>JANRMT010062854.1:40098651-40147033 GCA_026402145.1 Polypterus bichir lapradei
GGACGGTGTACCTCCTGTCTCCCCGGGGACAATGGCGCCACTCGTGGCCCGGTCGCCAGCAATTGTAGCACCGACGAAGCCCTCCTGGTTGTTTCCCTCTGCGGGACCAAAAACATCTCGGGAACTCCGTCAGTGTCGTCTCCGCCCCTTCATCTGCCAAGGAGGGTATTACGGTCGCTTGCCTGCCCTTTAGCCTTCTCTCTGTCGTGTCAGGAGACCCACATTTTATTTTGGGGATCTCCTGCTTAATCTGGGGCTTGTGCTGAGCTTGAGGCTCCCTATGGGAAAAGGAGAGCCTCTTTGCTGTCTGCGCACCCATTACCTTCTGCTTACCCGGAGGCGGCGTCATCAGCACCGCCTCACTCCGATGAACAGCACCGTTTAGCTGCATCTGCACGATCGGCGCTTCCCCCAGCACTCCTGTCACAGGCACTACCCCGCACTTAAGACCGGTCGGGTTCTGGTGGGCTGCACTGCTCCAGAAAGCCACGCCACGCGCATGCCCCGGACTGTTTGCTCCAGTCCCCGACCATTCGGTCATAGTGCCCCAGTCTCTTGTCGGGCACACGGTGCTTTGACAACCGCTACTCATTCTCAGCGGTGCCCGATCGCACTGTGTCCCCTTATACAGTCTGCACTCCCGCATCGATCATCTCCGGAGCTTCCCGGCCCAGCCGCTGCACGAAGTCCATCAGTGCCTTCACAGGTGCTGCTTCCATTGCTCCTAGTTCCTCCACTTGTTTTCTCAGGTCGCTATAGTCCTGTAAAAAACGGCATAGGGGCGCGAGGTATTCCTCGAGCCCCCGTAAGTCCAAACAGTTAATGTTAACAGCCGGAGTGGTTTGCGCTTCCGCGTTTTGCTTACCCTCCGGCCGGGAACCAATGAGCACGTCCCCTCCTGGCACGTGTCCCGCTGGGTCGCGCAAAGGCTCTTGGGACTTGGAGTCCTCAGAGGAACGGCTGGCTACTCCGAGCCGGCTAAGATCTGCCTTTTCTTTTCCACCTGCAGACCCTTCAGCCACAACCCGTCCCTCTCTGTCTGTTGCGGCTTGTTTCGGCGGCGCTTCGCTCACCTTCTCCTCCCCTTCCAGGAGGTTAGGACCCGTCAGGAGACTGTGCACTGTGTTAAAAGAAAATAAAAAGTCTGGGACTTGTACCTGGTGTCTGGAGTTGTACCTAAGGGTTCAAGGGAGCACTAGCGCCCCCTACTGCCACACTGGCATAGTCGGCAGGATTCTCTGGCCGTCTGTTGGCAGAGGACCTGCATCTAAAACAAATTTTGTGTGGGCAGACAACCCTCGGTGGATTCCCCATCTTTTCACGGAGGTGCAAACACCACCCGCTACTGAAAACGCTACGGCAGTGAGCGTCATTCCAATTCGGACCGTGATGGGCAAGAAGACTGGGAAAAAGAAGGTCAGTCCCAGCGGGCTGCAGGGCCTAACGGACGCCGAAATGACCTGGACCTACCTGACTGGGAGCGAGGAAGACAGAGCGCTAATTCGGGCCGAGCAAGCCCGGGTAGCGAAAAACTCGGGACACGGACAGTGGTCGAGCGCAGCGGACTCCCTAGACAGTCCGGGGGTTCCGCCATCCGCTACGAGGGTAGCTGCAGGTAAAACGCCCGACGTGTCGGCTTTCTTTGTATCATGTTTTGCAGACGCCCGCCGAGAGAATCGCAGCGGCGTCTCGGATGACTGCCTCATGCTTTGGCAAAATGGCTGCGGCTCCCAGAAGGCAGGCCAGGATGCGAGACGGCTAGTGACGGCTCCATACGAGGACAACAGACTGGTCACCCGCGGTGCATGCCGGGAAGGTGACGGACACTCGGAGTCCTCCGACAAGGTCGTTCGTTCCCTGACGGGTCCGAGCCTCCTGGAAGGGGAGGGGAAGGCGTGCAAAGCAGCGCCGACAGAAGCTGCAACCGTCAAGGTGGGACGGGTTGTGGCTGAAGGGTCTGCAGTCGTGAGGGAAAAGGCAGATCTCAGCCGGCTTGTAGTGGCCAGCCGTCCCTCCGAGAACTCCAAGTCCCAAGAGCCTTTGCGCGACCCAGCTGAACACGTGCCAGGAAGGGACGTGCTCATTGGTTCCCGGCCGGATGGTAAGAGAAACGCGGAAGCACAAACAACGCCGGCCGTAAACATTAACTGTGTGGACTTACGGGGGCTCGATTGTGGCACAATGACCGAAGGGTTGGTGAAAGGAGTAAACGGTCCGGGGCATGCGTGTGACGTGGCCGCCCGGAGCCGTACAAGTCTCCAGCTGACAACCGGTCCTATGTGCGGGGTAGTGCCGGCGATAGGAGTGCCGGGGGAAGCGCCGCTCGTGCCGGTGCAGCTGAATGGTGCTGTTCATCGGGGCGAGGCAGTGCTAATGACGCCGCCTCCTAATAACCGAAGGACAACGGGCGTGCAAACAGCAAAGAGGCTCTCTCTTTTCCATAGAGAGCCTCAAGCTGAGCACAAGCCCCAGATGAAACAGGAGATCCCCAAAATAAAGCGTGGGACTCCTGACATATCAGAAAGAGGGCTAAAGGGCAGCAAAGCGGCCATAAACCCCTCCTTGGCAGAGAAAGGGGCGGAGGTGACGGTGACGGAATTCCCGAGGTGTTTCTGGTCTTGCAGAGGGAGACACCCAGGAGGACATCGTCGGTGTTACAACTGCCGTCGGAGGACAGGGGAGCGGGCGGATAAAGGATACACCGTTCCCCCAAGGTTCGCCAGGAAACATGTACAACGCAGCCAGGGTACGGCTGACGCGTCCTCTTGGAGGAGGACGTCCCTCGCAGGGCCGGATGCTCCGCCCCAGTTGTCATCGCTGAGGTGGGGGGGGAATTGTGGAGGACTGCCGGCTTCGTGCTCTGGCTCTCAACCCCCAGGCCCCGCCAGGAGGAGCTCTCCCAACAGCAGGATCGTGCCCCGAGTTCCAGCAGGGCCTTATGGACTATGTAGTGTTTTTACACAGCCCTGCTGTATACCTTGGGGACCACCGGGAGTCGCTGTAGGGGGGCTTGTGTGCCCTATAACCCGGGAGTACGTCACGGTCACGTGACGGGAAGGAACGACGTGCTCCTGGGGTGAAGAACAGGACTGTTTGCCCTGACCCGGAAGGAATAAGGAACTGTGGTCTGATTGGACAGGAACGCCTCCGGGTCAGGGGCTATAAAAGGACTATGGGCCAGTCCAGACACTGAGCTGTGCTGGGAGGTAGAGGAGCTAAGTGTCTGGGCGAGGAGGAGTGATTATAGTGTTGCATTTGATTTATAATTAATGAGTAGTGTGGAAGGTGCTTGGTGCACTGTGTTAAAAGAAAATAAGAAGTCTTGGACTTTTACCTGGTGTCTGGAGTTGTACCTAAGGGTTCAAGGGAGCACTAGCGCCCCCTACTGCCACAATATATATTACAGCAACACTCATAACAGTGACAAAACAATTACATTGACAATCATGTTACGTTATTTTTAAAATGTTTCCTTTTCTTTTTTATAACTTCTTTAACACACTACTTCTCTGCTGCAAAGCGCGGGTATTTTGCTAGTGGTCAATAAAGTGTAGCCAGGACATATGGGAATGTTCATCAAGCCACCATTAGTCCTCAATTGCCAATATGCCAACTGAAGTAAACTAGAAAAAGCTGGAAAGATGATAAAAATGTTAAGATTAAGTCAGTTAACTTCTGACTGAGCCCATCTTAGGGCTGGCCAGATAAAACTACTGCACCAGGAGCAACAGCCAAGTAGACTGGGGCCAGACTCTATTGGTTACTGCTTAATTCTCATACATCCCACTAAACTTAGTATGGTAGAGGGAGTCATTAGACAACCTTCCTAAGTGCATTTGACTTGTATATTTCTGCTTTGGCAAGAAAGTGTCCTAAGTTTGTGAATTTCAGGTTACTGTACTTGATCAATGCATTTTCTAAACCTGGCTAAGCAGTTTCATGGACCTTTAAGATGAATCTTAAATTGTGCAGTTGGTCCGAACATTGTTTAGGAAAGCTAGGGCTCATCTAAAACCCAAAGCTTTCCTTGAATGGGATTAAAGGAGCTACCATGGACTGCCAAGCCAAAGAGCTCTAAGAGGGACAGTTCAGGTAGAGTGCTTAAGATTAAACTACATGTTCCTTATAACTACCACCTTCCACTAGCAAAACTGAGCAAGACTAGTATTGCTGGGTCATGATCCAGTCACTGGTAGGGAATGGACCTTTTTTATCCTCAATTAAGCTTGTTCTAACTTACCAAGTGAACAAAACCCACATCTCCATGTCAGGAGTTAAACCAAAAAGCCAGAATACTTAAATAAGATGGCTGTAACATGTTTGTCAAATACATAGTATATCCCAGCTCCTTTTCAAAAGAAATGCAGTGTTCACAGGCAAAGGTTTTAAAAGCTATTACACATACTATGTACACTTCATGATTTCCAGTAGCATCAGGTCTGCATCATGTCCAAGAACAACCTCAGACTGCCAAAATCATTTGCCCTTCGCCAGCTCCCTCCACCAGCACTGGGCCATTGCTTTCAATAACTAGCAAGATAAGCAGAATGATTTCATGTGTAGAACAGATTCCCTTCAGTTGGTTAGAATGGTGGAGACCATTCAAATATGGTTCTTTCACCGTCATCATATTCTGAAGGGCCACAAACTGAGTCACAGCATTCACATACTCTGTCATGACCACCAAGCTCCTGCCATCTGCATGGGCAATTGTAGTTGTGTTTATTCCATTTAGGCATCACATCTCATTAATCACACACACGTTACCTTGCCAGTTTTTTGTTGTAAGTGCAGAACTTGGCAGTGTTGGTCACATCTTGGCTTTTCTTCATGAACATCTTGCAATGAAAGTAAACATGTAAGCAGGGTGGTTGAAGAGGGCTTTTTATGCTGGTTTACAATTCTTGGGACACCTGCCACATCAAGCACATCACTAATAGTTCTATTGGTGAAGATCAGGGGCCTCATGTATAAACGGTGTGTACGCACAGAAATGTTGCGTAAGAACGTTTCCACGTTCAAATCGCGATGTATAAAACCTACACTTGATGTAAAGCCACGCACATTTCCACGGTACCTCATACCTTGTCGTACGCAAGTTCTCCGCTCAGTTTTGCAGACTGGCGGCACCCAGCGTCAAAGCAGTGCTACTGTTCCTGTGTGGTTATCCTTTCCTTTCCTGACGCGGCTTTATAAATACACTGAAATTAATCAAATATTGTTTATTATTGTAATGCATCTGATTGTAATTAACCTGTAACAATATAATGGTCCAGGGAATAGCCATAGTATTCCAAATACCATAACTGCTTTAGCGTTGTTACTCTCATTGCACCTTCTTTTTCTTCATTTTCTTCTTCTTCTTCTTCTTCTTTTTCTGCTTCTTCTTTCAGCTGCTCTCGTTAGGAGTTGCCACAGCGGATCATCTTTTTCCATATTATTCTCAGTGCACCACTTGGAGTATTTATATCACTGTATCTGAGTGTGAATCACAGCAGCAGCTGATCGGAAAGAGAATTATCAGTATACAGCATCAAGCCCATGCTATCTCAGCCACGGCAAAACATTTCAATGCCTTTCCTGCACGGACCTCGCGGTTCAGAAATAGTTTCATCCCAAGAACTATAAACGTACTCAATCAATTGCTCCTTGTAGAACTGTTTGTACTTATAAGTAGAATTACCTCACTGTAAACTTGCACTACAGTTATAATATTGCACAACGTGAGCCGCTTTATAAAGCGTGTATTTACTTATGTGACAATATCATTTTTAAGATGAAATGCAGCAAAATATGTTTATTATATTATACAGATAAAACTTTAACTTCATTTAAATAATCTATATTCTTCACTGGGACTGGCGTGAAGGATAGAATAATTAAACATGTACTACGAAGATATTTCAATGTTCCTTAAACGTTTTGAAGAATCGGCGCTCTAAGCATACAGATGGCTTAACGTCTATTACAGAGCTGATTCTGTGGCTATCGGTTACTTGGAGAAAGAAAAGCAAGGACTGCAGAGGCAGCCACGCCAATCTATACTAATAAAAGGCAAAGCCCTCACTGACTCACTCACTCACTGACTGACTGACTCATCACTAATTCTCCAACTTCCCGTGTAGGTAGAAGGCTGAAATTTGGCAGGCTTATTCCTTACAGCTTACTTACAAAAGTTAAGCAGGTTTCATTTCGAAATTCTACACGTAACGGTCATAACGGTCGATAAAGGTCGACAATGTCCGCCATGTTGAACTTTCTTATTTATGGCCCCATCTTCACGAAATTTGGTAGGCGGCTTCCCTGTGCTAACCGAAACCGACGTACTTACTTATTTCGATGGTATGACGCCACTGTCGGCCGCCATATTGAACTTTCCAACGTCACCAATTTTCCAACTTCCCGTGTAGGTAGAAGAATGACCCCGTCTTCACGAAATTTGGTAGATGGCTTCCCTGCACTAACCAAAACCGATGTACGTACTTATTTTGGTGGTATGACGCCACTGTCGGCCGCCATATTGAATTTTCCAAACGTCACTAATTCTCCAACTTCCCGTGTAGGTAGAAGGCTGAAATTTGGCAGGCCCATTCCTTACAGCTTACTTACAAAAGTTAAGCAGGTTTCATTTCGAAATTCTACGCGTAATGGTCATAACGGTCAACGACGTCCGCCATATTGAACTTTCTTATTCATGGCCCCATCTTCACGAAATTTGGTAGGCGGCTTCCCTGCGCTAACCGAAACCAATGTACATACTTATTTCGGTGGTATGACGCCACTGTCAGCCGCCATATTGAACTTTCCAACGTCACTAATTCTCCAACTTCCCGTGTAGGTAGAAGGCTGAAATTTGGTACTTATTTCAGTGGTATGATGCCACTGTTGGCCGCCATATTAAACTTTTAACGGAAACCGATGTACGTACTTATTTCGTTGGTATGACACCACTGTTGGCCTCCATATTGAACTTTCCAACGTCACTAATTCTCAAACTTCCCATGCAGGTAGAAGGCTGAAATTTGGCAGGCTCATTCCTTACAGCTTACTTACAAAAGTTAAGCAGGTTTCATTTCGAAATTCTACGTGTAATGGTCATAATGGTCAACAACGTCCGCCATGTTGAACTTTCTTATTTATAGCCCGATCTTCTCGAAATTTTATAGGCGGCTTCCCTGCACTAACCGAAACCAATGTACGTACTTATTTCGGTGGTATGACGCCACTATCGGCCACCATATTGAACTTTTCAACAGTCTTTGTTACCTATGGGCCCATCTTCAAGAAATTTGGTACATGGGTTCCCAACGCTAACTGAATCCTACTTACGTACATATATACGTCCATAGCCTGCAGCTCGGTCACTGTGTGAGGTGGCGTTGGGTCCTCCATCCCAACGCCTCCCACGTTGTTGGCTGCTTGCCTGTATAAGGCCGTCCGTCGCTCCGGTCTCTACATTCCCTTCCTTGCTTCGCCACGGGATTCACGTCTCCCTACTGATAACTACAGCCTTTTTGTTTAATCCACAGCTTCTCCGCTGTTTTATTGTTCATTTATTACGATTATAGTTATTGTGTAGGTATTTTAGACTTACTTTACATTGTTCAGGTACCCATTTCCTTCATCATTCCAACCCCCATTACCATGTCTATCGAGGTGATCACTATCGATCAAAGAACTGTCACTTACTGAGTGGTTTCCATGCCCGGAGATGGCACCTACCTTTTCTATTCTCTTTGTTACATATTGCACGGCCATATCAGGCTCACTCTTGATATCCGGAGGAACATTGTGTCTTATGTATTGAATGACTGGGACAGGTTCAAGGTGTGGACTGATGACGGTACAGGAGATAATTATACTACACAGGAGCACTAAAGGAGTGAAATGCTTCAGCCCTTCACCTATGTTTCTGCATGTGAGCTGATGGCTGCCGCTGAATTGTTCGGTTGTCGCTTTCAAGTGTACCGAAATGGCTAAATATTTTACACCTTTCGACAACCGCCAATGCCTCTTAAACATCTTAGATTCACAGGTGACGATTTCAGTAGTGGACACTTTGATGTTTATGAGTGTTTAAACTCTCAAAAGCTGGATGTGATTTTATCGATGAAACCGGTTGTGTGCTTACAACGCTTGACAGATGCCGAATGTCACTTCAACACAACAAATCCTGCAAATACTATTGTAATTGAAACAAACCATGAAACTCAAACCGATTATAACAGCAGCAATCCAAGCTGTGAGATTTGAGACAAGATTACTGTTCACATGGCCAACTGTAAGTTGCATGCTCTAGAGTAAGCTCAGCACACAGCTTGGTCATGTTACAACCAGAGGGCCGAACTGACAACGTGGTATACAAAGATTTTCCCTCAGTTTAAAAAGGTAAAATTTTCTTCTTAATAAAAATTTTAAGGCAGTACTTCGCCGCTGCGAAGCGCGGGTATTTTGCTAGTTGAGTATAAAACAGAAATAGAAATTAACGACACAGCTAAAGACGCAGCAGCAAATTTCGACAAAAGTTAAACGCTTGTGTCATGACCACGAGGTTGCTATGCAGTGTCCGCAACAGACGTGGCCATCCACCGTGCATAAGATACCATAATGACATTGACGGGCGAAGGGGCCACCGATTCTTTCTCTGCCCAGGGCCGCCACAAGCCCATGAGTACTGCTGCAATAAATAATTTCATCGAAGGTCGCGCACAATCACTGTGCCGTGAAACTCATGTTTAATAATGTGCTTTAACTCTTATCATCATGAAAATGATATCATGTATACATCTCAGTATTTTAGTTATACAGAGAGCTGTAATATCACGAATGTAATGGATTCTGTGTTCAGTCGGAGGAAGAGAGCTGGTTTAAGAAGCAAGTAGTGATTCACACACATAGAGCAAATAGACGATCACATACAAAACAAAGCATTTAACGTGCTACTTTAATTATGATGTGATTTGAGAAACTGGTTAATTAAACGATTTTAAGATGAAGTTTATAATGTTCTACTTTAATGACAATATAAACTACATGATTAAAGTGGAAATTTCGAGATTGAAGTTGACATTTTGTGATTTTTCCCCACTGTGTGCCTTTTTTTTCTCTGTACCCTAATAAGCTTTCATATGACACTCAGAAGGCGGGCTAAGACTCACCTTTTCACGGCGACTTTGATATCTGACAACTTCTTTTTTATTTCCGGCACTGTGCGACTTTGTAAACTTGAGCTTTCAAGTTTCTCAAACACGCTATGTCACTTGATCAACTTCCTTTTGTTGATTATACCACGGTTTAAATCAACAAATAGTATGTTTTTCCTTTGCCTCCACTTGGTATTCGCTAAAATTCTTATATTTTCCCCTGTGCTTTTCCCATTGTCTTTTCACAGAAGGCTAAGCTTAAGAGCTATTTATATTGATTTGCATATTCAAAGAGGCGTAATTCTGGGAGGAATTGGGGCGGGACAGCACGAGCATGCACAAGCGTTACTTTTCACGCTGACCGGGATTTATGTAGCAGAAGAACGCAGAAGTTGGTGTACGCACAGAATCCTGCATCTGGATTTTTCTGTGTGTAAGCACATTTCGGCTTTTGTGCTTACGTCATGTTATAGTGCGAATTCTACACACGGCATTATGCATGAGGCCCCAGGGCTTTACCTGCTTGTGGTCATTAAACTGGAAAGCAGATACTGTGAAGGAGACAACATTAGCCATCCTTGGCCTCTCAAATCTGGAGGTGCAGCTTTCCACCATCCACCATACACCTGCAAGATTGCATCACATTAAACAGTATGATTTTTGGTCCAAAAGGGTGTTTGTCATTTTCAATTAAAATTCCACTATTAACCTTGTTGCAATTAGAAATTGGTACTAATCTGTTAATCTAGTTTAATAATCAAAACTTACCCATAGTTGTCAATTACTGTGTATTGTGGGTGGGAATTAGGATTTGGACTAGGAGTTGCATAGCAGGAGTGAAGGAAAAGCCACTGTCTGGTAATGTTGGGGTAACTAGCCACCTGAAAGTGGATTTCTTGGCCCAAATGATATTTAGCTTCAGATGGCTTGGAAAAGTTAGCTGTGCAAAGAAACAAGTCCACCACATTAGCTACACCCAAAAATTCAACACCTCTAACAAGTCACTAAATATCAGTAAAAGCCAAGCGCAAAGCTCAAGGTCTGGCTCTAACTCCTGGGACTCAGGTTCACTGTGGTCACAGACTATGCTCGATTACAATGGATGACGCTGCAACAGGAGGTGAATCCCCATGTAACCAGACAGTTCTTAGACCTTCAGCAATTACTGTTCAAAGTTCTACATCATTGAGGTGCTTTCCACACCAACGCCGATGCTTTGACTTACATTCATGACCTTGGTGCCTTCTGGTGCCCTTCTCCACTCTATTTTGCTCTGCATGGTTTATTTCTTCATTAATTGAAATCATCTTAGTATATTCAAAACTGTTGGTACTGATTCTCTACAGTACTTTTAAGCTGTTTTACTGCCTGTGGGAAACACACCAGCGATACAGGGAGCCTTGGAATCCAAGGATGAGAAGTTTCTGTCATCAGTTAATATCACATTATAATGAAACCTTGAGTGATGCTCTGGACACAGTAGCTCCCCTGAAAACAAAAGTGATCAAAGCACTAGAAACTCTCTCTGATTTAATGAGAGCACTTGAGCTCTTAAATTAGAGTGTCGAAAACTGGAGCGCAGATGGAGAACAACAAAGCTACATGTCTGTCAAAATGCAAGAACAGAGAGTGTTAAAAAATATACTAAAGCTCTCTTTAAAGCTCTCTCAGAATACTATTCTACAATAATAGATAGCAATAATAAAAATCTTCAAGTACTGTTTAGAACAGTGGCTAAATTAACAAATGGGAATTCAGATCTACAGTGCAAAATACCAGCAGATATTAGCAGTTCAGTCTTTATGAACTTCTTCAATGAGAAAATTAAAAATATAACATCCCAGATCTCAGCATCACAGTACAAACCACATACCAGCTTAGCAGACCCTGTCTCACATTGCATTCAACACTTTAGTAATTTTAATCCTGTAACTGAGCAGGAAGTCTTTAGTTTAATTTCTAAAATGAAACCCACTACTTGTTCCCTTGATCCAGTGCCAACAAAACGTAAAAAGTTCAATGGATGCTCTTGCAGTGCCTATTCTTAACATTATCAATACTCCATTATTGCATGGCACAGTACCTGATGCACTAAAAGTGTCAGCCATTAAAACATTACTTAAAATGCCAGTCCTAGACCCACACATACTTAATAATTATAGACCTATTTAAAATTTACCCTTTCTCTCTAAAATACTAGAAAAAGTAGTCGCCACTCAGCTTCAGTCACACCTTACGCATTACAATTTATTTGAGAAATTCTAGTCTAGTTTCCGCACTGGTCATAGTACAGAAACTGCACTAACATGGGTTGTAAATGACATTCTGATATCCTCTGATGAAGGAAACGCCACAGTAATTATGTTGTTAGATTTAAGTGCAGCATTTGACACCATTGACCATTCTGTTTTACTGCACAGGCTAGAAAATGATGATGGACTTACAGGCACTGTGTTCACTTGGTTTAGTTCTTATTCAAATGCATACAGAAATGTTCTGACAGTACTCCATCATTATACACAGAAGTGAGATATGGCGTCCCGCATGGCTCAGTACTGGGACCTTTACTGCTTTCACTTTACATGCTTCAACTGAGATCTATCATTAGATTAATTAACATAATGTTAATTTTCACTTGTATGCAGGTGACACTGAGTTATACCTTTCATTCAGATCAAATGAAGTTTTCCCCTATGTTGTCTTTAATTAGTTGTGTTAGTGAATTAAAGTAGTGGATGGATGAGAACTACCTGTCTTTAAACACCGATAAAACAGAGATGTTAATTATTGGAGGGAATGATACTGATCACAACAATATTTTGTCATCATTTAACTCATTTGGAATCACCATTAATTTTAATGAATCAGCCCACTATCTAGGAGTTATCTTTGATTCTAGCATGTCATTTAAAGCGCACATTACAAAGTTGTCCAAATCATGTTTCTTCCATCTTAAAAATGGTGGGAAATTAAAGTGTTTTCTAAATAAACAGGATTCTAAGAAAATAATTCATGCATTTATTTCTAGTAGGATTGACTGCTGCAACGCGGTGTTCATTAGATGTTCAAATTGTTCTTTATACAGCCTCCAGTTAATCCAAAATGCTGCTTCAAGAATTATTACAAGAACAAGAAAATACGAACACATAACTCCAGTTCTTAAATCCTTACACTGGCTCTCAGTTAAGTTTAGGTGCAGATTTCAAAATCCTCCTTTTAACATATAAAGCCTTAAATGGCCAAGGTCCAGCTTACTTGTCTGAACTTATCATGACTTACAAACCAGAGCGCACATTAAGATATGAAGATGCCGGTCTGCTTATGATTCCAAGAATTAATAAAATAACAGTGGGAGGTCGAGCTTTTAGTTACAGGGCCCCTAAACTATGGAATGGTCTGCCTGCTTCTATAAGACATGCCCCTTCATTCTCAGCTTTCAAATCCTGGCTGAAGACTCACTACTTCAGTTTAGCATATCCTGATTAGAGTTACTGATGCACTGTACATACTGTATCTCTGTTGTTAGTAATTTTAGCACTAAAACATAAGTAATATGATAGTTATAATTTGTTACTAACCATCACCTATTCTGTTTCTCTTCTCAGTACTCAAATGTGGCACTTGGTTCCAAGGCCCACCTGCCAAATTGTTTTGCCTGCCTAAGGTAAAGTCATCCCTGATGGAGGATCACTGGAATCGTTGGGTAGATGGGGCCTGTGGCAGATTGCTGGGGTCATTACCTGGCCTGGATGCCTGGAGGGACCAGAAAGGGACATTAATAGCTTCCCGGTCACAAGGGGGTAACTGCCCTGGATAAAGAGAGGACCACGGGAAAGGGAAAAAGAGGTTCTGGCCTGTTGGGAACCGTGGCCACCGCCAGGGCGCCTTAAGCCTCATTGGACCTGGGGAACTGTCACTTCCGCCACACCAGGCAAGATGGCGGATGAACCTGCCAGGGACACCCGGAGTGCTTCCGGTGCAAAGCGCAGCACTTCCGCCACACCAGGATTGCCACCAGCCACCTGGAGCACATCTGGGCGGGAATAAAAGGAACCACCTCTTTACAGTCGGGGAGCTTGAGTCGGGAGTGGGAGCAAGACGAAGCTCCCAGGAGGAGACAGGTGGCCAAGGACTGTGACAGAGAACAGTATTGTGGTGATTTATTTGCTGAGTGCATTGTGTGGTGTTCTGGACTGGGATTCCAGTTATTTGGAGGTGATAAATAAACGTGTGACTTTTATAAAGATGTGGTTTCCGACTGGTGGTGTCCGGGCAAGTGTCACAATGGCACCCAACGTGGGGCCTTCCGCTTGTTACAAAGCAAGGGACCCTACAAATAAAATTTTTGTGAGCTGCCCGGGACCTCAGTTGGCCATGCACACGCACAGCAGACATTCCGCGAATCACCCTGAGGCCATCAGAGATTCTCCAAAGTGCCATCTTCCACCCGAGGGGGGTGAGGGACGCCAGCCAAGGCAGAGGAGAAGGGGATACCCCAGTGTTCGTCATCACCGGAGGTACTGCGGTAGGCACAACCACCGACGCATCCAGAAGGAGCCTACCTGGAACCGCGTCACTGGCTGGGGTGTGTCGATCCTGTCAGGGAAGCCGGGACGGCGTCGCTAGAGGAAGGGGAGGATCTGCTACATCTCCAGAAGCTGAGGCAGAGGGACTGCTACAAGTCTCACAGACCCCTCGGGAGAATGGAGAAGATGGCGACAGACCGGAAGTCCCTCCCCGTGACAGGCAAGGGATTGGACGGTGTGTGCCGTGCTCCCATCGGTGATTGGTTGATGACGTGACAGGCGAATGTCCATCTCGAGCGAAGGGAGGGTCCAGGTAACCGGA
Organism: Polypterus bichir lapradei; assembly: GCA_026402145.1. Taxonomy (NCBI): domain Eukaryota; kingdom Metazoa; phylum Chordata; class Cladistia; order Polypteriformes; family Polypteridae; genus Polypterus; species Polypterus bichir. The sequence continues at coordinate 40,112,643 of JANRMT010062854.1, forward strand.
AGAAAGCTCCAGGATGCAAAGCCGGTGAGTAGGACTAATTTTAAGGTAAGTCCTCCACTGCCTAATGCTGTATTTCTACCTGCAGATCGAGAAGAATCAGAGAGGGTACTTCGATTAATGCAGAGGATCAAGCAGGTAGAACACGACCACCGAATCTGTGTGGACGAGCTGAAGGGGAAGACGGTCGCGCCACATCAGACGGGACGTCACAGGAAGGGGGCGATGCTGGAATCTTTGGCCAGGGGTTCGTGGCGGTAAAGGTGGGTAAAACCGATACAGTAAAACAAAGAGGAGAAGCGTGCAAATGTTTCCCGGTATTGTGCAGTTCCGGAGAACAAGTAGCCGCGTCTCCAACAGTGGTAACAACGTGGAGAGCTGATCGCCTGGAAGGGGTGGAGCGAAGATGCCGACTGACGAGTGCCATGGGTCCTAGCGCCCTACTGCCGGAGCCAGCATCAGTCTCGCGTCATGCCACAGGGGTGCAGACGACAAAGGGTCTATTCCTTTCCCGTAGGGAGACCCAAGTCGTAACAAAGAGGAAAAAGAAGAATCAGAGGAGGAAAGCCAGTTCTCCCTACAAAATGAGACGTGAGCCCGTGAGCTCACGTAGTGTGACAGGCCACCCACTGCAGGGGCAGAGGGAAGCCCCAAAGTCAGCCGGGAGCAGAAAGGGCTTGAGCGGATGCCAAGGTTTCGGCGACCAGGGTGCTGGTCAAAGGGGGGAGCATTGGCCCTATTTCAATGGGAAAAAAAGCCAGACAGCAGCATCAGGGCAACAACTCCGCCCCGTGTCTATTTTTATTTTTATAGGACCAGGGAGACATCAAGTTACGCACGGCCGCTTTGGCCAAAGTATACCCTCGCGGGACAAGCCGCTACATCCGACAAGTCTTCGCTGGCGGAGGGGCAGTGTGGCAGATTGTTGGGGTCATTACCTGGCCGGGATGCCAGGAGGGACCGGAAAGGGACATTAATAGCTTCCGAGTCACAAGGGGGCAACTGCTCTGGATAAAGAGAGGACCACGGGAAAGGGACAAAGAGGTTCTGGCCTGTTGGGAACTGTGGCCACCGCTAGGGGGCACCTTAAACCTCATTGGACCTGTGGAACTGTCACTTCCGCCACACCAGGCATGATGGTGGATGAACCTGCCAGGGACGCCCGGAGTGATTCCGGTGCAAAGGGCAGCACTTCCGCAGGAAGATCGTCACCAGCCACCTCGAGCACATCCGGGAGTCGGGAATGGGAGCAGGACGAAGTTCCCAGGAGGAGACAGGCGGCCAAGGACTGAGAAAGAGAAGACTTATTGTGGTGATTATTTGCTGTGTGCATTGTGTGTGGTGTTTGGGACTGTGTAACCTGAGTATATTGATGAAAAATAAATGTGTGCATTTTATAAAGATGTGTTTTCCTACTGGTGGTGTCCGGGCAAGTCTCACAGTCCTTTCATTGGAATGGCTTGCCCAGCGCTGTCTCAGCTGTGGAATGGCAAAATGGGGGAGGCAGCTTGATGGCCGAGGTCTCCAGGCTCTAAACAAATTCAAATCATATTATGTGATATAATCTACTGTTAAATTTTTCTCTGTACTTGTAATATTTTTATTTTTATACTGTATTGAGGATTGCTTGTGTTCTTTTTCTAGTATTGTATTGTATTGACCCCCTTCTTTTTGACATCCACTGCACGCCCAACCTACCTGGAAATGGGGTCTTTCTTTGAACTGCCTTTCCCACCGTTTCTTCTATTTTTTTCCCTGCAAGTGTTTTTTGGGAGTTTTTTCTTGTCTTCTTAGAGAGTCAAGGCTGGGGGGCTGTCAAGACTGCCTGTTAAAGCCCATTGCAGCACTTTTTGTGTGATTTTGGGCTATACTAAAACAAATTGTATTGTATTGTATCTTAAACCTCCCAGTACAAAAGAATACCGTGGAATACATTGAAGAAGGTGGAATGCAGTTTACTTCGGTCTCCACGTTGATGACTGTGTCTAACTTTATTTTTTAACATTACGTTTTAATCTAGACCTTCAGGGATTTACTTGCTCCAGGGTGCTACTGATATGGGAGGTTTTGTTTTCTTCTTCTCAGTTGTCAACTGGCCATATCTCCACAATCATATTAATGGGCACACATATTGTTAGAATCCCTTCACATTATTCAGTTTGAAACGGCACTGTTCTCTGTGTTTTCTAAATCAATATCTTTGTTTGTATGTTTAGAATTTTGCCTGTGATTAGATTCAGCATTATCAGCCTTCACTTAGTGAAAAGTGCTAAACAAACATAGTCTAAATTGAATTGCAGTATATAAACTATGAACATGATTGAGGAAAAAAGTGAAATAATGTGTCTGAGTAAGTATGAAGGTTATTCAAAGAAAATTGTCAATAGGTTTAATAATGGTAAATACTAACTATGCCCTATGGATAATCTAAGCATAATATTTCTAAATTTTATATATATATAATATTTCTAAACAATTGTATAATACATCTGGGGTGGGCTGGTGCCCTGCCCGAGGTTTGTATCTTGCCTTGCGCCCTGTGTTGGCTGGGATTGGCTCCAGCAGACCAGCTTCAACGTGTAATGTCTTGTTACCATCAACTGACGAAGCCAAATCGTCGGTCTCTACTTTTCTGCTTCGCTTATTTTCTAGTCTGCCTTGATTTTGCAGATATTCCCCCTTTTCCACCCTTGGGCTGTCTTATTTTATCATTTCCCTTCCTTGGTCTTTGAGCTAGTTTATATTGGTGGCTAGAGCTAAACTTTAATTAAAAAAGAAATATGGCATTTGCCTTTATTTAACTATTTGCTTAGTGTGCCTGACTTGTATTAATACTTGCACTTAAGCTAATGTTTATAAGTTTTTCTATATTTATTTATGCTAGTACATGAACATACTAATTTTATTTTTCATACCATTCTGACCTCGATGCTTGACGACGAACGCTGCTGCCGATCTTCTTGTTGAAAACTATTGCACCGGCGTTTCACCGGCGTTTTCCACTTAATTGTTGTCATATCGGGTCACTGTGCACTGTTGTCTACTTTCAATGACGTTTGCACGGCTTAAACGTTACTGCTGACTATACCAGCGATTGTTGCTGCTTGTGAATGACCGTTCTCCAAGTTAAAACTTATGAAAAATGACCTCAGATGCACCAGGTCGCTAGACAGACTGTGGCTTACCCTCAGTCGTAAACGAGCGTGCCAGACAAATTGACATGTCAAACATTGTGGAGACTTTTACGCGACAGAAGGCAAGCAAGCGAGTATTTTAAGATACTAGTGATATTATAAATAATATGATTTGTGACTTTTCAGTAAATTCCTTTTTTTAAGCTTTAACAGTTTAACATATCAGTAATATATTTTATTATGTATCTTAGTATGGCTTACTGTGCATTACTGTGAGGATTTGTGAGCGTCATCACTTTATGATGTCCATTTTCTCGGAGCTTGTGTAAAACAGGTCGATTGTGTAGTAGTATCCTGTCAGCTGGTGTTGTCATTTCAATTCGTTACTAATTGAAATTGTTTTATTTTATAGCACGGAACAGTTTTAATTTTCCAGCTTACGTTACATTTTAATCATCTTCCTTCACAAAGATGTCTTGGAAAAGTAAGTGGGTCTACATTTTACATATATGTATGTACTACTAGCGCAAAATAAATGCAAAGAATAATTATTATTATTACTACTACCCACACCTCCCACATTCCATTCCCACAATTTATTGTATTTTTGCTAACTTACAGCGGCTGTAATAAAACGATTTAAAAAAATTATTATAAACTCCGTTTAAAAAGCTGGTTTGTTTGTCACCAGCGAATGATCTTATAGTGACCCGGTCGCGGACGCCATTGCCAAACGGATCTAATTGCGAATAAATTGATAACAATTATGCTAGACAGAAGGGGCCCACCTCAAGGCACTGCATAGGGACCTTGAGCAAGGTAGCTACGCCAGTGTATGGATTAGTTTTGCATTTAATACCTGGATATTTTGTATTCAAGATATTTACATTATTATTTAGTAATAAGCACGGAGGTAGCTAAAACTGATTCACTTCAATGATGAGCAGTGAATGTACCTATCAGTTTTCACATAAAATTAAGAACGCACAATTCCACAGAAGACATTAAAATGATTAAACAGTTGTTTAAAAAAACATCCTTTTAAGAATACAAAGGTTCAGCTAATTATATAATGAGATCAATTAAAAGTAAAAATGAGTCGCTGATAGTGAAACTGGTTGAAATGAAAACATTCAAACACGCAGGGCGTACTCTGGCCTGAACTTGAGAGCCACTGATCTATCTTATTATGCAGTAAATATCACAGGAAAATCCGGGCTACACCATGTAGTGAGGTTATGGGCACTAGCAACCCTGCATCCAGTGAAATATTCTTCACCCTATTATTCCCCTTTTGGTTCGAAATCTGGGACCCAAATCCAGGCACAAACAAGAACGCTGCAATATCAAACCCCTAACAAGTTAATTTAAAACATTAAAATAATTAAAAACCGTTAAACCTCCCCTTCTTTTCTGCTTTTTTTTTAAACCGTGTAGTTCCCCAAAACAGTCAATCAACCCTACAGTTTTTAGCCTAATCCTCCAGCCACATTTGATCCCCGAAGACCACTTTGCTGTTCCTGCCGTCAATTTGAAACTCGTTCTCGTCTCAAGGATAAAATTGTAACATTAAAAAGGACAGAAGCGTCTAAATAGCTGAATCAGACCCGCCAATACTCGATCGAACGAGGTGCCGATTTGCCACTGTCCATGACTCTACCCCCGAATTTTTAATAATACTGTACATAACTTCTGACCCGGCTGCTTCTTGCGTCCACGAGGAAAACCACACCAGTTTCAGCGCATGGAGAGTGGTTACTTGGTAACCAGTCTCTAAAAATCGAATTTGCATTGCTGGCTCCTCTGTACCCACGGCCACCATTAGACCTCCTACAACAGGTTTTTGTCAGAGAATGAAATGACAAGGCAAGCAAATTGAGAATTGGGCAAATCATAAAATACAAGTTTTTAAAGTATTTTAATACTTTAAAATAAGAGTTGTTTTTTTTTGCCGATCTTGCAAAAAATGTCAACGCATCTTAAAATAACTTTTGTTGAAATGTTTTGCTTTACTTTTCCACCAAATGATGTCACGATTTCTGTTTTAATTCCGCACATGGAGACTCTTGGTACTCGTGTATTTGCTCCAGGGACTTCAGTTTCCACCTTTAGCCCGAAGCCACTGGTTATACGAATAAAAGGGGTGCTGAAAACAGACAGAAAAATCGATGTGTGGTGAAGTATGTGTTATTCCACTTTGCCTTATCCATTCATCATTGCTATCTACTCGAATAGGAAACGAGGCTGGAGCTATCTCTAGACCGGACGCTGGACATCGCAAGGTACACCTCCGGACAGTCTCTCGATTATTAATTTGGAGCACACGGAAATACGAGGAAAGGAACAATTTGAATGCGATCGTTAGGATTTGTACAAGGCTGAACGAGGAGCACTGTGCTGTTGATTTTTACTTAAGCAGAGACTCAGCATGCTTTTGAACAAATCTCGTTAGAGGAACCCTCCCAAACCACCTCCCCAGGTGTAAGCAGCAAACTCGATACCGCAAACTTAATGTAGACGGCCAGCATTTTACACACACATTCCCTGATGTATGATTTCTATAAGCTGTCATGACCGGGGATAGCGACGGTGCAGTTGCTTTCTTAAGCCTGCAAGGCTGTTAAATTAGCATCGTCAGCACTGGTAAATAGTGACAGACCACTGACACTAGCTTTCATCACTTGACGCAATTTCTTCTTTCTCATTGTTAGAATTTTCATCTGCATCCGTCGCACCGTTTTCTGTGTTATTTGCGCGGTCACGTTCTTCATTTGATGATCCGTTGCTCCCCACCTTTTTGGTACTCTTTTATCATACTCTTTGTCATTTTAGTTTTGACCAGGAGTAGTATCTCACTTTGCTTCAAGAAAATGAATGATTGAACGGATTCCAAGTTGAAGTAAAGAGAGCTCTTTTCTCGCTGTTTTGACATGTGCTGCTTATGTATTTTCTGGAAGAATATTATTTTGGTGTTAGTCTTGTGATAACATGAGGGGCTTACGGAATCCTCTTTATTTATTTATTTTATTTATTTATATGAGACGTTACATTAGAATGTACCATAATGCTGTTAATAATGTTTGTTTTTTTTATTTTACGTTTTCGGCATCATTGCGAATTAGGAGACCTGGGTTCTCTTCCCGGGTCCTCTCAGCGTGGCGTTTGCATGTTCTCCCCGTGTCTGCGTGGGTTTCCTCCGGGTGCTCCAGTTTCCTCCCACAGTCCAAAGACATGCAGGTTAGGTGCATTGTCGATTCTAAATTGTCCCTAGTGTGTGCTTGGTGTGTGTGTGTGTGAGTGTGCCCCTTTCAATTTGCACGGAAAACCTGGGGGTTAGTGGCACGACAGCCAAAAAAAATAAACCTCGTGCTGAGGTGGCACCTAATACACGGCTGCACTCGGGATCCACTCGTCGTGTGGTGGGTCCTCCTGCTTTTCCTATGAGCACGTTTATTGCTTTAAAATTGCAAATATTTCAAAAAGAATTAATCAGTTGATATTTCTTATTTGTTCATTTGAAGGTACGTTGTATTCAAAATGCGCAAGTAGCTTAAGTGCGCGCTTTCGAAATAAAGGAATATGAATATAATGGACCGTATAAGGACCAAGAGCAAAAACATTGCAAATATTTCACAAACTGCTTTTTAACAGCTATACTTTTCAATAACCTAAGTTTTCAAATTTTGACCTATGCATCTTGTTATTTCTGTCATTCCATGTCCTCATTACCTAGCTGTTTTTTTGTTTTTTTTTTTGTTGTTGTTGTTTTTTCGTACCCCTAGCACAAATTGCTGTTCAGTTATTCTCCAAGTCGATGTATTATCAGTGTATGTACTCCTTGGCTATAGAAAGTAACGTAACGATAACAGGCGACGTAATTCCTAAGTTAAAGTGAACACCTAACGAGGATGCTACCAACTAAATTATATATATCAATGCATTTATTTTCATGCCGGATTCTTTTTTTACAAGAAATACGCATGAATAAGACAGTACTGTAAAGCTGTTAAGTGTGAATATGATAAAAGGAGAATGTACGGATGGTATTTTGTCCGGACTCTATACTAAATACTCTAAAACGAATATTTCATTTTGATAGTTAAGTGCAATTTTAAAAATATCAATTGCTCGATACTTTACGATGAAACTTCATAAATATACAGCAGATATATGTATTCATTGCAACTAGCAATATGTGTTCATTGCTAGTTTTAATGCCCCGACAACATGAAATACTCGTTAGGATTTTGGTTACGTCATTCAGGGGCTCCAATATCGCAGTATTCTTGTGAAAAAGTCATGTTTTATTGTTTTTAAAGATTAGCAGATATATTACAGACTTAACTATCCAGTTACTATAGTATATACACACAGACAGAAAGGTAAAATGAATCTACAGTGTACTAATGCCCGGCGTTGGAATGAAAATGTATTATTTAATTTTTTTTTTTTTTTTTTGTAGAAGTGAAATATTATATTAATCGGACAAATAAGGTATAGTCTTCAGTTGTTCAGTATGTCAAAGCTCAATTAATTGTAAATTAGGTTACAACGTTTTCACATAGCATATTTAAGATTTTGTTACTGTTCTGCCATTATAAGATTAACAATGTCAACAATTGTGAATAGTTTTGCCACTATATAGGAAACCTACACAAGCCTAAGATTACAAGTCCAGAGAATTAAAGCCCTTAACGATTATAGAAATCATGCATTCCGACGTTCGGAAAATGTGTGCTACAACGTTACAAAATGCGCAGTGGCGTAGCTAGGGGCGGGCGGAGGGGGCGGTCCATCCCGGCGGCACATTTTTGGGGGCGGCATTATTGGCCAAAAGGCTCAGTACAATTCGTGTGTAAGCAGCAGGGTTCGGAAAAATATTACTCATGTATGAAGAAAGTCAAATTCTCTGATTTTTAACCACAAATGCTTGAAAAGTAATGTTCAGACTGTCCTTCTGCATCAGACACAGCAGTTGAAATGTATGAGGCAATGACAAAAATAAACATAAACATTACACTGATAATTTCTAGGAAGATAAACAATTAATATACAATTTATAATTTCATTATTAATCCGAATGCGTTCTTGCTCTTCGCAGAAAACATCCCCACCTATCACTTGTACCCTACTTTGGTTCTGGTTTTCGTAGCGTAATTATATTAAACTAATAATTAGAACACGGCTTATCAGTGCTTATACGTGCCAAGCTGCCTGTCTATATACTTAGTATACTTACTTAATATTCTATATATACTATATCGAATACTATATTCTTGTCTAGTTGATGCTTATAAATGTATATAAAAAATTATTGCTGTTTCTTTATATATGAATAAATCTATGCAAAATGTATCTTAATTTTTCTCTATACGTCATTTTAATTCTCTATTTAAATAGTTTAACATATTCAGATATGTTGGAGGGCGGCAAATTGAGTGCTTCAATTGAGTGCCCCGCCCCGAGCGGCACGAACTCGAGCTACGCCACTGAAAATGCGACTTTGCTTCTTTAATTTGTCGAAAACAGAACTTCTTAACTGCATTTGAAAACAGGTCTATTAAATAAAAGCATTTTTTGAGATCTATTGGATTACTGTTCAGTTATTTCTCAGAATTTACATTCATATCTCGCGCTAAGTGTCGGCTCAGAAAGTCAATGTATAGGTTTCAATAATACGCGCATTTTTCAGATTAAAAATTAAACTGAGTCCTAAAGTGTTTATCTGTGTTTGTGAAGTTCGTGAATAGTGATCGCATTGACTCTTTAATATAAATAATCAATATCACCTGTCACAATGCGCCCCTAAGAAATATCCATTTATGTAACATTTTTTGATGTTAAGCGATTTGGGATATATCATTTTTAGTTCAAGAAGTATGCAACTTGTATACTAAGAAGAAAGCCTACTTTATACCCCTGTTAATCCTTCTCTTGCAGACATAAGCAAGAATAATATCGAAAGTCCAAGAATACCAAAGTGGCAGGCAACATAGAGAAACAAATAAAACTGATTATGTAGCAACGCATTAAAAACAGGAGTTTATTGACTGTAATTTCCATGATAATTCCATACATACTTGTACAATTTGAACAATCATGTCTGCCTCTCTGTCTGCCTATTGATTGATTGACTTATGTTCCAAACACAAGCCCAATTAAAAGCAAAACAACTATCAAACCACTCAATTCATTAATGTTCTAACTCACCTATCCAGTTTGCTGTTCCTGTGAGCTGCTGTTTGTTCTGGAATCACTGGTAAGGTGGGTTCCATAGTTGAGCAGAGCATCAGTCCATCTGAGGGCATATTCACACAAGTCAAATTATCTGAATGAATTATTATCTGAGTTATGTTACGTACACCAATAAAGTTAATTACTCCAAAAATAATGGTGTTGCCAAATATCTATACAATATGCCTTACAGTATAACATGAATTACTGGGTTTGCGTGGAGTTGTTTCCACGTTCATTACAAACTGTTCATCTGCAATTTAACAAGATTTATTAGTTTTCACTATACTGTTTTCAAAAAGTGCAATAGTTTTTGGAGATCCCCACTTAAATTAAGTGGGTCTCGGTATAGATCGTTGTATTGTACTGGATTGACAGTTCATCCTTAAACCCGTCCTCTACCCTAATCTTGGGTTCCTCACGACTACACCATCAGAATGGAGGCATGTACAATTTAATATTTCAGACTTAATAACCTAAACAGCCAAAAGACAAAAGCGTCATCATAAACATTCCAAAAGCAATCGAGCCGAAAATCATTGCCTGACAATGTAATGTTAACATTTCAGTACTGATTGATATAAGATTTGAATTAAAAAATGAATTACAATGATCAAATAATGTTTAACTGATTGATTTGATAACATTTGCCTTAAAAACAATTGTTGGCATTTACAGGAACTGATAATATAAGAATAAATAAAAATTTACAAGAAAATAGCTACTGTTATCTACATTCCGCGACCGCGTCTGAGGGCCAGAAATAAAGTGGATTCTACTTCTTTATGTGTATAGGAGACCAAGGAGAATCTTAACTGTATTGAAGCATTAAAAAGAAGACATGGTGATCACCAGACAGAATCACCAAAACAAGTCTTATTATATCTGCATTTGCAAACAATATGAAGTCAGGATGTTTGATACTATAGAGGTGGTGACAATGGAACCAACCACTCTCTTTTGAAAGCAGCCATACAACCTCTGTTAAAAAGACTCAAGGAAGATGCAAAAAATCAACCATATGCATTTGAGAAGTTGAAATACAGTGCGGTTTCAAATCCAGATAATATTATTCAACCGCCTCTTGCCTTTACAACACATCATCGACATTGAAGATCAATGGGCATTATTCCAACAAATTGGTAAAGAGACCACAGATCAGACACTGAGGCACAGATGAGGTACTCAAAGAAAACTCTGGATACAAGAAGCAACATGGGCCTTGATAGATGAGCAAAAATAATCCAAGAGGCATAGAGAAACACAACTTGCAAGAGAAGAATATCAGATTCTGAATCATAGAGTAAAGAGTAACTGCAGTGCCAACCAGAAAATGTGGCTACAGTTAAAAGGCAGAGAAGCTCAGGATGCAGTGTCCCGAAATGACTCCAAAACATTGTCAGGGAACTAACTGGTGTCCAGCCAAAGACAGACAAGGTAAAATACTAGCTACGCTGCAAGAACAAGGTACCTGTTGGGTGGAACCCTTTAAGGAAATATTGAACCAACCTGCGCCAAAGGAAACTTTTAACTTCGACTGACTACATTCTAGTTCTTACAGGTGTGCATCAAGGCTGCACATTGTCACCACTTTTGGTCTTGTTGGTGATTGATTTTGTTATGTGTCAAGCAGTAATTGGGGTACAGTGTGGTATATGATGGAATTGATATTGAAGGCTGATGGACATTGACTTCACTGACACTCACAGAAATAAAAAACAGTCTTGAACATGTAACAACTAATTTGGAAAGGGCTGCTGGCAGGGTTGGCTTACAAATCAGCAATAATAAAACTGAGACCATGGAAATCAGTGATAGTCAGCCAACAGCAAACCAAATAGTTGTCAACCAAACACCAATTGAAGAGGTCGACCATTTTACTTACCTCGGTAGTATTCTGACCAAAAATAGTAACAGTGATGTTGAAGTAAATCACAGAATTGGGGAGGCTGCAGCAGTCTTTCAGCGATTGCATTCAATATGGTCATTTTCAAACTACATACAGTATGTACGACTCTACTAGAAGAGTATTAGTCTGAGCAGAATCACTCCAGTGGATTTTGCTGCACAGAGTTCATCTACCACAAGTATGTTGTAAGAAATGTATAGATACAGGTTAATGTTTTGAATTTGAGTTTATCAATAAATTTACATATTTTAGATATGACAAGATTTGACCAAATTCAATGTGATGTCTGTATGGTTATTTGCATGTTTGTGAATGTGTCAGTATATGAGTCTGTGAAAATAATAACTCAAGCTCCAGTATAAGTACTCTATCTAAATTAAACCTGGCAGGTTATTAACACCTTAAAATGCTCACCACTCCAATAAAGTTATATAATGCAAAATAAAGTATTACTTAAATATACAGTATATTCCATTTAAAATAAAAAAGCTAATATTTATGTGTTTAAGTGATGGACCTTTTGTTATTGCTGGCTGAAATACAAGGGTCCCATCCACAATACTCACTAATTGTTCTTTTTGTATGCAACTGGATTCCATAATTCCATCCCTGCATGCAATACATCACAAAGTTTGACTCAATCAAACTTTTGGAGTGATGCATTTTTCTTGTCCCCTATTAAAACCTGCCTTCCTAATAAAATTTTTAAAATTCCAAGTAGCCTGGATTTTAAATTGTTTCAGCTTTACTATTGTGAGGGATGGCTCCCTCAGATGCCCTCAGAAAGGAAGGACTAGACAGATAGCATGTACATGGCATTGTCTTCCCTGGATCGCTAGATGTTAGCCTCCCTGGGTTGTGGCAACACCACAGATTCCCACAGGGCCTTATGGGAATTAGAGTGTATTGCCTCAGCGACACTGGGTTCTGTGGGTAACACCAGGGGGTGCTGTGGGGACTAACAAGCCCTACTTTGTCAGGCTCCAGCCTAACCTGGAAGGGCTCCAAGGCCACGATTATGGAACACCAGAAGAACTGCCAGGTTTCACATAAAAGGAGCCTCAAAGTTATTGTCTGCTTTTACATGCATTTTTATTACTATTTAATTTAATATTGTTTTTTGTATCAGTATACTGCTGCTGGATTATGTGAATTTCCCCTTGGGATTAATAAAGTATCTATCTATCTCTATCTATCTATCTAATGCCACTGCTGCAGGAGTCAGAGTCTAGAGGAGGAGGACAACGCTATGCTGTTAGAAATGGAAAAGGCTGTGACAGAGACAGAGAGTTACAGAGTGCCTCATGTTTTGTGTGCTTTGTAATTGTCGCTGTGGTGTGGGAAACACTTACTGAAACGTTTACCACAAAATAAACGTTTGTTTGTGGCAACTTGTATCCAAAGCCTGTTTGTGTTGCGTGTTTGGGCAGCTTGATCACCACCTGGTGGCCATACTATATGTGCAGAATTTCATTAATATCACTATTTTGGAATAATGTTCACTTTCTCTGAAATTACATTTTTGAAACACCATATAACCTATAAGTTAAGATTGCACCAATGGCAACCTACATATAAAATTTCATGAAAATTGATTCAGCAAAAGAAACATACAAAGTGCCATTTCAGGGCTGAAAAGAGGTCCTTAGTGTACAAAATGCACAAATAACATCAAAGGGAAAAAAAAATTCAAAACACAGATGAAAGGTATTGCGATTTTTATATTGAACAGTTTAAGTTTGCTTAAATAAATTCACCACACTTAAATAATTTCCAAGTAACTTTTTAAAAAACAAAGTTCATAAGTTGTTGAATGCCACTTGCATACAAGTTTACATTTCTTGTTTGTCCTTACAAATGTTCTTATTTGGAGAGAACTGAAATAGAGAGTTGAACAGATGGACATTTGCTCTATAAAATCAGCCTCCAGTTACAATCAATGCTTAACTATTCTGGCAAACAAGGATATCCCAGCAATAGTTAAAGGGACATCTATTCAATGAATGATTCAGTGCCAGGTGATGAAGCACAAAAACAAGCAATCTATCTGACAATGCTGCAGCAAGATTGCCTTCCAGTTGTGAAATATAAACACTGGTATGTATAGCACATACAGTACATCAAACTCAAGCATGTGTGTTCACCCTGCAATGAACTGGCGGCCTGTCCATCGCTTGTTCCTGTCTTTCTACCTATGCTAGCTGAGATAGGGTCCAGCACCACTGCATCTCTGGTCTGAACTCTACAAGTTAAAAAATTGCATTACTTTATTTTTAAATATGGGAAAATCTAATTAGTAAAATCTTAGAATAAGCATTTAAATCAGGGATAGGGCAGCAGTGGGCTGGTGCCCTGCCCAGGGTTTGTTTCCTGCCTTGCGCCCTGTGTTGGCTGTGATTGGTTCCAGCACACCCCCGTGACCCTGTAGTTAGGATATAGCGGGTTAGATAATGGATGGATGGATCAGGGATAAGGACATTTTCTGTTCTTTTTTGTTTTTAAAGATTTGCTCTTCCTGTTTGCTGTCCTCTTTCTCATGGGTGAAGGTTGAATTCTAGTTTGTTATGTGCCTATAGGGCAAGTCAGGTATTGTAGTCAGCTCTGTTGGGTCCCGTGAGGACTATCAAGAGGAGCTGCAGGATTGGGGACTCTCTACAATATGGGATTTCCACCTCACTTCCAGGATGGCTAAAATAAAAGGCGCTTACTGCCTCACATCGGAGAGCCAGAGTCAGGAGGAAGTGGACAAAGCTTGTGGGGAGGCATAGAGGAGGCAGCGATCAAGAGAGGACAAAGTATTGCTGTATTGTGCTGTGCATACTTGTGACTGTGGTGGGAAACGCTTGGGGAAGGGTTTCCCACAGTAAAGACTCTTTGTCTTTTATGTCTTGAGCCTATTTGTGTTGGGTGTGTAGAGAGCTTTAGCCCCCCCTACTGTCCACACAGTAAAGTCATAGTGATTTCCTGTGCTACTTTGTTATAACAAGGACTGGTTTTGCTTAATTGGAGGAACCCTAATAGATCATTAGAAAAAATCAAATTCTTTGTAGGGAACAGGGCATAGTTTTTTTTCAGATTTCATGAAGACTTTATTGATGTTGTCTTGTATATAAACGTCTAAGCATGGAAGTGTGTGTGTTTCTGTTCATCCTGGAAGTGAGAGGTGGAGTTGGGTTAAGAGGTCCACCTCTGAGGATATGCAAGCAAGGCCAGTACATTGGCAAAATGAAACTTCCGAAGAACGAGTCACTCACTTAGTGGCTAATACAGAAGCAAGGTGAGCACATCTGCAAAACGGTATCCCTTTACTTTTTCTCCCACCGCTAATACACAAATGATGAAAGCACATCGGCAACATGAAACCTCCTAGGAGAGAGATGCCCAGAGTAGTTCCTTTCAATTACCCGACATCTCTACATTTCAGTTTTTTTCCTGACAATTTCAATAGTTTCTAGAGCCCTGTGCTTTTTACAGCATATGCTTACATAGCTAGTTATAAAGTAAGTCTGTATAAAACCATACAGTTATGTTAAACTGGCATTAGACATGCCAATGTGGTATGCAGTACCCTTTTAATAATTTTAGTAAAACCTACATGGCACAAAAAATTACTGGGTTCAGAAGAAATGGAGTAAAGCAGAGTGTGAAAATGTATATTTAAAAAGCATATTGTATATGTTGGATAAAAAATATACAGAAGTAAAAACAATAATACCAGTTTGGTGTCGTGCAGATTCTAAAACAAATTCTATTGTAGAAGTTTGTATTATGCAATTTTGGAAAAGAAAAATAATTATCAACAAAGCATGTATGTCTTAATCTTAGACAATGTTAGCAGTGTTGTTTATTCCTAAAGATATTAGAACTAGGGTTCCATGCAGAGATGATCAGAGTGTGCCTCCTAAAGTTGTAACTACATTTGCCATAGAAAGAAACATTAAATTTACACAATGATAATCTGATATTTTTTAGAATTTGTATAACGATGTTAAAAAAGTGACATAAACTTGCATCATTCAAGTACTGTTTGCTATAAATATAGAGATTTGGGCATCTCATTCTGGATATCTTTTCTTAAAATAAGTGAACTTACAACATTTGCTTTCTGTATGAGATTAGTTTTGAAATTTTTATACAATACAAGACTTTTTTTTAGCTTTTTTAAAATAAGCAGACAAAGGCCCTTTCTTTCATAAAAACAATAAGCACAACAATAAAAATGAAGGAAAGTAGGAAGGATGTTCCCAAAATGCAATATGGTAAATAAAACATGATTCTGTGAAGACATACAGATGATGGTGTTTAGTCCAGCTCCTCCAGGATGGCACATTCATACATGACATTGCAGGAAGGTCTCAGAAGCATGGAAGAGATACCAGGAGACAGGCCATTACATGTGGAGAGCTGAGGGATCTTCAATTATTCATTTCCCTTTTTTGGGATTTGTCTTGCAGTTTCCACTACAATGCACCTGTTATCACTTTCATTTGCATCAAAGCAGGTGAAGTTGACTCACAATCACTTATGTTTCCTAACTGGACAGACTGATATCCCTGAAGCTTACAGTAACTGACTTGGTGTGACTGTGATGACTAAGTGTTCCCTAAATTTTCTTTGAGCAGTATATTTTGTTGGCACAACACTTTGGCATCTTAACAGAATGCAAAGAGTCTGCTAATGATTCAGAAAAAATGCCAATAATTTAGGAAATTCGTTTTTGTGCAAATTTGCCTATGTTTTTGACTTTCAACAGACTTAAATATGAAAATGAAGTATGAGTATAATACTAAAAATAAAAGCAGTAAATACTTTGTTGGGCTGCTGGATAGTATATTGGTGGAACAGGATTCAGTATTGGGTGGCATACTGATGCAGTGATAGCCACGCAGTAAGGAGATTAGTGTTTATGTCCCCGGTCTTTCTGCATAGAGAAATGCATCACATAAACTAATATGACAATCTTTACACAAGTCGCTGAATTCTACAATATGTTGACTATCTAAGCATTTCCCATAAGATGGGTAGCAGCCATTTGATTCAGAGATAGCTAATTGTCATTGCTCTGAATGTTGCATATCTGTCTTAATGATAGTAAAAGATACTAATTTCCATATGTAACCCTGCTGAGTATCAGTGCCTTTAGGTTAGTTTAAAAATAGAGTTTTCAAAAATGTAAACTTGAGTACAAGTTGAGTACAAACTATTTTGACAGTAAATCAGTTGTGTGATTGGTTGAGTGAGGGTCTGTATCCTGTTCCTACAAAGGGATTGGCCATAAAAGGAAATAATTAGGACTGGTCTCCCCTAGACTTTCTCGTATACTCAGATATGGGGATGGATATTTGAGGAGTAAACCGCAAGACAATGATTATATTTTTATATCATGTACATTAAAGAACCATCAAAAACAAATCCAATCAAATTAATAATATATTGAACAGTTATTATAAAAATAAAGTTGAATAAAGCGGACTCTGCAGCTGCATGAATAAGTAAAGTACCACTTCCGGTTAACGGAAATATCCCAAAAGTTTGTAGAAATCTACGGTTTATACCAAATACTTGTATGAAAAATTTGGTTGAACCGATATATACACAAAAAAAAAATTGATACACAGACACAATTCCAAAAATGGTATTTTCAGACTCAGGCAGGTCTAAAACATCCGTCGAGATTCATCAAAATCTCTACATTGATTTTTTGAATGCTTATAATACTTTTTCTATACTTCGTGTACGAGAAAATAAATCCAGGGGCCTCATGCATAACGCCGAGTGAAGAAATCACATTCTAACATGGCATACAGACAAAAGCGGAAATGTTCGTACGCACAAAAAAATCCAGATGCATAAATCTGTGCATTCGCCAACTTCCACGTTCTTCTGCTACATAAATCCCGTTCAGCGTGAAAAGTAGCACAGGTGCATGCGCCTGCTGCCACCCCAAATCCTCCCAGAATTATGCCTCTTTGAATATGCAAATCAATATAAATAGCCCTTAAGCTCAGCGTTCTGTGAAAAGGCAATGGCAAAAGCACGTTGATAAATAGAAGAATTTCAGTGAATACCAAGTGGAGGCAAAGAAAAACATACTGTTTGTTGGTTTAAACAGTGGTATAAACAACAAAAGGAAGTTGATCAAGTGACATGGAATGTTGGGGAAACTCGAAAGCTCAAGGTCACAAATTTGCACAGTGGCCGAAATAAAAAAGAAGTTGTCAGATATTAAAGTCGCTGTGAAAAGGCGAGTCGTGGCCCACCGTCTGAGTGTCATATGAAAGCTTAATAGACAGATAGATAGATAGATAGATAGATAGATAGATAGATAGATAGATAGATACTTTATTAATCCCAAGGGGAAATTCACATACTGTACTCCAGCAGCAGCATACTGATAAAAACAATATTAAATTAAAGAGTGATAAAAATGCAGGTATAACAGACAATAACTTTGTATAATGTTAACGTTTACCCCACCGGGTGGAATTGAAGAGCCGCATAGTGTAGGGGAGGAACGATCTCCTCAGTCTGTCAGTGGAGCAGGGCAGTGAAAGCAGTCTGTTGCTGAAGCTGCTCCTCTGTCTGGAGATGATCCTATTCAGTGGATGCAGTGGATTCTCCATGATTGACTGGAGCCTGCTCAGAGCTCGTCGTTCTGCAAACTGTCCAGCTCCATGCCTACAATAGAGCCTGCCTTCCTCACCAGTTTGTCCAGGCGTGAGGCGGCCCTCTTCTTTATGCTGCATCCCCAGCACACCACCACGTAGAACAGGGTGCTCGCCACAACTGACTGATAGAACATCTGCAACCTCTTATTGCAATGTTGAGTGACGCCAGCCTTCTAAGGAAGCATAGCCGGCTCTGTCCCCTCTTGTACAGAGCATCAGTATTGGCAGTCCAGTCCAATTTATCATCCAGCTGCACTCCCAGGTATTTATAGGTCTGCACCCTCTGCACACAGTCACCTCTGATGATCACGGGGTCCATTAGGGGCCTGGGCCTCCTAAAATCCACCACCAGCTCCTTAGTTTTGCTGGTGTTCAGGTGTAGGTGGTTTGAGTCACACCATTTAACAATGCCCTTGATTAGGTTCCTAGACTCCTCCTCCTGCCCACTCCTGATGCAGCCTATGATAGCAGTGTCATCAGTGAACTTTTGCACGTGGCAGGACTCCGAGTTGTATTGGAAGTCCGATGTATATAGTGTGGAAGGCAGCCTGGACACAGATAGGCGGACATCGTTGGTTCACCCACAACACGTTTATTATACATTCAAGCTATTTATAAAAGTGCACACAAACCCCAAAAATCCCCACAAGTCCAGGCCAACCACACAAATGCCTTTTCTTCTTCAGGCCGCCTCCTTGCCTCCTCCAAGACCTTGTCTCCTTCTCTCCTGACTCCATCCAGCGGCCCCTTTTATAATCACCCGGATGTGCTCCAGGTGCATTCCGACAATCTTCCTCCGCCACTCCCCAGTGTGGAGGAATTGCCGGCTACGCACCCGGAAGCACTCCGGGTGTCCCCGGTCCTCTTCCCCCCAGCACTTCCGGGTGTGGCGGAAGTACTGAGGTCCAGGGCTCCAAAGGCACTGGGGCACCTCCTGGTGGTCTGGAGGAGGCACAAGCCCTGAAACTGTTTCTGAACCGCGAGGGCAGTACAGGAAAGGTTCAGAAAGCATTTGTCGTATGAGAGCAGTTCAATAGACAGCTTGGCTGAGGCAGCGTGTGCTTGATGCTGTATACCAATAATTCTCTTTCTGATCAGCTGCTGTACAGCTGTGATTCACACTCAGATACAGTGATATAAATACTCTGAGTGGTGCAGTGAGAGTAATATGGAAAAAGATGATCCTCTGTGGCAACCCCTAATGGGAGCAGCTGAAAGAAGAAGAAGGTGCAGTGAGAGTAACAACGCTAAATCAGCTATTGTATTTAGAATAGTTTGACCATTCTGTGGACCATTATATTGTTACAGGTTAATTACAATCAAATGCATTAAACTAATAAACAATATGTGCTTAATTTCAGTGTATTTACTGTATAAAGCCGCATCAGAGATATGGATCAAAAAACCAGTAGCACTGCTTTGACGCTGGGTGCCGCCAGTCTGCAAAACTAAGCACAGAACTCGCGTACGCCAGGGTATGAGCTACCGTGGAAATGTGTGTGGCTTTACGTCAAGTTTAGGTTTTATACATTGCGATTTGAATGTGGAAACATTCGTACGCAACATTTTTGTACTCTTCTCGGTACTCAAATGTGGTGCTTGGTGCCACTGCCCTACTGCCACATTGTTTTGCCTGCCTAAGGCAAAGTCATCTTTGATGGAGTATCTCAAGAATCATCGGTTAGAGGGGTCCTTTCTTCGGATTGGCTGGCCCAGTGCTGACTCAGCTGTGGAATGGCCAATAAGGTGAGGCAGCTTGATGGCCAAGGTCTCCAGGACTCTGAACAAATCCAAATCGTATTATGTGGCCTCATCTACTGTTGAATTCTGCTCTGTACTTGTACTATTTCTATTGCACTATTGTATTGTATTGAGGATTACTTGTGTTCTGTTCTGTGTATTGTATTCTATTTACCCCTTTTTTTTGGCACCCACTGCACGCCCAACCTACCTGGAAAGGGGTCCCTCTTTGAAGTGCCTTTCCCATTGTTTTTTGGTTTTTTTTTTTTTGTCCCTACAAGGGTTTCTTTTTAGGGAGAATTTCCTTGTCTTCTTAGAGAGTCAAGCCTGGGAGGCTATAAAAAGGCATAGCATGTTAAAATCCATTGTGGCACTTCTTATGTAATTTTTGGCTATATAAAATTGTATTGTGTTGTATTGTATTGTATTGTATTGTATAGTACTGGAGTGTATTTGGTCGACCCATGAACAGCTGAGAGGTAAGCCCATAAAATGAGTGGTAGACACTGGTCCCAGTCCCATTGGTGGGTAAATGTGAGCATATTCAGTTGGGTGCTTAAAATCCAGTGTAAGTGCTCCACTAATACATCACTTTGGAGATGGAGGGGAGTGTTTCTGGTCTTGTGCAACTCCATTAGTGGGCAGACCTCTTTGAACAGCTGGGCTTTGAAGTTTCATCCCTGGTCACTGTGGAGTTTTTCTGGGTCCCCAAAGAGACAAAGCATTTTGGCTACCAGTGTTTCAGCTGTTGTGGTGGCACTCCGGTCAGGGACAGGAAAGGTCTCTGGCCTTTTGGTGAAGTAGACCCTTATGACAAGCACAAAGCAGTTTCCATCCTCAGTGCATGGGAAAGGGCCCAAGATGCGTATTCCAACCTACTTTATCAGGCCAGAGACAGGATGTAATGGCTGGAAGTGGTTCTCCTCCTTCCAGCCATGAGCAGTGGTGGCAGTCAGTTGCTGTACAAGGGCGGCGAGGCAGAGTGTTGGTGTTGGCATGCTGTCTCTCAGCTCTGAGCTGCAGTTGAAAATCAAACCCTTGGAGCTTCTCAAGCCACCAAGCGAACTGGATTTCTGATTCCTTAAAGCTTAGCAGCCAGGTCAAAGAAGAATGGTCGATGGAACGTTGTGTGATACAAATAAGGCCAAAATTGTTTTAGGGCACTGACTACTGTCAAGAACTCCTTTCTGGTGACACATTAGTTGTGCTCAGGTGCAGACAATGCTCGGCTGTAGTAAGCTGCAACCCGCTGAACCCTTCGGTCCCGCCTGCAATAATACTGCACAGATTCAGATGATGTCCATAATGAAGGATTGGTTGGGATCTGGATAAGCCAGAACTGAATTACTCACAAGAGCTTCTTTCAATGCCTCAAATGCAGTGTTGCACTCATCGTCCTACTGGAAGGGCTGGTCTTTATTGGTTAACACAGTTCGGGGGTGCTGCAATAGTGGCACAGCCTCGAACAAAGCTGCAGTTGTATGTGTCGAGGTCCAGGAAGCTTTTCACTTCATTGATGTTACAGGGTATAGGCCATTCTCAAACAGCAGCAACTTTGGCAAGGTCAGTGGCTACTCCATTTAGTCCTACAGTACAATGTGGCCAAGGAACTGAAAATTCTGTTGGAGCAGGTGTCACTTTTTAGGGTACAGTTGCAAGCCAGGTTTTCGAATGGCCAAGAATACATCCCCCAGGTTCTAGATGGCTCCCTTGAATGTGGGGGAGTGAACAAGAAGGTCATCCAGATAGACAATTCGTTTGCTTCAGGTTTTGCCAGCTAGGATCCTCTCCAGTAGGTGCTCAAAAATGGAGGAGGCATTGCACAAGCAAAACGGTATTACTTTGAATTGCTTCAGATCCTCACCCAAGCAGAACATTGTTTTCGGTCTAGACTCTGGTGACAATTCCACCTAACAGTACCCACTTCTCAGGTCCAGTGAGCAAAACGACTGTGATCCAACAATGTGATCAAGTTCATCATCAATGCATGAAATTGGATAGGAATCTTTTCTTGTGACGTTATTAAGCTGCCTGTAGCCCATACAAAAGTGCCAACTGCCATCTTTTTTCTAGGCTAATATGACTGGTGCTGCCCACAGACATTTAGATGGTTCCACACTGCCAACCTCAACTATTTCTTACACTTGTTTGGCTGCAGCTTCACATTTGGCAAAAGGCAGGTGAAGTAGGTGGAGCTTGATTAGTGCCACGTCACCTGTGTCAATCGCATGATGTACCAAGTTGGTGCGACCAAAGTCCTTGTCCTCTGCAGAAAGGGTATCATCGAATTCCTGGAAGAGCTGTACTCCAGCTTTGGTGTGACTATGGAGTTCTTCAATGTCTAGATTGAGGCTCAGAGAAGTGCTGGTTCTTGATGGTCAGTAGTTGGCTGCCACCTCTGGGTGACAGCTCTGTCTGCTTATTTGGCAGCACTATAGCTGGCTGCTGTTGGCTGACATCTGAAGCCGATGGTGGCAGTGTGATCAATGTAAGCTGCTTTCATTTAGAGGCATTGCAGCAAGCTATGGCTGGTTGGAGTCCCGATCTGACATCGATGAGTGGCTGTCTGCAGGTCTTTCATCTCCAAAAGTCTCAAAACTGGGATGCATACACCAGGCAGCATCAGTCAGTGGTGGAAGGCATACTCAAAA
The DNA here is from genome assembly GCA_026402145.1 of Polypterus bichir lapradei. Classification (NCBI taxonomy): domain Eukaryota; kingdom Metazoa; phylum Chordata; class Cladistia; order Polypteriformes; family Polypteridae; genus Polypterus; species Polypterus bichir. Next base: position 40,134,976 of record JANRMT010062854.1, read on the forward strand.
CCCCCCTCCCAACTCTAATACAACACTCTCATTGCCAAAAATTACAAAACAAAATTAAACATAATACACTGTTCAAAACTCAGCATGAAAGAAATTATAATTAAAGCTCTAATTTCAGACGCAGCTCCACAGAGCCTCCTAGGATATCTAAGTTGTACGCTGCTACAATACCCAGTCCATTCTTGGCATTCTTCATGTTATTCTGAATGAGTTCACTTTTCATTTTATCTTTGTAAACATCATGCTGTATGTCCTTCAGAGCCTCTTTGTCTTTGTTAAATGTATTAACTTACTTAATTTGATAGAACATCTAAGTTTTACCCTATTTCAAATAACATACATATTTTCAAAAGAAAATACATTAAATGTAAATAGATGCAAGACACCCATAAGCCCAGAATATGGATTAAAGGAAATAAGGAAGGTTTAATTTGAATATTGCTGTTTATAATGGTTGGCTGCATTACTTGAATGTACTATGCTACCAGTATTAAAAAAAAGATTTAAAAAAAGTGATTTTCTTGATAAATCGAGTGTGTCTGTTTGTCACAATGTAATACCAGGGCTCAATTGCTAGAAGGGGATGTGGACAAAGCTAATGCCCTGAACCTATTTTCAGTTTTTCCTTCCCACGCCACCTTCCTCCAATAACCAGTCTCCCCTCACCATACTACTTCAATAACTCCTACTACATCAACTGGAATAGCCAGTAACAAGTCCACCTCTGAATATCAGTGTGAACTGTCCAAAACGGAAGACCAAGTAAGGAGACAAGTGAGGAAGCTACTGTGACAGAAGGGGATGCTCCACTCTTCCAAAATCATATTGGGAGCCTCTTGAACCCACACAATCGATACTGTCGCACCTTAAGATTTACACATATATACATAGATATATGCATATACACAGAATCTAACCACACAAGTACTGTATGAATAACGTATACATATGCATGTTATTCCCCAGCACTTTAACCCACACAAGTACTGTATGAATAACACATGCCAAATCCACTTTCCCTGGTACTCCAAGATACTTAGGGTCTGCTAACACTAGGCACTTTTATTCCGTACCATGCCCAAGCATGTTTGTGTCCCCTCTCTACTCCTCTGCTGGCCTGCACTCACACTTGCTTAACGTTCTAGGCCTGGGCACGATTTTGTCATGACCATGCAACTCATGTAAAGCCAAAACAAGACCAAACATGGTGAGACAGCATCCATCCATTACCCACTATATCCTAACTAGTCATGTAGGGAAGGATAACACTTTACTGTCTTACAGATTTATTGAGTGTGCAGCACAGCGTTTTGCTGGTAATCGTGCTGTACTTCTGAGAAGATTTTTACGGTGATAAATGATGTTAAGGAAGGAATTTGCACCTTTTCTTGCTAATTGCAATTCACGTTCATGTGTAAGGTGAGAATTAAGACCTGTTTTTAACTCAAAAGATGTTGAATGAAATGAGAATTGCATTATCTGACTAGAGGTCATGTCTGTTTTCCATGCTTGTGCACGTTTAGCAGTCACACTGTTTCTGAATGCAACTGAATCATACTTGGGCCCACCTCTTACAGCTGGCCTGGCATGGACCGATCATACTAGTCAAATGAACTAGACTTTGCAGGGTTACATGTGGACAAATTTGCTTGGACACAAAACAAATTGCCAGTGTGAGTACACCCTTACTTATCATAGTCACGAACAATGTATGATGTCTTAAATTTTTCTTAGACTTAAACATTACATGTTGTCTCCAAGAATGTATTCAAACATACAAAGGCTCAACATCCTTGGCTAGAAGGTTCATTTATCAACCAATGAATATCTTACTTTAATGTACTGTTCATTTTTGGACAGCGCTCTATGTCCACAGCTTGATAAACCAGCGGTTCTCAAACTTTCATATTTCGCCCCCCATGCCTTTTCTACCTGGAATACTTCTGTGCCCCCTGCATAATATAAGATAGATGAAAATAAGCCATGATACAACTAACAAAGGTATGATACTCATGCAGTGTCACGGTATCCTATCATTTTTACTTCCATAAGATTTGCATGTGTTCGGCTAACTTCGATGAAATATTTGCAATTTATTTTTTTAAAATGCTTTAATAACTGTTAAAATGTTTTGTGTGGTTTTTGGTAGTAATTCTAATCCCAAAAACAAAGAATAAATTATTTATTCTTATTTAAGTATTTTTTTATGTAAAGAAACGATTAAATAGGTTTTCATTTTTAAAAATCTCGTTAACAAGGACACCGATGAAGTCAATCTGCGCGAGACGAACGTATTTTCCTCCAACAAATATTATACCACTGTTAGTTGTATCATGAAAATAACCCAATACACAGTAAATTATTGAACTCAATTTGCCAATATTGGCTATGCTGACAATGTACTGCAGTCACGCCACATTATCACCTGATCTACTGTTACCCGAATGTTCGCGACAGATACCGATATGTCTCAAACTTTCTGGATTGAAAATACGCGACTATAAAAGCAGTAGCAGCAGCGCCGCTCGTCAATTAGTCATTAGATCTATGCCTTAGAAATGTTTTATTTTAATTTTAGTTATAATGCATTTGTTGTGATTATATGCTTGCAAATTTAAATTTGAAATAAAAATGTAAAAACTTAATTTTGATGTCTTGTTCATTTATTTGATGCCCCCCTTGTACAGCTTCAGCGCCCCTCCGGGGGGGAGGGCCCCACAGTTTGAGAACTGCTGTGATAAACCTTGCAACTTGGATCATATGGCACTTCTTCATTGTTCCAGGTAATCTAAGAAATTTACTTTATTACTTCTATCACTCTAGATATGAAGACAAAGAATGGAAAGTTAAAAGCAATGTGGTATTTATTAAAGAGCAGTAATACCAGTAGAAAAAAAGTGTAAAAGAAAATGTGGATAGCAAAGTCTGGACATATCTTTAGAAAAAGGCTTAGGAAAAGTTAAAGATGTCAAAGATGAATGCCCCAGGGCAGCAATCGATATTCATGCAATCCTTTAGCTGACAATCAGATGAAAACGGTCGCATGTTGCTAGTGCCCTCTCCTGATGTTGCTCGGTCTTCTCCTCTTGACATCACTCTCACCCTCTTCTGATGTTGTTGCTCTCTTTTCTTATGTCTTGTTGTTTAGTTTGTCATATTTATTTTAAAAATACGTGGGAGTTTTGCAACACATGATTGTTACACCTGATTGGCTGTCTGTCAACATGGTGAATAAATTTGCTCAAGCTCTTTAACCTGTTTGAGTATGTCTGTTTTCTCAAGCAATAAAGTTTTTAATGTTTTAAGAATCTTCTGTCTTAAGATGTAAACTAGTTTAGCAGTTTTTGTTCCCATGGCATCTCCTTCTGTTCACAGGTTCTAAACTAATGAGAAACAGCTTGAAGCACTGGCATGTCTTCCTTTCCCAAGCTGTAAACAAATTTAGTCCTGGTGCCCTTCTTTTCACAGGTGGTAAAACTTTGATGTTAAAACTACCCATGCAAGTGTCCTGTATTTAAATTCATCTTGTTCTGGCTTGAGTAAAATATAATGGAAATATAGACACAAAATTGCTGATTTGCACACCACAACAGGCAGTCAGACTAAATCCCACAAACTCTATGCAAGGCACTAAAACAACACATTTGTCACCATTCAGTGTGAGGAGATGAGTGGCTAATACTTTGAATACTCGTTGCAGGCATTCATCATAGGTGGCAGGGGTTGGGCCTTGCACACCAATGTTATCCAAATAGATGAACACCACAGGGATCCCAGCAAAGATACAACAACAACATTCATTTATGTAGCACATTTTCATACAAATAATGTAGCTCAAAGTGCTTTACATGATGAAGAAAAGAGAAATAAAAGACAAAGTAAGAATTAGGATAAGACAATATGAATTAACTTAGAATAAGACTAAGGTCCGATGGCATTGAGGACAGAAAAAAAAACAAAAAAAAACTCCAGATGGCTGGAGAGAAAAAATAAAATCTGCAGGGGTTCCAGGCCACGAGACTGCCCAGCCTCCTCTGGGCATTCTACCTAATATAAATGAAACAGTTCTCTTTGTATTTAGGGTTCTCATGGAAGGACTTGATGATGATGGTCATGCAGACTTCTAGCTTTTAATCCATCAATGTAGGAACATCACGGGGCTTTGATTAGGTGGTGATGGCACATTGCCACCACAGAAAACCGGGAAAAGAAACAGAAGAGAGAGTAGGGGTTAGTATGGATTTTAGAGTCACCATAAATAGTTATTATAATGAATTGAATATACAGAGAATCAGGATTAAATGAAGGTGAAGTTATCAGAAAGCCATGTTAAAGTAATGTGTTTTCAGCAGTTTTTTTAAAGTGTTCCTCTGTATTAGCCTGGCAAATTTCTATTGGCAGGCTATTCCATATTTTAGGTGCATAACAGCAGAAGGCCGCCTCACCACTTCTTTTAAGTTTTGCTCTTGGAATTCTAAGCAGACACTCATTTGAGGATCTAAGGTTACGATTTGGAATATAAGGTGTCAGACATTCTGATATATAAGATGGAGCGAGATTATTTAAGGCTTTGTAAACCATAAGCAGTATTTTAAAGTCAATTCTGAATGACACAGGTAACCAGTGTAGTGACATCAAAACTGGAGAGATATGCTCAAATTTTCTTTTTCTAGTTAGGATTCTAGCAGCTGCATTCTGCACTCGTTGCAAACGATTTATGTCTTTTTTGGGTAGTCCTGAGAGGAGTGCGTTACAGTAATCTAGTCTACTGAAAACAAAAGCACAAACTAATTTCGCAGCATCTTTCAATGATATAAGAGGTCTAACTTTTGCTATGTTTCTTAAGTGAAAAAATGCTGTCCTAGTGATCTGATTAATATGCGATTTAAAATTCAGGTTACAGTCGACAGTTACCCCTAACTTCTTTACCTCTGTCTTGACTTTTAATCCTAATGCATCAAGTTTATTTCTAATAATCTCATTGCCTCCATTATTGCCAATCACTAAAATTTCTGTTTTTTCTTTTTAATTAGCTTGAGAAAATTACTATTCATCCAATTAGAAACACAAGTAAGACATTGTGTTAGTGATATAACAGCGTCTGGGTCATCGGGTGCAATTGATAAATACAGCTGTGTGTCATCAGCATAGCTGTGGTAACTCACGTTGTGCCTCGAGATAATCTGACCTAACGGAAGCATATAGATTGAGAAGAGCAGCGGACCCAGGATAGAGCCTTGTGGAACACCATTTAGAATATCATGTGTCTTTGAGTTGTAATTACCACAACTAACAAAGAATTTTCTACCTGCCAGGTAGGATTCAAACCAATTTAAGACACTGCCAGAGAGGCCCACCTATTGACTAAGGCGATTTCTAAGAATATTGTGATCAATGGTGTCAAATGCGCCACTCAAATCTAACAGAATGAGAACAGATAAACGGCCTCTGTCTGCATTTACCCGCAAGTCATTTACTACTTTAACGAGTGTAGTTTCTGTGCTGTGATTTGTTCTAAAACCTGACTGAAATTTATCAAGAATAGCATGTTTATTGAGCTGGTCATTTAGCTGCATAATGACTGCCTTCTCTAAAATTTTACATAAGAAAGGCAGGTTAGAAATGGGTCTAAAATTTTCAAAAGCAGAGGGGTCAAGATTATTTTTCTTGAGTAGGGGTCTAACTACAGCAGTCTTAAGACAGTCTGGGAAGACCCCCGTATCTAATGACGAATTAACTATGTCAAGAATATTGTCAATTAGCACGCCTGATACTTGTTTGAAAAAACTTGTTAGTATTGGATCAAGGACACAAGTGGAGGGTCTCAGTTAAGAAATTATTTAATGTAAATCAGGTAAATCTATCCTGGTGAAAGAATTTAATTTGTTTATAAACAGAGTACTGGGGCATAGGAGGATCCGCAGTGTTGGGGAGATATACTATATTATTATAGATAGTAGACATCACCTTCTGAAAACACCTTGGAGCAGAGCTGAGGCCAAGCAGAACCCTTGTGCAATGAAACACCCCATTGTGGGTGACAAAGGTAGTCAAACCATGGCTTTCAGGGTGGAGAGGATTCTGCAGGTACCCCTGGCGAAGATCCAATTTGGAAAATACCTTTGAGCCATGGAACTGGGTGGTGAGCTCCTCAGCAGCAAGCAGGAAGTATTTACCTGTTATTACTGCTTTGTGTACAGCCCTGAGGTCAATGCACAGGCATAACCCACCTGTTTTATTCCGCTCTCACTAGGTTTGAGACCTAAGGTGAGGCATTAAATGGTTCAGTGAATCACGCCTCCAACAGGTCACCTAGTTACCTCCTCCTGGAGGGCAAGGGGAACTTGATGGAGGGGTTGGTTCACAGGGCATGTGGAAGGATCATGCAGTGGTTGGTGGTTAAAAGCTGAGATACAACCCAACCCTATGAAAACAGTTGGCCATTGCTGAAGCCATGGTGAGCAGACAATGAGGACAGCAGACCCCTCAGTGTCAAGGAGTGTAAAGCCCAGAACTCTAAATAAGTCCAGGCCTAACAAGTTGGCGCCATGAAGTTAGGCAAGAACTTCTGGCCATAGCATACAGGCAGGGAGAGTTTGCCAACTAGTTAAATTTTAGTACTGTCATAGCTGCACAGAACAGCAAAAGGAGCAGTGAGAGTAAGGTGAGAGAAAATCTGTTTGACAGTGGTCTAGTTAAGCTTAGACACTGCCACCTCAGTGGCCAACAGCAGAGGAGGACACACATCGTCTACCTCAACATTTCTCAACCTTTAAGTATTTGCAACCCGAGTTTTCATAACAGTTCTAATCGCACCCCCCTAACGTTTTTTTAAAAGCCTAATAAAATGTATTCCTATATTTTTCGCTGCCGCTACACCACTACAAGTTTATTATACTTACTTAACTTTTATTGACATTTATCTAACTCTATATTTATTTTTCTAGTATCAGAATATAGTTTAAGTTAATTTGTTTTGATTTCAATAGATTTATTTTTCATATTTTTGATTCTTGTTTTCTTTTTTTCACATCTTCACGCCCCCACAAGTTGAGGACTGCCGGTCTAACTGTAAAGTGGGAGTTTTAAAGGTGGGAGTTGTAGAACTCACTGAGTGAATGGTTGTTGATGCAGTCCGAGTAGAAGGTGACTGATTCATTTGTACAGAGGAAGTGACAGACCTTAGCAAAGTGGTTAAGCTCTCCACAGAGTGAAGACCTGGCCTAACTTTTTCCTTGTGCCTTCTTTTCCATGTGAAATGAAACATATACTTATCTCCCATGTATAAGAAAGGAACGCAGTAAGAGGTCTGGAAAGGTTCTGATATTTACCACAACCAAAATGCACATCATTTTAAACAACTCTGCTACAGCATGGCAGAGCTTAAACCTTACTGAATTGACACGGAAGTGGGCAAGGTATCTGCAGCCCTGGTTTTAGTTCATCCATGTCTCAGAGAGCTTGGAAGCAAGAGTGATAGCTATAAATGGAAGATGATCTTTAAATTTAAGATGGAGAAGTTTTGTACCAAGATCTGGGTGTAGTCAACATAGGCAGAAGGAGCAGAAGTAACCCTGAAAGAGAACTCAAACTACTCCAATATTGAGAAACCCAGACTAGCTGAAATTAATCGTCCTTCTCTATAACCCTGGAGGAGAAAACTAGACCAGTCAGCTAGAAATCAGGCTGCAGATTATGCAGGAAATTGAAAAGAGTGAGAAAAATATACCATAGATAAAAATCCCTATGCAGATGTGCTTTGGCTATTGTTCCAAGTAGATCATTCGGGAAAATCTGTAAGTGATGCTTTGGTGAAATGGTCAGGTCTTTAAAATGACTCACGTGTAAAAAGACCGTTTCTATTCACCCTTTTATTTGTCTTCCCCTGAAAACGTTTTTTTCTCTTATATTTTTCAGTGTCTCTCTTTCTCATTCTGCCTTGAAAAAAGTAAGCACAGTTTAATATATAGTACTTGGACTATGCCCTAAACAGGTTACTAGAGTTCTAGTTAGTCACAGTCAGTTCATTTGCTGATGTGGCCCAGATGCACCTGAGAGCTCAAGGGGTTTTACAATTGCCAGAATTTTAATTTTTGTTTATTTTACATATGTGCCCACCCCACTGATTGTGCCTATACTCCGCTACTTGTTTTCTTTTCTTCAGATGCACAATGATGCTATCTAGACAAAAAATTTATAGTGTTCAGAGTGGATTTAAGGAAGAGATCACACATTCTGCCTGAAGTTACCATAATTTCATTATAATGAACTAATTAGCCCTAGTACCAAAGCCTGTCTCCATAGATCCTTGATCATTTAATAGCTGCAATCAATGCTGTTAGCCAGTAATTTCATATTTTGGCATATTGAAGTTAGAGGGTCACAGCAGTGAACCATGCCTTGGTGTGCACGTGGGCTTCAACCAGCACTGCATACTGTACAGGCTTTCCAAAGTCTACAGATTCAATTATTCAACCAACTATCCCATTAAAGTAAGATTAAATGTTTACTTGTCAAATTACACTAAAACAAGGAAAGGCTAGTGATGCAGCATACAATGTTTCAACCCAGCATAGGGATACAGCAATGTCTTAATCCAGTCATGCACAAAATGAAAAGCACAAAGAATCTGATAGAAAGGTAAACATTTAATGAAAAAAAAAAAAATAAAATTTATTTATTTCTTACTTTAACCCTTTATTCTTGAGTAGCCCCATGGAACTTCAACTAGTATTTACTGATGGACATTTACAGCCTGTAGTTTACTGGATGTGGTAGGAGAGGTCTGGCAAGTCTATTAACATGTTTTGGGCTGAAATTGTCATTTTATTTGATAGTGTAATATAAGATACAATTGAAATAGCCTTGATCAACCATATGTTTAAAATTCGATTAAAAATGTTAAATATCAAACAGTTGGTTACTCCAGTTAAACATGAAATCAATAACTATCAAAAATGTTCAGACTAGAACCATTACTGTAATTCTTTATTATGCAGAATTTCATGGTCCAATACTCTAGGATATAGACTGCAGCTATTAGACAACTATAGCTCACCTTAAAAATAAACTTTGCATTCGGTTTGGAAATCAACATAAAATGTACTTAAAGCTAGATTTGTATACCATTCCTAACAAATAGGAATTGATTTTAAAAATCTATTAAATGGCAGAGTAAATTTTACTCCTCAGAGAATATAAATGATCCAAACACTTTTTAAAAGAGAAATAGTCATATCTAGCAACAAATATGGCGGCAGAGGTTACATTTCTATACCCCCCCCACCCCCACCCCCACCAATTTTCCATTGTAATACTACACAGACCAAAACCACAGTTTATACTTTCTAATTAATCTATCAAGCATGGGTGTGGAGTGTAAAAGGGAAAAAAAGAATGTCTATGCGGTCATAAGACTGTATAGACTTCATATAGCCAGGCCCGAGGAGAGGGGGGCTGCAGCCGGTACATCGCTCCGGGGCCTATGAAGCCCAACGCATCCTGTAAATTTGTTATAATTTGAACATTTAATTCATTTATTGTATTTTTTAAAATTTTGCAAGTCCGTTTAGTTTCAAAATTTAAAAGGCACGTGGGTCACAGGGTATTTAGCAGCAGTCAACAGTTTACGATGCAAGACTTTCAAGGCGGCCGCCCTGGGTAAGAAGTCACGTGGTCTACAAAGGTATTCCCCAGTCGGTGGGAAGGGACAAGGAGGGGGTTCCAGGCACAGTGAGAAAAAGTGTCATCAGCCAGCAAACAAGTACGTCACGTAGTCACCGTGTTCTGAGACAACATGAATTCAGAGAAGGGGACTAAGTGAACCATTGTGAACAGCCGAGAAACTAAACAAGTGCCAAACAAGCATAACACAAAGAAACATCACGAAATCTGAAATCGTTATTTTGATAAGGAGATGTCCTTACAAACTAAGACAAAGAACGGCGCGAGAACTTTCACGTACAAGATTGCAAAGTGTTTAGTGAGGGTGAAGCAATAGAAGACCTATACATATCTGTATCAATGTAATCTACAATTGTTATTCAAAATTCTACACACGTGTGTATTTCTAAGGGCCCACAGACCACTCTGTTAGAAAGACCAAATAAAACCAAACATGTAGGACGCAAAGTTGTAGGTCTGCACACATGCAGCAGGTACTGGTTACGAATTAAAGATTAATGACTACCATCCCCTTGCAAGTACAGCATACATCACTGGAACTGGATTAGACCCCCCAAATCTGTCATTAATTGGGAAACATAGCTACTCTTCCCATAGAAAACTGAATTTAGTTTAGCATGTATTGTGCTCATTTATGTTGAGCATCTTAAAAGCAAGAGTTTCATTTAGAAAAACAGGACTAATTTGAGGAAGAGTGTCATTCTAGTTATCAAGTTGAAGTCCACATTAGGCACATTTTTGGAAAGACTATTTGAAACAAGAGTTGCACAGCTTCTAGGAGCTGGAAGAGAAACAAATGACTCTTGCATCAAAACTAGTAGGACTGATATGTTCAAGACAAAGTAGTCATCCAACTCTTGAAAATATTGTTTGGACTAAGTTGGGGGAAAAAAGTGCATAGTTAAAACCAAACATTTAAGCTTTTTCAAGCTTGGTACAGCTCAAGACTAGTATAAAGTTGTACCAGAAACATTTGCCATAGGCTGTAAAAGTTTAAAAGAAAAACTTCCATTTTGCATAAGAAGCCATAAAGTGGACATTTGTTGCAGATTTGAGTACAAGTTCTCCTCTGGGTAGCACCCAAAAACAAAAAAAAAGTTCCTACTGCAGCAAAAGGGATTCTGGTTGAGAATACTGGAGCAGACAAATGCAGCAATAATCAAAAGATTCATATGGATTTCCAAAGAGGTTTTCTGAAGGTGCAATGAGCATGGACTCATTATATAACTTAGCTGCTCAGCACTAGAAATGGATCAAGACCACAAATTGAAACCCAGTTGGGAGATTGGCCAATTAAAAAAAAAAAAAAAAGTAGCCAGGAGATATGGGAATGTGCCAGTTGAATTAAAGACAACTAGATAAACCTACAGGGATGGCTTCACACCATGATTAACAGATTATCCAGGCCAGTTGACTTCTGGTTCACCCCCCCCCCATCTTAGGTAAACAGTCAAACCAACAGTGTCTCCTCCTGGCCTCTGTCTGTCACTGCACCTGCTGAATTAAGAAATTACTTCACAACTTCCTGTATGAAGGTTAATGGTATTAGACCACTTTCCAAAGAGAATTCAACTTTCACATTAACCTTTTAAAGGTATTCCAGTGTGGTCTTAACTCCACCCTAAAAATGGATCTTTCTATGGAGTGAGACAGAATCCTCAAAGTTGTTAGCCTGTCTGAAAAGCCATTTCTGCTTTGGCAAGCAAGTGTCGGAGTTTATGAAGTCACTGTACATGAACACTTTACTAAGCAGTTTGCATGTTATACCACCTCTTGCACTTAGTCAAATGCTAATACTGTTTAGGAAAGCTAGACACCAGGGATTTATGCAAACCTAGCCCATTAAATGAATTTTAAAAGCAGCAAGATTAAAAGGCCACATCACATTGATCTACAATGTGATTGGACTAGAGCCTATCAATGGCAGTGCCAAGGCTAAGCAGCTCTAGCTGGAAGGACTTTTGAAGTAGACCACACTCAAGATTAAGCCACCTATATGTTACCACCTTCTACTAACAGACTAGTATTGCTGGATCATGATCCAGTTACTGGTATGGACAACTTCCATTTGTCAGAATGCACTCTTATTTTCCCTTAGTCAGCTATTGTATTCCAGCTCCATTCCAAAATGAGTCCCAACACTCTAGACCAGAACAAATCCTTTTATTGTCTGTCCATTTAAAGGCAGGGTTCTCCAGTAAATGTTTTACAATTTCACATTTACATCATGAGGCATATAGTACAGTAGCATCAGGTCTGCATCATGTCCAAGATGAACCTCAGTAATACTGCCAAAATCCTTTTGATTGATCCATGCCAAGGATGGAGTCGTGGCCCGCCTCGGGGAGCTCGTCGTGGCCCGCCTCGGGGAGCT
>JANRMT010062854.1:40147043-40195374 GCA_026402145.1 Polypterus bichir lapradei
CCTCGGGGAGCTCGTCGTGGCCCGCCTCGGGGAGCTCGTCGTGGCCCACCAATACTGGGCCATGGCTTTCAGTAACTGAAAAGATAAGCAGGATTAATCCATTTGTAGGACAGCTTCCCTTCAGTTAGACTGGTGGAGGCCATTCAAATACTGTTCTTACCTTCATCATATTTGGAAGGGCCACAGACAGAGTCACAGCATTCACATACTCTGTCATGACCACTGAGCTCCTGCCACCTGCATGAGCAATTGTAGTTGTGTTTATTCTATTTAGGCATCACATCATTAAACACACACACACACACACACTACCTTGCCAGTTTTTTGTTGTAAGTGCAGAACTTGGCAGTGTTTGTCACATCTTGGCTTTTCTTTGTAAACATCTTGCAGTGAAAGTAAACCTGTAAGTAAGATGGTTGAAGAGTGCTTTAGGCCTATTTCAGATTCTCAGGACACCTACTTAGGCAAACACATCAAGTTCTATTGGTGTAGATAAGGGCTTTACCTGCTTGTGCTCATTAAACTGGAAAGCAGATACTGTAAAGGAGACAACATTAGCCATCCTTGGCTTCTCAAATCTGGAGGAGCAGCTTTCCTGTTTACTATCCACCATACACCTGCAAGATTGCAACACATTAGGACCAAAAAAATCTTACTGATCTGTTAGATGTTTCTCTGGCATCTCAATACCAATTTGCTCAGGGTATCCCTATAGTGGGGCTTAGTCATTTGGAACTAAGGAAGTGTTAATTTCAAGCTTACCCATAGTTGTCAATTACTGTGTATCGTGGACTGGAATTAGGATTTGGACTAGGAGTTGCAAAGCAAGAGTGAAGGAAGAGCCATTGTCTGGTATTGTCTGGATGACTAGCCACCTGAAAGTGGATCTCTTGGCCCAAATGATATTCTTTAGCTTCAGATGGCGTGGAAAAGGTAGCTGTGCAAACAAACAAGTCCACCACATTAGCTACTCCCAAAAATTCAACACCTCTAACAAGTCACTTAATATCAGTAAGAGCCAAGCACAAAGCTCAGGGTCTGGATATTTCAGATTACCATCCATCAACTTCAAAACCATGCCAGAAGGATGATTAAGGGTCTTCACACCAGAGGGGGCACTCCAGGTAGGGTGCACTGCAGCTTTGTATACATGGTAGTACCTACACAAGTAGATGGTTAAGGTTACAATTCTAAAATTAGGGGCAGACAGGGCCACACAGCTAATGCACAAATAGCATTCCATTTACTTACCTGAAATAGCAGCATTTCAGAGCAACATTGACAGGCTGCTTTCTACGGATTACTCCAGGCACTATTTGTGGTTTGAAATGGAGGACATTCTCATATGTCAGACATCCCTCATGCATCTAAAGTCATAGGCGAAGTATGTAAATGTTCATTTATGAAATTAAATTGCTTAGCAAACCAAAACCCTCACAAAAACAACTGTTTAAATATAAACTACTTACTGATCTTTTACCATCACAAGCATTAAGAGGATAATTAAACAGCAGATCTCCACTGGCTTCATCTTTGCCATTGCTTTTGCAGTTATTACCAAGAACAAGTTCAGCCTCCGTGTAGCCAAACCCAAAGAATGCTTTTTTAACCCTCACCATCATTTTAGAGATGCTACAAGCCAAAGACACATCAGATTTGGGGATTACAGGTAGTGTCACCACAGGCCTTGGAGGTGTAGGGTTCAACAAAGCCTTTAGAGCTAGTGGCAGTTTGGCACTGGGACCAGCCAGCGCTCGAGGATCCAAAAGGCTTTCCGGAAAGGGAGATATCATGAAAGGAATCCCTTTAGCAGGCATAAAGAGCTTTGGTCTGGACAGTACTAGCCAAGGCCTAGCCACAGTCTTTTGGGATGGAGTGTCATAGTCCCATTTATCAGCCTGAAAATCATCAATTGGACTGGTTAATCCCAATAATGGGAAACCACCTAAAAGACAACAAAAGAAACAAAACGCTCCCATCTTATAAACCATACACTATGTAGCAAAACTTGACCATACAACCATAAAGAGATGAAGGAAAAAAATAAAAAAAAGACAAGTCAATTACGAAACTTACTCCGCGACGGCCTTTTAAAGTCTTCCTGCTGCGGCAGGTGCGTAGGGCGCAGATTGCACACGCCTCATGCGCACGTGCGCACGTGCGCGCGTGCACGGTCAGTTCGTGAGCAATCGGAGTGCAGTTGGGTTCAGCTGGCCCGACTGGGAGTGAATGCTAATTGTGCTGCGTCGGAAGGCTGAATTAGAAAACTTTTAAATACTACTAAATCGAGTTCGATTCAGAAAGAATTATTTGTTATTATCACATCATTCTTTTTAAATGCTTACTTTTTTACAATTATTATGATTAACTTATTATTACTGTATTTTCATGGTTATAAATGTCCAGTTATCCAGTCATCGAAAGGCAATTCATTTGAGCATCACGAACATACAGTTTACGAATTATGTATTAATCTTGCTCACAACTCGGAATATGTATTTAGTATCGTGTCTTGTTCTACAGTTATTGGCAAATCTTTGTACGCTTGAATTGATGCACGCTCGATGATTAGGTTCACACGAAATTATGCACTTATATTATTATAGTAAAAAAAAGGTGCAATACATAAACGATTAAAACAGTGATTTTAAACACAGAAATTCACATAAATTGTCCTTTTTTTCAAAATTGTATAAATTCCTCCCTGACATGTTCTCATTTTTAACGCGCCATAAACTGTCCGGGAGAAATGTATACAATTTTCAAAATCTTCAAAGAATTTTGGCTCTTAAAATTTGAAAATCTCCATATCCTTATCATTGGTAAAATCTGAAAGCCGTACACCAATCAGCATTTGCGGATGGATTGCGCACACTTATTTCCCATAATCTTCACTTCCATTCCGCTAAACCGCGCAGATGTTGACGAGCATAGTCAATATCTGTCCAACTTGACTTTTTCACTTCATCTTTTGAATTCAGCTTTATCTTCTTGGTGAGTAGACAGTTCATTATAAACGTTGTTCCTTTCCTTAGTTACAGTGAATTAGGATTACAAATAATTAAGTGAATTTATTTAAAATCGAAATTAAAATTTCACGTTTTCTGTGAGGTCTTAGTTTTGATTTTTCTTTCAGCAGCTTGGTTAAACAAGAAATTTCATACATCCAGGTACATTCTGTCGTATTTAAGTTCGAGTAAGAATTCCTTTTGTGATTTTAATGGAAAATATTGTTATTACCACCCATTGTTCCATAATGGATTTATAACTGTACATGAATGAGTCAACTATTGAAGTTTAATTTTATTTAAAAAATCATACATTTATTCTATCATATAAATACAATATCTTTTTAATTATTTGTTGATCAGGTAAAAAGTAACTTCTTCAAGTAATTTAAAATTTTCATAATTCTTTCACATTATGCCGAAAAAAGTGCAAGTTCACAGACTACTTGAATAACAAATATCCTTCTTTTATCAGATTTACAGAGAAAAATAACTTCAGTGGAAAAATATAAAAGACAAATGCAAATAAATTGAAAAGAATAAAATTATTTTTATTTAACTAGAAGTGAATTTACCATGTGTATCATGTTTTACAGGTTTACGACAGATATCCCAGTAAGAATGGAAGGAATAAAGTCTGTTAATTTAAGAGGCTTGACATATTCAATTTAATGGGTTATTAGTGTGCCAGTGACTATGATTGTGGCCATCATATCATTATTGTGATAAACTACTATACTAAAGGTTTATATCATTAAAAAAACATAAGACAATATAAAAGGAATTGGCGTCCTCGAAAGTCCTCATTTTTCGACCCAAATGTCCTCATTTCCAGAGAAAGAAAGTTGGCAGCTCTACTTGTATTGCTGTAAAAACACAATGGCACAGTATTTGCGTTACTCCTTTAAACTGTGGGAAGCAAAAACATAAGCATGGTCCTTTTACCTTGTGTGCTGAAGATTTTTTTGCTGGTTTGTTTTGTTATATTAGCTAATATCTGGTGGGATGTTTTACATAGATTACCTGTACGACACCCTACATGACAAAAGAAAATTTTCCACCAGACAACATGAAGATCTATCGTTAAACGGAATAAAACTTGTTTCACAGCAATGTTTTTTTATTCTTATGAGCAAATATTTTCAGTTTTATTCAGGGTTATGTATTATAGACATATTGTAAATTAACAATTGCTTCTCCAAGCTAATTAATATAAGTTATTTTGATCTGTGATAATTGTAGTATGAGTGTTAAGTACTGCATGGAACACTTCAGTTTAATGTAAATAATGAGCAGAGGTTTTGCAAGGGTCCGGCAAGGCAGGCAATTGCCTGAAGCCCTGAACTTGGAAGGTGTCCCCGGGGACGTCTGGGGAACTCACCAAATTGGCAACAGTCTCCGCTTTTATAGCGTTTGTGATCAAAGTTATTTATTTAGTATATCTTTTCTTCTTCTTCTTCTTCTTCTTCTTCTGGCTGCTTCCGTTAGGGGTTGCCACAGCGGATCATCAAAAATTGTTGTCCGCATATTGATTTGTCCAAATTTTACACCGGATGGTAATGTTAAATGTAAGCTACTCCATTTTCATAAATCATGAAATCGAATTACATGTCTGGAAAAAAAAAGTGGCAAAGCAGAACAGGAGACGTTAACATCCTTAAGTGAAAGGGGTTGGAACTGAACTAAAGAAGTGAACTTTTGGAGAGGAGCGCGGGATCTTCTCACGCTTAACGAACGGACGGGAAGTTTTAGAGCGGCAGGAGATAGGCAGGCTGATAACAGAGTGATAAAGTTAATTAATTCATCAGTCAAACAAAAAATTATAGCTGGATTAAAAGAAAAAAAAACCCACTTGGAGAAGAAACCAACAGCCAGAATAAGTCAATTTGATCCCTAGCTATAATTTCAAAGGAACGCAATGGGCGAAGGTCTTTGAACCTGCAGGTGGAAATCGTCACAGCATGTGCTGCATGATAGCCAAAGCCCACAAACAGCGATTTTGAAAATTACAAGAATACTTTTAGAAACTGTTTTTGTTTTATTTAATGTCTAATTATGTAATTTATTTTTTGTATATTAAGATTTACAATTTGTATTTATTTTTTATTACCATGTGCATCTTACATTTATTTTACATTTTAGTTATTTTTTTACTGTTTTAAATTTTTATTGTTTTTCTATTTTAATTACAAATGTGCTTATTGTGTTGTTTTATTTATATAATGTTTTTCACAAAATTAAAATAAAGAATTAGTGTTTGTTAAATTCTCTCTTTTGAGAGTATTAATTTAGACTTTCAACTAAAATAATGATCAAAAAATTCCAATGTCGTGACTCGGGAGGAAGTGAGTTGGAGGAGTTTTTTGCCTATAGGGCCCCTAAACTCCCTAGAATTGCCTCCAATAATATAATTGGTTATTAGTTATATTAATATTACAGAGACAAACCGTTCACTGGTCTGTACCTCTGTCAATTTTATGATGAACTAGCAGAATACCCGCGCTTCGCAGCGGAGAAGTAGTGTGTTAAAGAAGTTATGAAAAAGAAAAGGAAAAATTAAAAAAATAACGTAACATGATTGTTAATGTAACCTTTTGTAAGTAGTGCCTGGAGGATTCAGTGTGGAGAAACTGTAGAGACAGTGTGTGTATTAACTTGTGGATTTTTCTGTGAGTATTTGGTGGCAGCGTCACAAAGTCGCTTCCGTAACACTGCGTGCATTAGCTGCGGAGCTCAGCTCAGAGCGAAATGAGGTGAATGGGAGGGGAGATGATGACGTGACTCCCCCACCCGCCTTAACTGTCAATCCCCCACAAACACAGTCTCTCGGAATTTGCATAAGCACAGCCCTTCACGTGCAATTTTAACTTAGTTACAAAGTGATCAAAACTCTCGTTTATATCCTGCGTGCTCTCATTAAACTTGTATCCCGCATTACCTGTGGGCATAACAAACGCCAGCGGCAGCCTGTCTATGAACTTAATTTAAAGTGTAGGTTTACACCTTGCTTTGTTTCCGAAGTAGCAGCACTCATGAATATGGTTGTATATGTCATTCGCTCGCTTCTTATTGTTTCGCTGCCTTCTCAATTGTATAATGCATGTTTTCTTCAGCGCTTTTTGGAGCTCTTCCTGGTTTTCTACGCACTGTGTTGAAAGTCAGTTCACGTGATTACATGGGAGGCGTGATGATGTCACACGAAACTCCACCCCCCACGGCTTTCGAGCTCAACTCCATTACAGTAAATGGAGAAAAATAGCTTCCAGTTATGACCATTACACGTAGAATTTCGAAATGAAACCTGCCCAACTTTTGTAAGGGAGCTGTAAGGAATGAGCCTGCCAAATTTCAGCCTTCTACCTACACAGGAACTTGGAGAATTAGTGATGAGTCAGTGAGTGAGTGAGTGAGTGAGTCAGTGAGTCAGTCAGTCAGTCAGTGAGGGCTTTGCCTTTTATTAGTATAGATAAATGATTGGTAGCACAATACCAATCATTTAACTGTCAAATTACAGCCATGTTTGTAACAGTGATGTGACAGGGAGTCCTGGCACATATGTCTTATAGTGCCCTTTATCTAAATCATCACTTGGGCCCAGAAGAGGTAATAGAATACAAAAAGTTTCATGATTTTTTTATAGTATTGTGGTTGCTAGTAGATCTAATGTGAGACGTCTATCTTGATTCCTCTTGAGCTTTAAATGACTCTTAATTCAAACAATTTTTAAGTGTTTGTGTCTTTTCTTCTACAATTTATTAATCAAGTCATTGCACCATTTTGGAGAGCCTTTTTTATTTTAGAGTTTTACAAAGTGTGTGAATATGATAGTTATGAGGTGTTGTTTTGGACATGGACCATATTGTACATGCTGTGTGGAAATTAATGAACAGCTGCTTAAACGCAGCTCCAAACCCCACAGTATACTCAAAGGCCACTGAGGTGTCCATAAGTACAGGCTTCCTGTTGCCACTGTGCTGCAACGATGTTCCACAAGGGATGGGCAAGGTGGGGACTTAACACTTGTTTTTCCAGAAGTATTAAACAAAGAATCAGATCAGGCACTTCTTTCTGAGTTGAGTACATACTATTTATGGGTTTCTTATTTCTCTTTCTGAGAGCTTCTGACGCAGTACTATTATCGTTCATTTCCATTGGGCCAGCTTGACCCAACTGAATTCTGATTGCCTGTGAACTATCTGTACATATGTGCATATGCACAGGCCTGAGGTGTGTGCAATCTGTGCCTAGTCCTCACCTGCCATAGCAGGGGCTTTTAAAAGGCCATTTCTCTGGTGATTGATTTGTCTTTCTCTTTGCCATCCGCCCCATGTTTGAAGTTTTCTACTTGCAGCATGTTTATTGGAATTAGTTTTTCTTTTCTTTTCTTTTCTTTTGTTGTTATTTGGTTTAAACTAGTACTATTGCTAATCTTCAGACTGATGAATAGAAGTATGATACTCCATCCAAGAAGATTACAGATAAATTTGTTCCAGGGTCTTCAAAACCAAAGCTCTATGTGCCTACTAATGGAATTCCTTTCTATCCAACTTCCTTTCTTAATAGCCTTTTGGATCCTCAAGCACTGACTGGTCCCAGTGCAATACTGCAACAGTGCCACCAGCTCTGAAGGCTTTGTTGTACCCTACATCTCTTACCTGTGGTAACACTGCCCGTTTTGCACAGATCTGATGTGTCTTTAACTTGTAGCCTAAGAGGGAGGTCAGGGTTTAAAAACCATTCATTGGGCTCATTTACACTGATGTTCACCTTGGTATTGGTAATAACTGAAAGAGCAATTGTAAAGATGAAGCCACTGGAAATCTGCTCTTTAACTATTCTCTGAATGTTTGCGCTGGGAAAAGACTAAGTTTGTTATATACAGTATACTCGAACATAGGCTGACATTGTATTGTGAGGAGAGTGTCCACCTAAGCAATGCCATTTGTTTTACTTATATTAAAGAACTTTTTCTGTCTATATCTTCAGATGCATGAGGAATGTCTGATTTAAGAGGAAATTCTCCATTTCAAACCACAAAAAAGTGTTGGTAGTAACCTACAGGAAACAGCCTGTCAGTTGTTCTGAAATGCTTCTATGTCGGTCAAGTAAATGCAATGCCTTGTGATTCTTCAGCTCAGCTCTCCTGTCTGCACTTAATTTAGAAATGTAATTTTAACAATCAAAGCTGCAGTGCACCCTAGTGCTTCAACTGGAGTGAAGTCACTTCATCATCCTTCTGGCATGGTTTTGAAGTTAATGGATGGTAATCTAAATACCCAGACTTGGAGACATGCTCTCAACTAATGCTGTCATTGTGAGGGCTCATTTTTTGGAGGTTGTGGATTTATTGGAGTAGCTGTTGTGATTGATGCAAAACATGTTTATATAAATGTTCATTTTCACAGCTACCTCTTCTAAATCATATGAAGCTAAAGAATGTTGTTTGGGCCAAGAAATCCTCTTTCAGGAAGTTAGTTACCCCAACAGTACCAGAAAATGGCTTTTCTTTCTCTCCTGCTTTCCAATACCTTCTAATTCCAGCCCTCAATACAATATAATTGATAATTATAAGTAACATTAACAACTTGGTACACATATGTAAATCTGTTAGGTTTAATTTTATCGATTATAAGAAGGAATTTCTGCATTTATATTTTAAAATTAGAAACCATAGAAAGCCTCATTTTAGAACCAAAAATTGTGCTGTTGGTCAACTTGTTGCAGTCTTATAGGTGTATGGTGGATAGTAAACTGGAACAGTGCACCTCAAGATTTGAGATGCCAAGGATGGCTAATGTTGTCTCATTTACAACATCTGATTTCCATTTTAATGAACCTAAGCAGGTAAGCCTCTTATTATACCAACAGAACTACTGCTTTTGTGTTAGACATGGCTGGTGTTCTGAGGATGTGAAATAGAAAAGTTGAAAGAACTGCTTTTTACATCTGCCTAAATATTTCCTTTGTTTGCGAAATGTTCAAAGAAAAACAAAGATGTGACAAACACAGAAAAGTTCTGTACTTGCAACAAAAAATGGAAAGGCAACTAGATGTCTAAATGTATTTAATTTAATATTGTTTCTTTGTATCAGTATACTGCTGCTGGATTATGTGAATTTCCCCTTGGGATTAATAAAGTATCTATCTATCTATCTATCTATCTATCTCTATCTATCTAATAAACTTCATTGAAATTTTCCACTGCAGATGTCAAGAGCATGGTGGTAATAACAGAGTATGTGAATGCTATGGCTGAAGGTAAAAAGAAGGCCGAGCAGGATTTGTATTGAAATATCTGGTCAGTAAACTGATGTCTTCCTACTTTAATAGCATTAACTGAATATTGGCTTACAGATGGCTTATTTAAATTTTGCTAATCATTGAAAGCCATGGCCTTTTGTTGTTGGATGGCAATAAGCACCACAGCCTCCAAAAGCAGAAGTAGTGTCCATCAATCCATTAGATGACATATTGGGCACTATCTACTTGGAATGCCAGTTTAACAAGCCAATTTCTTTGTCTCAAACAGTGCATAATTCAGCATACATACTTTTTGCACTCATAAGACAACATGCCTTTTTAATCAAGATGTATGAAAAAAATGTTTCTTTTCTACAAAGAATTGTTCCTACAATGACTCTGGCAAAAAGTTCAAAATCTGATCAGTGTCTTTTCACTGAAACCATTTGGCTATACATTGTAATCACGTAGTGTTGATGGGGGATTTTAATGTACACATTGATGTGGAAACTAACACTTTTAGCAAATGTTTTACTTATTTGTTAAATGCAGTGGGATTTTGTCAAATTGCCAAAGGTCCAACTCATAATCATAACTACACATTAGAGTTAATTATAACTTACAAAGTTGAAGTTCAAAATTTAAATATTACTCCACTACATTAAGTTATTTCTGATCACTACCTTAATTATATTTGATTTGGTTCTACCCTTACCAATACACTCACAGATTAAAACAAAGACAGTGTGACATCTAGATTGTAATTCTGCTTAAAAATGTATAGATACTTTGTGTAAGTCAAGTGAAATTGTGGAAAACCATTTAAATTAGGTAATATCAAATGTAAATGTTAAAGAAAATTTAGATCAACTAACATCAAATTATAATATGACCTTGATAGATGCTCTGGACGCATGGCTCACCTTAAAACAAAAGTGATTAAAGTTCATAGAAACTCTCCTTGGTTTAATGAAAACTCTTGAGCTTATATTAGAGTGTTGAAAACTGGAGCACAGATGGAGAACAACAAAGTTGCAGGTCTTTCAAACTGCATGGAAAGAGTGTGTTAAAAATATAAAAAAGCTCTCTTTAAAGCCCACTCAGACTACAATTCTAAAATAATAGATAACAATAATAATAATCCTTCTGTACTATTTAGAACAGTGGGAAATTTAACAAATGGAAATTCAGATCTGCAATGCATAATACCAACAGACATTAGCCATATAGACTTTATACACTTCTTTAATGAGAAAATGAAAAATATAATATCCCAGATCTCATCATCACAGTGCAAACCGCATGATAGCTTGCCAAACTCTCGGCTTGCATTCTACACATTAGAAATTCTAATCCTGTAACAGAACAGGAAGTCTTAACTTTAATTTCTAAAATAAAACTGACTACTTGTTACCTAGATCGGTGTCAACAAAACTAGTAAAAAGTGTAATGGATGTTCTTGCAGCACATATTCTTAACATTTTTAATTGTTCATTATTGCATGGCACAGTATGTGATTCACTAAAAATGTCAGCCATCAAACCACTACTTAAAAAGTCAGACCTAGACCCACATATGCTTAGTAATTATAGACCTATATCAAATTTACTCTTTCTCTCTAAAATACATGAAAAAGTAGTCACCAACCAACTTCAGTCACAACTTACGCATCACAATTTATTTGAGAAATTCTAGTCTGACTTCCGCACTGGTCATAGTACAGAAACAGCATTAATGCATGTTGTAAACAACATTTTGATATCCTCTTATGAAGAAAACTCCACTGTAATTATGTTGTTAAACTTAAGTGCAGTGTTTGACACTATTGACAATTCTATTTTGCTACAAAAGCTAGAAAATGACATTGGGCTCACAGGCATTGGCCTTGCCTGGTTTAGTTCTTATTTATCAAATCAATTCCAGTACGTGCATAAATCTACTGACAGTGCTCCATCATTATACACAGAAGTGAGATATGGTGTCCCACAAGGATCAGTACTAGACCTTTACTGTTTTCACTTTACATGCTTTGACTGGCAATTATCATTAGAAAACATAATGTTAATTTTCACTTGTATACAGATGACACCCAGTTATACCTTTCTTTTACACCAAATGAAATTTCTCCGATTTTGTCTTTAATCAGTTTTGTTAGTGAATTAAATGAGTGGATGGATGAGAACTACTTGTCTTTAAGCACAGATAAAACAAAGATGTTAATTATTAAAGGGAATGATGCTTATCATAACAGTATTTTGACATTATTTAATTCAATCTAGGCTTTATCTTTGACTATAGTATGTCATTTAAAGGACACATTACAAAATTGTCCAAAACATGTTTCTTCCATTTTAAAAATGTGATATTAAGGCATTTTCGAAATATGTGGGATACTGAGAAATTAATTCATGTATTTATTTCTAGTAGCAATGACTGCTGCAATGCGGTGTTCACTGGATGTTCAAATTGTTCTTGTGTTAATTCTTACATTCAAATATTTGTGCATTTTTCCCAAAGCACCCATTTAATACATTTATCACCAACACTTTGCATTAACTTAGCCAATGTGTTTTTTGCCATTCCCTATTGTATTAAACAAAGGCATCTGTTTTTTACATACAGCTTTTGTGCATTTACTTTTGTATGTGCTTTTGAGATGGCAATGGGTAAACGGATCCTAAGGATCCTCATTGATATTGACTGGCACTGGGCAGAAGGTTTTTTCTATTTTGTATTCCTGTCTGTATGACATTATATTGGGTTAGAATAACTTTATCACACTGTTTTCAAATTTCCTGCTGTTTTTCATATGATTAATGTTATTTATGCACCAGTTGCATTGGTGGCATGTGAGGAGGACATGCTGGTGTTAACTTTGCAAATGAGAGAGGCTGAAGAGAATTGCTGAGAGTTTTTGTGCTTTCTGTGTTGTGTGAGTTAATTAAAACATTTTGCTCCTATAAAAGTGGGCTTTGGTTGCCGCTAAAGAACTGTGCAGGAACTTTTTAAGGTTTTTTCTCTTTAGAAGGGGTTTTTGATTTTTTTTCACCCACAAAGAAGCACAAGTAGGTGGATGTTTGGAGGTGTGCTTGGAAAAGTCCCTTGTAGTTGTACGGGTACTTGTTTCTGTTATCTGTATTTGAACTAGTATCGAGGAGGCAGGATAGAAAGCAGCAGTAACTGATATCGGCATCTGTAAGTAAACAACCACATGTAGCAATAAATAGTGTCTCACACATGCGCATGGTAGGCAGCTAAAGGGCCTGAATGAGAGTAATTCCATGCGAGACCAAAGGGTGGCGGAGTGCACTAATTCTTTCTCTCACTTTTCTGCAGATCAGTTATGGGAAATTCTGCCTGGCCCCAATGATGTCACTTCAGGTCCCGGCCTCAATGACACCACTTCCGGTTCAGGCCCCAATGATGACATCACTTCCTCTGCTCTCCTTTAAAGCCAGCAAATCATTTCTGTTTTAGATTCAAACCTGTACACAACTGTACACCATGGAACCCAATTTTGCAGCCAGGAAACAATATACTGATGGATGCCCCAAACCTTTTTATGGCTCTTGTTTATTTACGTGACAATGGTTAATAAGTAACTGAAACACTGATTGCTTAGTTTAAAAGAAAAAAAAGCCAAAGCTTTTTAAACTAGGGAATGGTGTGCAGGGAATTTAGGACAAGCCAGGTTTAAAACTACACATGGAGGAACAAACAACTATGTAGAAATAAAAATGCATAGTAATGTAAATTCTAACCCAGCATTTAAATAAAGAAGGGGTGACACATTAAAAGTAGTTTGCTTTAATGCTAGAAGTATCAAAAATAAGGCAAGTGAGTTGGAGCTGTATGTAGTAGAGCATAATTATGATATTATAGCAATAACTGAAACACAGCTAAATAAAAAAAAGATGGGGATGAGTGTAACATAGAGGATACACATTTTTAGGAAGGATAGACAGAACAGAAAAGGAAGTGGGGTTGCTGTTTAAGTCAAGCAGAATTTAAATGTGAGTCCTCTTCAGTTGGATGATGAACCCCATCTTAGTGAGGACATGTGGCTTTGCCTTGAAAGCATTAGGGAAAGAGGCCTTATTTTAAGAGTGTGCTATAGACCACCCAATGCAGACAGTAATTTCAACACACATCTTTTTAGTAATATCAAAAAGGCAAGTTTAAAAGGTATTATTATAGTCATGGGGAACTGGGATAACCTTGCAAATGGATGAGCACTGTTTTTTAACACAGTATGTTAAAGCACCAACGCAGGGTGAAGCTTGTCTGCATTTAGTGTTTTGTAAAAAACAAGATAGAATTGAGGGTGTAGAGGTGATTGAACCACTAGGATCAAGTGACCATTGTAACAGATAGAGGGCGCTATCGCTCCCTTGAACCATCGGACAATACGTCAGACACCAGGTAAAAGTCCAAATATAATTTATTTCCGGACTATACAGTGCACAAAGCACCCTCCACTCCACTATCTTCATAAATTACACAATACTCGATAACAATAAACAATCGACCACTCCCAGACGCGTTGCCACCTTCCACCCAACTCAGCTCGACGTCTGGGATTTCCCATAGTCCTTTTATTGTCCTAGACCCAGAAGTGCTTCTAAACCCTCAGTCCATGTGACTTCCTAGCACTTCTGGGTCAGATCAAAACTCTTCTTTTTCATCCCGGAAGCACGTCATTTCTCCTGTCCATGTTACTGGGACGTACTTCCGGGGTGTAGGTAAAATAGTTCTTACTCCTCCCTGCAGCGTCCTCTGGCGGCCCCCATGGTATTCAGCAGGGTTGTGAATAAACACTCCATTGTCCATAATTCCCTGCTGGCATTCGGGGCACTTCCATGCTACAGGGAGGGCTCCACCTGGTGGCCTGGGGGTATTGGCCGGGATAAATGGTCGGCCATATCCCACACCATATTATAATATAGTTCTCAGTATTTTGTAAGAGTCCGGATGCAAAGACTAACATTGTTAAGTTCAACTTTGGTAGGGCAAAGTCTAAGGACAATAGACTGGGATAAGCTTTTAAGTGTGGAGACAAGCTAAGTAACAATCTGGTTATGTTTGCAGATGATACAAGGCAGGTGGATTAGCAGATAATTTGGAATCTGTTAAATCATAAAAAAGGACTTGATCAGCATACAGGCTTAGGCAGATTTGTGGCAGATGACATTTAATGTCAGTAAATGTAAAGTATTACACCTAGGAATTAAAAATTTTAGGTGTGAATACACAGTGGGAGGTCTGAGAGTACACCTTATGAGAAGAACTTAGGAGTCATAGTGGACTCTTGCTATCAACTTCCTGACAGTGTTCAGAAGTCATTAAGAAGGCAGACAGAATGTTAGTTTATATAGCACAATGTGTGGAGTACAAGTCCAATGACGTTATACTCAAGCTTTATAATGCGCTGGTGAAGCATCATCTGGAGTACTGTGTGCAGTTTTGGTCTCCAGGCTACAAAAAGGACATAGCAGTGCTAGAAAAGGTCCAGATAAGAGTGACTAGGCTGATCCCAGAGCTAAAGGGGATGAATTATAAAGAAAAATTAAAAGAGCTGAGCTTTTTCAGTATAAGCAAAAGAAGACTGAAGTGTTTATGAAGGGAATTAGTACAGTGGATCGAGGTTGTTATTTTAAAATGAGTGTATCAAGAACACGGGGACACAGTTGGAAGCTTGCTAAGGGTACATTTTGTACAAGCCTTAGGAAGTTTTTCTTTACACAGTGAATCATAGAAACTTGGAATAAACTACAAAGTAGCGTGGTAGACAGTAAGACTTTAGGAACTTTCAAAACTCGACTTGATGTTTTTTTAGAAGAATTAAGTGGATTCTTTGTACATTATTTGTGTATTCAAAGTCATATAGTGTAATGCCAAAGTTGTATCAGTTGCTGGTTGTTGCCTCTGAGATTGTCTAATTACAAAACTAGTATTCACAGAAAATGACAGATAACATTTGCTTTAGTTTAAACGCTTCACCTCATTCAGCTTTTCTCTCTTAAACCTTATGAATTCTTGGTATTAATTCTGTAGCTACTCACTGGACATTCTCTTGCACTGTCATGCCCTTGTGAAACTGACCACAGACAGGAAGTCAGATTGTTAAAAGTCATACACAGATAAGGTCAATCTTGAATACTACTGGTTGAATTATAAACTCTTGATATGCTGATTGTTCAAATTACAAACAAGCAGATGCTGTCATTAATTCAAAATAGTTGAAACGGCTGTCTATTTAAGTAACTAACAAGTCACTGAAACAAAAGTATAAGCAACATATACTGTACTGTAAGTCATAAAAATGTACAAAAACATTTGTACAATTTTTTTCATGTTTATCTAGGTTGTAAATGAAGTAAACATGGCACACTGTGGTCCTGTGTATTTTGCTAGTATATCTGCATTTGTAGGACCCACAGTTGTTTAGGACTTTGAATTCACATGTTAAGTATTCAGTGTTTTGTTTTCTTTAAGATGTTGCAAGTGATAACTTGACCCCATGATAATCTTGTAGTTTCCTCAAGTAACCTTACAATTGCATCCTTCCTACATATTCTAGGTAGAGGAGCTAGACGAGACATACATCAGACACCCCTGCTGCTCTCCTCACTGAGGTCACTGTTGGCAGGTACAGCTCATATCAGTTCTGCAAATATTTCTATTGTAGTATAAGATGACATTCTTGTGAATGGTGTCTCCAGGATGGATGACATATTTGCATTGTTACTTGGGTAAAATTATGCTTTGCATTTTTACTACCCCAAGAAACTCCTTAACCTTCATTCAAAAAGAACTGATGAGCCTTGACGGCAAGCCTTTAAAACCTTGCCTACTCAGTTACAAACAGAACCTGTTATTTAAACCATAAGCACTTGTGCCTTTAATATGTGTGCACTTAATTTTTATTTCTTTCTTGCTGTTGTGTCATTATTACCAAATAATTGTTGTCAAAATATTTTGGTAATTGATGTTTAAGTATTTTTCATTAATTGATGGTTGTTGAAATTGTTTAATTGTTATATTTGATGGAAAATCTAAAGTTTGAATAAAACACAAGACCGAATAAACAAAGTGTACCACCAATGTTGTGTGCATGTTGTTTGAAACTGAGTAACATGAGGTTCAAAATTTAAGTCATTTAATTATACATTTAGTAGGTTCCCTTTAGCTTTTGGGTTGCTCAAATGTAATTCTGAGTGAAGATTAGCCAGGAGAAATCGATATTACTAAGTAAAACTGATTCATATAAATTAGGTATTCAGAATCTAAAAACCTAAGATATCTTACTTAGTTTTTGAGTACCATGCAATTCATGATTAAAAAAAATAATAAATTAAAAATACAAGTCAAAGGAGGTTGTGCTCAAGCTTTATAACACATTAGTTAGACCTCATCTGAAGTACTATGTTGAGGTTTGTTCTCAGGCTACAAAAAAGGCATAGAAGCGCTAGAAAAAGTTCAAAGACTAGTGACTAGGCTGATTTCAGGACTGCAGAGGATGAGGTATGAGGAACGATTAAAAGAGTTGAGTCTTTTCAATTTAAGCACATGAAGATTAAGAGGAGACATGACTGAAATGTTTAAAGTTATTAAAAAAATTAATACAGTACACCAACACTGTTACATTAAATGAGTTCAGCAAGAACACAAGGTCACAGTTGGAAGCTTTTTAAAGGTATAGTTCCCATAAACATTAGGAATTTTTTCTTCAAACAGAGAACCATAGACTCATGGAATAAGTTGACAAGTAGTGTGGTAGACAATAGGACTTTATGGCCCATCAATACTAGAATTGGTGTTATTTTGGAAGAAGTAATTGAATAAGATTGACAAGCTGTGTTGGGCTGGGAAGCCTGTTCTCATCTAGATTGTTCTAATATTCTAAATTTCAGATATCCAAATTTGCATTATATAGTCTTACATATATTTAGACAACTGTGACATTACTTCACTCAAGAATGTTAACAGTTGGGAACATAGTAAATTGTTTGGATCCCTTCACATAATTCAGTTTGAAGTTGCTTTGTTTTTGTGTTTTCTAAATCAGTATCTTTCTGTATGTGTATTTAGAAATTTATACTTTGCCTGTCTTCAGGTTGCAGCATTATGGCCTTTACTCATTGAAATGTGCTGAATTGAATCATATAATCTATGAATATGCTGGATGATAATGAGACAAAAAAATTAAATAGCTTGCTTACAGGTATGTAAATAGTCAATAGGTTTAATAAACTCACCATTACATTTATAGACCAAACCAGAGTATAAATCCTGACTATCACCCAATAAGGATAATTTAAACATAACATTCATTATATAAAAAAATTAAGATTATTTTCATATTTCTAAACAATTGTATAGCACCTTTGACCATAATAAAGCACTTTACGATTATTTCACAAAGACACACAACAGTGTGTCAAAACTAAAGCTACCATCATCTCAAATATTATCATCAGTTGATAAACCTGTCATTTAACACTATTCTTAAGTTTATTATTGAGAAAAATCTTAAAACCATCAAACTTGTGTATTCCTTGCTTAATAGAAATGATAACAAACTTGAAACAATGTGGTAATACATATGTATTCTTATGTAAATATCATAAAACAACATGTAGCATATATGAGACATTTTTATTATCACACTTGTTCTATAATTTTCTGATGCCAAAGGCTCATCTTCCCATATAATACAGCTGGTAGTTATGACTTTACCTTTTGTGGTGTGTCCAAACAAATAAGCAGAGCATAGACAAGCAACTAGCTGAAATATTGGATTTTTTAAATAATTTCTACTTCCTGGAATTGCATTGACATTGTCTATCTGTCCTTCCTTTTTAGATAATGCCAATCTAATATTCCAAAGGTATTTATTTTATCTTCTAGATCAGTGGTTTTTCAGGTTCACTCCTGGGGACATCCTATGGCTGAAGATGTTCATCCCAACCAACTTATGATTTTTATTTTCCTGTTTTCTGTAATTTCTGTTTTGATATAAAATAAGAAATTGGTTATGCTATTTATTTTACTGAAGGAAGCAAAAAAATTGTGCTAGATGGGTTAGACTTTGTATTTTATTGTCTGGTTATTTAATACTCAAGATATTTACATAATTTCTTATTGTGAAATGAATAGCCTCAACACACGAAAAAGGTTTGGGGAAGCCACCCTGTGTGCTTGACCTTGGCTGCAAAATGGCAAACTTTTCAGTACAATAGAGTATAGAGTTGAGTCCAAAACAGAACTGATTAACGGAGGGAGGAAGTCGGTTTTTATAGGGAGGTCAGAGGAAGTGACATCATCCTCGGGCCCGGGACCGGAAGTGATGTCATCAGAGCTGAACTGGAAGTGACAATTTCCGACTCTGTGGGGATAAAATAAGAAGGTTTAGTGGACCCCGTCTCCTCCAACCCTGGCATGGAATTCCCTTCTTTTGGTCCATGTAGCTGGCTCCCATGCACATGTGTGTGACACAATCCCCCCATCAGTCCAGACCCCTCGGGTCGGGCGTTCCTGGCCGATACACCATGGCACCTAGACAGGGCATCAGCATTGGCTTGCAGGTTACCCCAATGGTAAACGACCGAAAACTTATACAGCTGTAGATCTTAAAAACCACCTTGTGACTCGTAGGTTTGACTCCTTGTGTAAGGCCATCCACTGTAAAGATGCATGGTCTGTTACAATGGTGAACTCACGGCCTAAGAGGCAGTATCTCAGCTGAGTGATCGCCCATTTAACTGCCAGTTCTTCCTGCTCCACGGCCGCATATCTGGTTTCTCAGTCCAATAGTTTCTGACTCAGTTATATGACGGGGTGTTCAACTCCATCGACACTCTGGCTCAGCATGGCACTAAGACCTGTGTCCGAAGCATCAGTCTGGAGGATGAAAGGTAAGAAAAAGTTAGGAGCTTTCAAAAGCAGAGTTGATGTAAGGGCTTGTTTCAAGTCACAAAATGCAGTTTCTGATTTAGTATCCCATACCACGATTTGGGTTCCTCTTCCTTTTGAGATTTTTCATGAGCACAACTCTCTCGGAGAAATGGGGCACAAACTGACAATAGTAACCCACCAATCCATGAAAGGCATGGACCTCCATCCATCCATCCTCTTCCGCTTATCCAAGATTGGGTCGCGGGGGCAGCAGCTTGAGTAGAGATGCCCAGACTTCCCTCTCCCCGGCCACTTCTTCTAGCTCTTCCAGGAGAATCCCGAGGCATTCCCAGGCCATTCCCATAGTCTCTCCAGTGTGTCCTGGGTCTTCCCCGATGCCTCCTCCCGGTTAGATGTGCCCTGAACACCTCACCAGGGAGGTGTCCAGGAGGCATCCTGATCAGATGCCCGAGCCACCTCATCTGACTCCTCTCGATGCGGAGGAGCAGCAGCTCTACTCTGAGCCCCTCCCAGATGACTGAGCTTCTCACTCTATCTTTAAGGGACCTGCCTCTTGGTTTTCAGATGGGGCCAGTTTAATAGGACATTGACTTTGGAACATTGTGGTCTTATAGTACCCCAGCCCACCAGGTAGCCCAAATATTTGGCTTCGAAGAACCCCAAGAAACACCTCTTTGGGTCAATTCGTAGACCGGCTTCTCCTAGTGTCCGCAATACCACTTGTACCTACAGCAGGTATTCCTTACATGTGCTGGAACAGATAAGGATCTCATCCAGGTAGGCAGCACTATATGAGATATGGAGACAGAGCACTTTGTCCACCAGACGTTGAAAAGTTGCAGGTGCCCCATGTAACCCAAATGGAAGGGCACGATACTGCAAGTGTCCACTACGGTATTAAATGCAGTCATTTCCTTCAGTGAATCCATTAAGGCAACCTGCCAGTACCACTTTGTCATATCAAGAGTAGTTAGGTATTTGGATTGTCCTAGCTGCTCAAGGAGGTCGTCCACTCGTGGCATCAGATATGTGTCGAATTGGGAGATCTGGTTAAGCCTACAGAAGTCATTGCAGAACTTCCAACTCCCGTCAGGCTTACCGATCAATATGATGGGGCCAGACCAAGGACTACGACTTTCCTCTGTTACACCTAGTTCCAGCATTCATTTAATCTCCAGCTCCATGTCTGCATGTTTTGTCTTGGGAAGCCGGAACAAGCATTCTCGGACAATTACCCTGGGTTCTCTCACTATGTCATGTGCTATCAGGGAGGTCCATCCCGGGTTATCACTCACTACTTCAGGGACAGACGAGATAACCAATTCCAGATCTTGTCTCTGATGGTTGGCCAAATTAGGACCAATGTTAAGGTCTAGTTTACAAGTAAAGAAAGAGCAGAGCTGTCCAGAGGAGGGATCAGAGTCCCTGTCCTTAAACGGTTCCAGCAGGTTTATATAGAATATACGCTCGCTTGGTTGACAATTTGGTTATTTCACCAAATAATCGACAATCCCTTTCCTCTCGTTAACCTCGTAAGGGCCGAGCCAATTTGGCAATAATTTACACACAATATCCTAGTTGAAACTCCAAAAGAGACGTGCCGTTGTTGTAACAATTGGCCTGAGCTGCTTGCACCTTTTCCAAGTGACCTTTTAGAATAGGCCACATTTTAGCTAATCTATCACGTAATTGTGCGATATGCTCTAATACAGTGGGTACGGAAAGTATTCAGACCCCCTTCAATTTTTCACTCTTTGTTATATTGCAGCCATTTGCTAAAATCATTTAAATTAATTTTTTTTCCTCATTAATGTACACACAGCACCCCATATTGACAGACAAAAAAAAGAATTTTTGAAATTGTCGCAGATTTATTAAAAAAGAAAAAGGCTGTTCCATTGCACTCAGCTTTTGGGTCATGTAATCCAATAGGACCATTATATATTTATGTCCCTGGGCCAAGGGCTCTAAGGGTCTCACCAGGTCGACCCCAATACACTCAAAAGGGACATCGTAATCCCACCTCCACGTTGAATGAATCTGTCACCCCTACCACAGACTTCACCATTGTCACACTTCCCTCATACATAACCTGTACATGTTTTATATACTTCTCTGCCACTCCCGACTTCCTGATAGAACAACACACTTCCTCTCAAGGCACCCTGTCATATACTTTCTCCAGATCCACAAAGACACAATGCAACTCATTCTGGCCTTCCCTATACTTCTCCATCAACACCCTCAGAGCAAACATAGCATCTGGTATTAAACCATACTGCTGCTCACTAATCATCACCTCCCTTCTTACCTGAGTCTCCACTACTCTTTCCCATAACTTCATGCTGTGGCTCACTAATTTTATCCCTCTGTAGCTACTACAGTTCTGCACATCCCTCTTATTCTTAAATATTGGTACCAGTAGTTAAAAAAAAGGATTGGAAAGAAAACCTGCAGCCACGATGGTCCTCCAGGAACGGAGTTGGCGACCCCTGTTTTAGGGTACATTTCTTGTCTAAAAACGGTGGGAATTAAAGTGGCCCGATTTGGATTGAACTCTTTAGATGTGCGTCAAATCGCACAGTTCCTCGGTGTATAGATAAGCAATCGAGTGTGCCAGGTTTGCCAGATAATTAAATTAGTGAACCCGCATTGGACTGGGTAAACTTCATATGCGCTCAAAACGCGAAATATGAATTCGTTTTGTAACTTGTGCGAATAAGAAGCTGCAGGCTAAAAAGATAACTAATAGTATTTCCGTTTACTATACATTACTGCAGTGGTTAGCACTGCTGCTTCGCGGATCCAACGGAAGTAGGTTTGAATGTATAGCCTGCTTTTATAAACTTGCCAATGTCCACTTCTGTGGAATGTAACTCCGTGAGGAAAACATGAAACTGTTTAGTGATATGTCCTTTTTCCAGAAAATAATGTATAGCACGTGATGGTATTTGATGCTCATCTGAATGTATGCGGCGCGCACGCAGCATTAGCTGGTGCGAGGTGTGCAGGCTATGGTAAGTGGTGGGCACGAGACAGTAAGTTGTTTACACCAAATTGCTTCCCAGGAAGAAAAAAATACACCATGTCCTCTCAGTGGCTCCATATGAGTGTGCAGACGTACCTAAACCCTTTAGAGTCAGACAATCCTCCAGCAACCCTAATCTTAACCATAGTGTAACGGGGCATGCGATGGGCATTTGCTGACTGTTGTTGTGGGCATTATTGCAGACTGTAGTTTGACACATCTACAACCATCCCACACACCCTTAAAAAACAAAAGTCTACCCGTCTGCTTGTTATATTATCGCGCTACAAGAGCTGGAAGTGACGTCAGACTGAAGCGCCGTAGCATTGGTAAAGTTGTAAGGTAGCCCCGAATTGCACTTTTGTAATTTTGTATTATTTTTCGTACGTATGCGAAAGTATCCCATTCGTTTGTGAAAACATCTCATGCGTACCTGAAAGAATCTCGCACGTACGAAATATTTTCACATACGTACGCGGTAAGGGCTATACCATAATTTGTTTTGACTGTATGATTCAGAGCTACCGCAGTTTTCCTACAGCCATTACATATATATTAAAGCATTTATACAAACCGATTATCCCACCCTTAACGTATAATGGAAAAGGCAACATTCCGCCAGTTAACTTAACACGCTCGTCTTCGGATAAGGAGGAAAAAAGTCGGAAATATGGGAATCGCTGAATGCCGTTACCGTTACTTACTGGGATTTATATAACGTTGGGTGCACTGTATTATACAATTTTATATGACATCTTAGGCAGAGACAGGGCAAGACTTTTGAACTAAGCTCGTTGGAACCCCAACATGACACACAAATTCCAAGGATTTAGTATGATCTATTTAATCTGTCATGCCATCAAGATTTGGCGACGGTAGAATTGCTTTCTTGAGTCTTAAGGCTGAACAAAGGTGTTAAATTAGCATCGCCTGCACTGGTAAATTGTGATAGTCCACTGAAACTGTCGTTTTCATCACTCGAGGCAAGTTCCTGTTTCTGTCATTATTAAAGGTTTCATCTGCAACCATCACAATGTTTTGCATGAATTTCGTTTTCTTCATTTGATGATTGGACTCCATCCGCCTACTTTGTTCTCCTTGGTACTCTTTGTCATTATACAGGTGCTGGTCATAAAATTAGAATATCATGACAAAGTTGATTTATTTCAGTAATTCCATTCAAAAAGTGAAACTTGTATATTAGATTCATTCATTACACACAGACTGATGTATTTCAAATGTTTATTTCTTTTAATTTTGATGATTATAACTGACAACTAATGAAAGTCCCAAATTCAGTATCTCGGAAAATTAGAATATTGTGAAAAGGTCCAATATTGAAGACACCTGGTGCCACACTCTAATCAGCTAATTAACTCAAAACACCTGCAAAAGCCTTTAAATGCTCTCTCAGTCTAGTTCTGTAGGCTACACAATCATGGGGAAGACTGCTGACTTGACAGTTGTCCAAAAGACGACCATTGACACCTTGCACAAGGAGGGCAAGACACAAAAGGTCATTGCTAAAGAGGCTGGCTGTTCACAGAGCTCTGTGTCCAAACACATTAATAGAGAGGCGAAGGGAAGGACAAGATGTGGTAGAAAAAATTGTACAAGCAATAGGGATAACCGCACCCTGGAGAGGATTGTGACACAAAACCCATTCAAAACTGTGGGGGAGATTCACAAAGAGTGGACTGCAGCTGGAGTCAGTGCTTCAAGAACCACCACGCACAGACGTATGCAAGACATGGGTTTCAGCTGTCGTATTCCTTGTGTCAAGCCACTCTTGAACAAGAGACAGCGTCAGAAGTGTCTCCACTGGACTGCTGCTGAGTGGTCCAAAGTTATGTTCTCTGATGAAAGTAAATTTTGCATTTCCTTTGGAAATCAAGGTTCCAGAGTCTGGAGGAAAAGAGGAGAGGCACAGAATCCATGTTGCTTGAGGTTCAGTGTAAAGTTTCCACAGTCAGTGATGGTTTGGGGTGCCATGTCATCTGCTGGTGTTGGTCCATTGTGTTTTCTGAGGTCCAAGGTCAACGCAGCCATCTACCAGGAAGTTTTAGAGCACTTCATGCTTCCTGCTGCTGACGAACATTATGGAGATGCAGATTTAATTTTCCAACAGGACCTGGCACCTGCATACAGTGCCAAAGTTACCAGTACCTGGTTTAAGGACTATGGTATCCCTGTTCTTGATTGGCCAGCAAACTTGCCTGACTCTAACCCCATAGAAAATCTATGGGGTATCGTGAAGAGGAAGATGCAATACGCCACACCCAACAATTCAGAAGAGCTGAAGGCCTCTATCAGAGCAACATGGGCTCTCATAACACCTGAGCAGTGCCACAGACTGATCGACTCAATGCCACGCCGCATTGCTGCAGTAATCCAGGCCAAAGGAGCCCAAACTAAATATTGAGTGCTGTACATGCTCATACTTTTCATGTTCATAACTTTCAGTTGGCCAACATTTCTAAAAATCCTTTTTTTGCATTGGTCTTAATTGATATTCTAATTTTCTGAGATACTGAGTTTGGGAATTTCATTAGTTGTTAGTTATAATCATCAAAATTAAAAGAAATAAACATTTGAAATACATCAGTCTGTGTGTAATGAATGAATCTAATATACAAGTTTCACTTTTTGAATGGAATTATTGAAATAAATCAACTTTGTCATGATATTCTAATTTTTTTTACCAGTACCTGTAGTGTTGACCAGGTGTACTTTGTCATTTGGCTTCAAGCAAACAAATGATTGAACGGAATCCAAGTTGAAGTAAATTGAGTTCTTTCTCGCTCTTTTTGAGATGTGCTGCCATTTTCTTGCAGAAGAGCAAGCAAGACATCTGGTAGTCTTATGGTGACGTGATGTACTTACGCAATCAATATGCAATTTTAAACCTGCATTCTGTAATGCATGTATTAATTACATGAGGCTTTATATTAGGATTTGCCAGAATGTTGCTAAACGGAAATTATTTTTCCTCACATGTTCGATATAAGGGTGGGGCCCGGGGCGGACTTACCGTCCTCCCTGGAGGCTCCGCCTCTCCTCTCATGCTTCGCATATTCGATTTCATTACCTTTGTGTCAATCCACTGAATATCGTGAAATCGTGATCTGACAAAGAATCTAAAAAGGTCTTCCTGTGTTTTAGAGACTTCATGAGGAGTATGCCTCTCATGTAAACTGTAAAAATCTGTTTCAACTTTAAACAACTATTTCGTATTAAAAAAAAAGAAAAATACGTCAATCGAATAAACTTTTTTTGCACGCAGTAAATCACACTTTAAAAATAAGATGAACAAAAACAAATTATATATTAATCCACACAGAGGTCAACATTCATCATAATTCTTTGACAGTGAAGTGTAGGTTTCATATAGCACAGGTTTACAAGTTAATGTATATGCTAAAATTATTTTTATCTTTCCCTGAATTTTAATAGTAAAATCACAATATGCAAGAAGAGGCCCGAGTTGCCTCGAAAGCTTGCATATTGTAATCTTTCTAGTTAGTCAATAAAAGGTGTCATTTTGCATAACTTCTTGTCACATCCATAATGGCTAACACGGTACAACACACTAGTATAATAGTAAAATCAAAATACTTGGTGAATGCACTCCTTTACCCTGAAAGACTGTATTTCCTATGTGTTTGCACGGAGGCTAAAGGTGCTCGCTAACGTGTGCCGCTATGCATGGAAGCTGGGCCCTATAGATTAACGTTAGTTTGGCTATTCAAATGTGGCTCTTGCTGCCTTGTGACGGGTCCTGTATGAAAGTCAAAATATGCAAAGCAAAGTATTATTTTTAAAGTTACATTTTGTCTTATTAGCTTTATAACAATCTATTTTTTTTCATTTTATTGCTGTCTAAATATTGAATTTGAAGCTGCATATTGAATATGGGGTTCAACTATAGTCCATACATAATTTTATTCAGTTCAGGTAAGACAGTGGATATACAGCATGTGTGAGTGGCCGGTATAGTGTACACTTGTTTCCTATATATTTAATTTCTCCAACTGTATTTACAATAGATTTAATCATAATAAATACATATATTCATTTCATTGTTTTATTCTGTTGCTTGAAAAGTGAAATATGAAAAATATGCCAAGCAAATTTGATTAATATTATATGCTACAAAAATATATATTTTTAAAATGCAACATATACCGTGAATGGCATTTTTAGATATACATTAAATGATCCTTCACACTAAATCAGGAAAATTAACAGAGGCGAATATTCCAGAGGCAGAGCGAGAGCTCTGCTGAAGATGTCTATAGAAAAAATACAATTGTGGTCAAGTGACCTACATACATTTATGCCGTCCAGTCTCGAGGACCTGGGGAACTTGTGAGAATTGTGGGCAGTAACAAAACCGAAGCAGCACAGTCAAATTGTGTTTCTTTATTTTTTCCATTAGTACGTCACTCAGAACATAATGGTTAAAGCTCAAAGACACATGTGTAAGAGAGGTTCAAACGTTTATCATACTGTGGGTTTTACATCTCCACCTTCAAAAGGAAACCAGAGACACTTTACATCACTATAAACTTTCCATCAACAAAGTGTATTCATTTAATGTAACAACTGAGCAAGCATGGCTTTTTAAGTATCGTTTATATTTATTATTGACGAAAATCCATGCTAATCGCATTATCAGCCAAAAGGAAAGAAAGAAAGAATACTGTCAGTGATGGGTTGTGCAATTTTCTTTTTGCTTCTTAATGCTGTTTCATCAGAAGTTTGAGATTCAAGAATATTTTTTTCTCCTTTTAGCCTCTTTAAATATTCAGAGAGGCATATTCGGTCTGGAGAAAGAAAGAAAAAAAATTATCACCAAATATTTTTGGTCATACTGAACATGACTTTTTCTTGTACTTATTTTATTTTAATATTGGTTTACTTTGTCCAGAGATGTTGAGATTTGTTTTAAACATCTCATTAATAATAATAATACATTTTTATATAGTGCCTTTCCCATGCTCAAGTTGCTTCACAGAGTATCTGACACAAAAAATATATTCAACATTAAATACAAATAATATCAGCATACAACACTAAAAACAGATCAATACAGGATATACAAATCATTAAACAGAATAAAAGAAAAAATACTAAATTCTAGAAGAAAACCATGTACAAATAACATAATTTGTGACATAACACATATATAAATTACCCTGAGCATCTGCACAAAGAGGTAAACTGAAAGAACAGTCAGAATTAAGTTTAACGCATTCATGAACAAAGAAGTTTTAAGTTGTTTTTTAAAAGAATGTATTGAGTCAGTATGTATTGAATGTATTGAATTCAGGGAGGTAAAGCAAAAGTCTAGGCGCTATAGAGCTGAAGGCTGTGTTAATTAGAGTTCAGGTTAGTGTGGGGCACACGAAGATTGACAGAAACAGAGGACCAGTTCTGCTTCATCTCCCTACTGTGTGTCAAGGCAAAAATCTTTTTCAGCACTGTTTCCAAGAGATTGTCCACCTACCTGACACAGGACAACTACGTCATTACATCAGTTCAGAAGGGAGGCATTTTAGGGATACCAGGCTATCTGGAACACATGGGAGTGGGACACAACTCATCAGGGAAGCTGGAGGGAACAGAGGTAAACTGACTGTGTTGTGGCTCGACTTTGCAAATACTTATGGCACCATTCCACACAAGCTTATGCAGCTTACACTGACAAAACATCATGTCACCAGCTGGGTTCAAGAACTTGTCGCTGATTATTGCAACAATTTCAGGATGAGGGTCTCTTCAGGAGCAATAGCATCAAGCTGCAACAAGGTAGAGACTGGATATCATTACAGAGTGTAAAATCTATGTGACGATATTTTACCTAGCCATGAACATGCTCACCAAGTCCACTGAACCAGAGAGCAGAGGACCCAAAAAGAAATCCGTTCAAAGGCAACCACCCATTAGGGTATTCTGATTTAACAACCACCATGAAATCGGTCCCAGGCTGCCTGTTGATTCTGAAAGGGCTGGTAATGCTGGGGGAGTTGGCCAGAATGCATTTCAAACCAGTCAAATCAAGTGCTGAGAAAGGGCATGGTGGAGGAGAAGTTCTGGTTTACCATCACAGGCAAAGCCATCCCAACCATCACAGAGCAACCTGTCAAGAGCTTAGGCAATGTTTTTGGTAGATCATTGAGGGTCACAGTGTCCATCCAGTCAACTTGTACTGAATTGGATGGCTGATTGAAAGACATGGACAAGTCTAGCCTACCAGGGAGGTTCAAAGCCTGGATGTACAAGCACAGCATTCTACCCAGAATCATGTGGCCCTGCCTTGTCTACAAGGTCTCACTCTCAACTGTTGAGACCTTGGAGAGAAAGGGCAGCAGCCATTTCAGGAGATGGTTGAGGCTGCCAAAGGGCTTGAGCAGCATCACATTCTATGACAACAACAAGCTGCAACTGCCCTTCAAATGGATGAGATGGGAAAATGTGGTTGAGAGGAAAGTGACTTGATCTGAGCTCTGGAAATCTGAGCCTCACCGCATTAGTTTCCTCATCCAGGCAGTATATGACGTGCTGCCAAGTCTGTCAAATCTGTACACATGGGACATAGCAGAGTCACCAGCATGCCCACTGTGTCCCAAGTGAGGAACCTTAGAACACATCCTCAGCAGCTGTACAAGGGCAATTGAAGAGGGAAGGTATCGATGGAGGCACGATCAGGTCGTGAAGTCCATCACTGAAAAAATCAGCACAGAACTTAAGTGGGCAAAGCAGTGCCAACACTCCAAGAAGAAAATCACCTTTGTAAGAGCCAGAAGAGCAGCCAAAGCCAGTCAAGAGAACATCCAGGCACCCTAGCATTAGCAAGTGACTAGCAGCTGGTGGACCTCAGACAAGTTCCCCAGCCTCACTGAAGCCACCACCCTGCCACCAGACATAGTCCTGGTGTCTGAATTCACCAGGCAAGTGTTTCTTCTAGAGCCAACAGTCCAGTGGGAAGATTGTTTGGACAAAGCCTTTGAAAGAAAGCTCTCCAGCATGTGTCAGGAGTCAGGTTGGTGAGCTTGGGCATCAAAGGAGAGAGGAAGTGGAGAGTCATCCACAGTACCATCAAAGCGGCTGAGAGACCCCTCAAGAGGGCTACCAACTTTATGAACAGATTGTTTAAAGCGTACCTTTTAGCATGTAATTATTTAAAAATGGCACAGCATTGTACATGAACAATAAAATCGTGCTAAATTACATGTTTACTATACATTTTTAAACATATAAGCATTACTTAAAGGTAATGTTTTTAATATAGAAGTATATTCATCTCGGATCACAGCTGATGGGCGTAAAGTGTTGATTTGTGTTGTTTTATCAAAGCGATGGTTTTTAAAAAATAGTAATATGTATTTTTATTGTTTTATAATTCACCTTTTATGTCGAATGAGTTAAATTGTTTTTACCGTTTAAACGATATAACACGTTGTGGTATTTTTCGGTTTCGGGGATTTATTTTACTTAGTTTATTATTATTATTATTATTATTATTATTATTATTATTATTATTATTATTATTATTGATCAAATTAATTTAACTATCATGATTAATAAAGTTAATCAGCAAGTTGGCGTGATAGCTGGAATTTGGTCAGTTTCTTTCTGAGCACCGTTTTTCTGACAGATGGCATTTATTTTTCGACTGTTTTCATAGAACAGAAAACACCAAAGTGAATCTGTGTTGTTTTAGAAGATGCAATATCCTAAATCACCTGCACCTATGATTCTTTATGCATTCATTATTGTACAAATTAAAAGTCAAAATCTTTCCAAAAAGATATTTCCTGCATGTGTTATGTTTTGAAATTGCGAATATTACAAATTGAATTAATCAATTAATATTTCTAATTTGTTAATTTGAATCTAAGGCAGGTTGTTTTCAAAGTGCATGCCTCTCTACTTTACGGGAATCTGAAGTAAAATGAACTGAGAGCAAAAATATTGCAAATAGTTCACACACTGCCATTTAATAGCTGTAGATGTCAGTAATATATGTGATTATTTCATTTTGACTTCTGCATTTTTTTTTACTTCTGCCGGATTGTTTTATTTTTTATTTTTTTGTTGCGTGCAGTTTGTGCTCAGATTTTTGTTTGTACTACGTCCTCATCGCCTACGTTTGGTTTTAAAAACGTCTGTGGCTTTTGCGACGCTTTCTGTCTGATTTTTTTGTATTTATTTATTTATTTTGTCCAGCATCACCAATTTTTGTTCAGTTATGCTCGAAGTCTCTGTACTGTACACGTTGTATTACCAGTGTATGTTCTCCTTGGCTCCTCTCTGCCCCGTGTTTTGGGGAGGCAGGCTTCAGGCTTGGCCCTAAAATTGAAAACAAGAAAGTAACGGAAAGGTAACAGGTGACATTATTCTAAACTTGCAGTAATGAAATACAGTATACACCTAAAGGGAATACTAAACCAACTGAATTATATTATTATATTTGTTTTCCAAGTCTAATTCTTATTTTGTCCAAGAAACAGGTATGCATGAATAAATACTTTCATGTGGGAAAATGATAAATGCAGAATGAATGGATGATTGTATTTTTTTCGTAC
The DNA here is from genome assembly GCA_026402145.1 of Polypterus bichir lapradei. NCBI lineage: Eukaryota > Metazoa > Chordata > Cladistia > Polypteriformes > Polypteridae > Polypterus > Polypterus bichir. The sequence goes on from JANRMT010062854.1 coordinate 40,177,829, forward strand.
TCTCCTTGCTACATGCTTTAGAGCGAATATTTCACATTGATATATGTTTAACTGCAATTTAAAAACATACATTGAACAAAACTTTACTTCATAAGATCGCAATATGTTCTTTGCTAGTTTTAATGCCCCGAACTGGAGCTTGAAATGTACTTAATAAGATTTTTCCCTTTGGGCCCTTTAAATCAGACCCTGAGAAAACTTTTGCTTATTGTTGCATAAATGTAGTCGTTCAGTGGCTCTAATATCGCAATATTCCTGTGAAAAGGTCGGGTTTTCTTGTTTTCGAAGATAGGCAGATCTATAGTAAGACTCATATCTAACCATAAAGTAGATATACTGTAACAAAAAGGTAAAATGAATCTAAAGTGAACTAACGCCAGGCGTTGGAATGCATATTATATCGTTTTAATATTTTTTTCTTGTAGAAGTGAGAATATTAAATATTTGTTTGCGTTTTCTGTAACGTATTGTGACAAATCGGTTATCAATTAACACTTTTATCACTTTATTATTCTGATAGCGTAGTACAGGTAATACAGAAAATCACTGGAAACGTCAGTTTTCAAATTAAGCCTTTCTTTGCCCAGAATGCACGCACTAGGTGGTATCAGTTAGTGGAGTTAGAAAAACTCAACCCCAAATCTCCAACTCCTTAAACACTTAATAACAATTTTATTAAAATCTGCAAAACATATATATATATAGTTAAAAGTCTAATTTTACATACAGCGCCGCGAATCCTGAGATGTCAGTCTTCTATACAGTATTAATTGGTCATATAACGTTTAGTCTTCAGTTGTATGTCAAAGCGCAAAGAATTGTAAATTAGGTAAAAATATAAAATATCGTCATTTTCAGATTTTTTTACTATTATATCTTTAGAATAAGATGAATAATGTAAAAAACCGCGATTGGTTTTGCCTCTATAAAATCTACGCAAGCCTATAACGTCCAAATCTATGTAATTAAAGGCTTCAATATAATAAATCATGAGTCTGTCGATTACAGGAAATGCAGCTTTGTTTCTTTAATGCATCGTAAAAAGAGCTTCTTAACCGCGTTTGAAAACAGTTCCATTAAATAAAAGCATTTTTGTTGGAACTAGTAGATTAATGTCCAGTTATTTTGCTTGGAATTTACATTCCCATCTCCTTTCTTTTGTTTCCAGCCCCGCGTCAGGGTCGGCACGCATGCTCTGAGGTCACAAAGTCAAAGTATGAGGTTACATTAATGTGCTTATTTTTTAGAAGTAAATGCTGCAAACAAATGCAAGAGTAAACTTAGCAAAGTGTTTATCTGTACTTGCGAAGTTCTTGAATAGTGATCGCATTGACAGCTGAAACTGCAAAACTCATTCCCAATTAACAAATTGTAATTATTAGTTTATTTCTTGCATGTCTCTACTCTTTAGTACAAAGTATCATCTATCACATTAGTACCTCAGTAAGAAATATCCATTTATGTAACTTTGTTAAAAATTATTTGTTTTGGATATAGTCATTTTCAGTTTAAGAATTATATATTATTGCAGATAAAGAATTACCATTGTTAAGCCTCTTGCAGACACAAGCAGTTGTGAGGAACAGCAATAGCAATATTGAAACTCCAGGAATACCAAAGTGTAACAGGGACCGACAACCTAGAGAAACAGATAAAGCTGATTATGTTGCAACTTTTTGAAACATGCGTTCAGTGATTTGTAATGTTCGTGTGATCATGTGATCTAATCAAATATAAATGATCATATCTGACTCTCTTTTGTCTGCCTATTGATTTATGCATGTTATAAACACAAACATAATGAAAAGCAAAGAAACTATCAAAATATTCCATCCATCCATTTTCTAACCGCATGTATCCAGTTTACTGTTCCTGTAGCAGCTGTCTGTCCTGGAAGCACCAGTCTATCAGAGGGGATATTTACATACACACGATGGGAAAACTGCATCGCAAAAGAAGGTGACTAGGTAGAAAGTGATGTCATTTGTTTATGAAATTCTTAATAGTTTTTTAAAAGTGCGGAAACTTTTTGAACGTCCCTTGTACATCAAAATATAAGAAAATGTCAAGACCTGTATGTGACAGTGTCTCCAATAATGGACAGACGTCCAGTTTAATAGTAGTTCTTGCCTAATTGTGCCCAGGGCTGCCAGGACTGATTCCAGTTCAGCAACTCTTACGAGTAATTGGATTAAGTTAGTCTGGAAGTGCATGAATGGATGGATGTTTCCAAATGCATTTGGTTAGCCTGGGCTACAAAGTAATAATAATTGAAACTAACAAACAGTAAGCTAACACAAGACAATGGCTTTTGATTTAATTTACAAAAATAACAAAATAATATTTTTAACTTCATTATTAAGGAACAGGATTCCATTTTTCCATTACATTACATTGTACAATATAATGTAAATATTTTCCAAATAAGAAGTTGATGCTCTTTTTTTTTTTTTTTTTTTAATAAATGGCCCTTAATAGATGACAGGACACACACATCTCAAGCTGAATGATTCACTTCCAATGACTCAGGTAGGTATACTAACTGGTGGTAAAATAAAATTAATTCAATTTCAATTTCTTATTGTAAAATTAATGTATTTTCACTTAGATCATAAAATATATAATGTGATATAAATTATACAATTCATGAAAAATGATACAAATTATCAAACAAAGCTCATGAATTACAAAAATAATTTAACATGTTTTTTCAATTTTCTTTTAATTTGCTTTTATAAAATGTAAGTATTTGTTATTTGTTAATTTACATACCTTGTTCTCCTTGATTTGAAAAACCATGTACATAATGCTCTTGAACCAAATGTCCAGTTACATTGTTGTCAATCTCACAAGTTACTTTTAAGTCGTGGTTTGGAACAGTTGACAAGTGACTGATAAACAAATAAGAGCCTTCCACATCGATAAACCCTTCATGTCCAATCTCTTGTCTTTTTGTTTCTGTTCCATTGATTCTCCAAGTTAAAAGGTTCCACCAAGGAGAAGAGTCCTTTACCAAACAAACAAAAGAAAGTGGCTCCATCCATCCTGGTGTAGTGTCGCGTGAGTAAAATATGAAGACTCTAGGAGGAACCTGTGGATCTTTGAATGTAATTAACCATACTTTCCATTAGTATTGTAACATGTTTTCTTAAAATAGTGAAATTAGCATGCACAAATTTAAAAAAGGCAAAGCTGTTAAAAATTTGAAGTGAATGTACAATGCTTTAGATTACTTACAGTAGCTTTTATCCAATATGTGTCCTGGTATGGACTTTGACAAGTGTTTACAGTTTGTATTCATTTAGTAGTTAAAGGAGCAATGAATGCAAAAGTAATGATTGAACCTTTAGATGGGGGTCTCCAACTGCAGGTTTTCATTCTAACTCTTTCTTAATTTGTGGCCTGTTTTTGCTGCTAATTAACTTCTTTTGAACATGTGTGTTACGTTAGTGGGTGGATTAAAACTGCCATAGGGTGTGGGTGGGCCCTGCATCTTGTTCTGGGCTGGTTCTTGCCTTGTACCTGATGCTGCAGAGGTAGGCTCCAGACCCCTCAAAACCTTTATTTGGGTAAAGTAGAAATGAGAATGCTACATTATCAGAGATTTAAAAATTCTGCAATATTTATTATTCCTCCAGTCATGTCTTAACTCATTTAACAAATAGATCCTCATCTGGGGATGATTCCAGCATTTTTTGTGTCTGTTGCTTCTGTGAAGGGATTCGTTCAACTGATTTGGGTGGTTTTGAATGGATAGATTTAAATTACACCCGTTTCATGTTGTTCTTGCAATACATAACAGCATTTGCCTGACAAATACTTTGATCGCTAATATGTTTTAAAAAAAATCTCTTTATCCAAGGTAACTCAAATATTTAGACAAAACTTAGTTGCAGTTCAGTGCCTCGATTTAATAAATCACACTTACTAATTTAAAAGAGGAATTGGTTCATGGTACAAGATTAGATGTGAACTTGAGCTTCAATGACTTCAGATGCATCTATTTGACAGCATCCTATATACTCCACCATTACACCAAAGGATTTTCAAGTAAAATCATAATATACAGTATACAGTAAATACATTCTTTTTGTTGATTTTATATTAGCATTAATATTTCTTAAGCAAGAATACAGTATATATGCACCAATGCATATAGTAAATATTTTAAAGACCATTATTTGTAAATTTGAAGTTGTCAAGTTAAGTTGTTTGCAATTATACCCACATGTCATATAAATCCGGTTATCTAATTGAATGGTATGTTACTTACCATGAATTTTTTTTTATTGCATGGAAACAAAAGTTAGTTCTCTGCACACTTATATGCTCATTCCAGGCATGTAGCCTATTGACTCTAATTACGCGGCAGCATACCACATAACCGCGCAGTCAAAGCCATGACTTACCTTCCACTATAAGGGTACAAGAGGAGCCAGCTCTATAGTGGCTCGAGGATCTCGCTATGCACATGTAAGTCGCTGAATCGTTTCTTTGCACATTATCGATAATTAAAACGCTTGTCCCGTTTTCTTGATGTATCTCACCGGTGTATCGTGACACCTGTGATGTGTATCTGGTATAATGTGTCACATAACTGAGCCCTCCATTCGGGAGATGTCGATACCAACTGACGAAAGTGACGGTGGTAAGGTCTCCCAGGACACACTGTAGTCTGGCGCCGTGTCCTCGTTCTACGGTGAGTGTGTCTAGGGGATAAGAGTTTTCTGAGTTCACATCTGAAACAAAATATGGTATTGAGATATTAAATGCAATACTAATATCGGACACAATAACACATTTGCAAATATGCGTAAAGGTAGTGGAAACAGTATTTAACACTAAATCGGTGCGACGGGGAATACTGAAATGATTCCGGATAACAGCACCCGAATCAACCGCATGTGACTGCGAGTGTGCCCCGCGATCGACAAGCGCCCAGCCCAACTCAGTTCCATACGTTGAACCCACGCTGTCGGGTTAGGCGGTAGTCCTTGGCAATCCTCACTTAAATTAAGCGGGTTACCGTATAATATGTTGTGTTGTATTGGTCTCGTCCATAAACACGTCCTTTACCAACCTTTACACTTTCAGAATGAATGCAAAGACACTGTATTATTTAAAAACCTGCCTTATTTTATAAATAAACAAATACATACATGCATACATAACAGCGAAAGGATAACGATCGGGAAAACGGTTAAACGCAAAAGCGCCATTGTAAAATGAACCGAGCCAGAACTCATTGCTTGACGCTGCGTTTTGTTAACATTGTAATAATACTGGAGTGTTCATAACTGATCGTTTTGAAACGAATTGTCTTAAAAAATTTTACTTTTTAAAAACTGAACAAAATGCATATGAGCCGTCTATCAACCCTTTTTATTTTCCATTTTCCATAATTGTGACTATGATAAGAACAAAATGTTAATATGTCAGGTGATACTTACAAGAATAGATTAACATGTTCAATAAAACAGCCACTGTGATCCACATTCCGTGACGGCGTCTGAGTGACAGAGGTAAGGTGGCTTCGACTTCCTTCTATGTGTGGGAGACCGAGGGGCGTCTCAACGGTTAATACGTCGCGTTTTTCCTTTTTTGCATTTTTACTTATACAGTTACCTGTTACATCGATTCCGAAATAGCAATACGACTCCCTTAATAAGGATAATAAAATAAATAATGTAAGCATGGGATTTATAAAAATCTGAATGTTCAACTTATCCCTTTCATGTTTCTCCACAAATGCAGTACTTTCATAGTCCAATAAGCATAATCAATATTATCTTTCTAGAAATTAGTGGCAATTACCAAGAAAACCAAAACTTTCCACATTTTTATTAATCATATTTACTGTTTCTTGTTAGAATTCACCAATGACCATCCTGAAGTGGTTTAATTAGTATTTCAAAAAAGGAAATAGGTAAGTCTTCCAGCCTCTACAGGAGGTAAAAATTTTAAAAGAAAAGTAAAGGGAGAGTGGGAAGTACTACAATTATAAAAGTCGAACAACATGGTGACATGTATACAAGTGTTTAAGGAGCTTTGTGGTTCCAACAGGACTACAGGGATCAGCTATGAGGAAAACTGAAAAAGTCAGATATTTTCTGTACATGCAAACAGAACTCAAAAGGAGACATGATAGAATAATTTTGAATTATGAATGGAAATAACATAGTGAATGTTAGCTCTTACTTTTAAAATGGTTTTTCAAGTAAACCAAGGAGGTACAGATGAATGGTTAATTTCACACAAATGTTGGAAAATTGTTACACAGAAAAGCACATACATGTAAAATAGGTTACCAAGTAGTGCAGTAAATATTAGCACTCCATTAGTACAGAAATCTCCCCTTAATGACATTATACAGAAGTTACGTGAACAAGGATTCTTTCAAAGCTACTTGACATCAAAATTATTCATCTGTTGTTATCTCTTTCCTAATTATCACTATCCCTTGTCCACATCTCTGAGTCTACAGAAATTTTGTTTCATAAAATTAGTTTCACACAGGCAATTTTCCACTCCATTGGCCTGCAAATATTGAGTAGGCTTACATAACACATTACGCCAGTAAGAAAAGCTTGCAATAGTTTCTCAGGCTTTCCATAAACTTGATATACAAGCTACACCTCAAGAAGACTGGTTTATCTGTTCACCATCTCTGGACGTGGTGAGATGTATTCTCATCATTCATTCTAAATAGTTCTTGTTGTGTCCTCAGTCAGAAATACATGAAACACCAAGATACAGGTTGGAAATGACAGACAGAAAATTTGATTGAGACTAAATTAAAATGAATTTGCCACATTGTGTAACATCTGTACTGTAGATGGGTCTGGAATTGACCTCCACAATATTCCAATGCAGTAACAGAGGAAGTATGTTTGTTGATTAAAAGAATTAGAAAGTAAAAGGATAACTTTACTGATACATTGAGCGATGGATTCTTAGAGTTTAGAGCACTTTCCTGTTGACTTGAGAGAAGAGTGCTGACCAAGTGACAAGCTCATGCAGTACTGCTGTAATTAAATTATGCCAAAGAAAGCCTCCCTTTGAGGACATGTCTATTCAATGCAGTGAAGGAAGTATAGGCTTCAGGATAAACATTGCTTGAAACTGAAATGAGTATTTGGATATGCTGTATACTGTATAATAAAAATGTAAAAAATGCGTCATATGACACAACCTATCCAAGGAATTAGGCCAGAAAATATTTAGAAAGGGCACCATTACTCACAAGGCCCACTCAAACACACCCACACTAAGGCCAGCAATATCTCATTCATTTTCTACCCATTCACTTACTTAACCTGCTCTTCCAGATCTGGGTTAGGGGGTAGCTAGGACATATCCCAGCAATCATCATTCACCAGGCAGGCAAAAAAACCTGGACAGGGTGTAAGTACATCACAGGGGTAAAACGCACACTAGGGCCAATTTAACAACACCATTTCATCTAACCTGCATGTCTTTGAACTGGGTAGAAGAAATTGGTGCACCTGTTGTAAACCCATAGACACTGGAAAACAAGGACAGGGAACACAAGGGGTGCAAACGCCAGCCTCCTTTTTGCGAGGCAGTAGCACTACCACCAAGCTGTCCCTTTTCCTCCTTTCTTTCTTCATTTCAGAGTTTCAATGAGGTAGCACAATTGTCCTTGTATATTAGGATGTATACAACACCATTTATATTGAAAATGAAATACATTTTTAACATATATGTGGTATTTGTACAGAATAAAATAGTTACACTTGATTACTTTAAATCTGAGAGAACAGAGTCAAGAACTCAGAGCAGGCTCATACATGGCAGAATTGTAATGAGAATGCATTTGCTGCACTGGTGATATCAGTGGAAAAACTACAGAAACCCTTGCTCAGCAGATGTTGAAATCGCTATGTTAATTTTCCATTCTCTTTGTCAAGTCATTTTTTTTTTTACTGCTTTTGAGTATCATGGGAAACCAAATTTATTCTAGCAGCAACTAACAAAAGACAAGAGTTAGCTCTGGATGAGATGCCAGTCAGTCCAAGGGTTTACTCATTTACACACCCACATTCGCTCAAAGAGGTCCATTTGGTTTTGTCTTTCATTTGCCAGGTGGTTTATTTTAACACATTTGTTTTAATTTTTTATTATTTAGGCATGTTTGGCACCAGCAACATACTATAAGTAGGTTCATTTATTAGATGGATGAATATTTAGGCACAGTTATAATATAATTTAATGCAGGCAAGTCTAAGGCACTAGACTTTAAAGATTGCTGGTTTAGTCATCTTGACCATCAGCAAGTCAATAAGTCTGCTGTTCTGTCACTAGATTGCCTTGGATTGTTTCATTATAGAGAGGAGGTATATAAAGAAAACGTTGTTTGAAATATATGTTATAAAAATGTGTACTGTATTTGTTTACTTCAAAGTACCTCTTATTAGGTTTTGTTTCCAGAGTTGTGTTTGAGTTTTGTTGCTTAATAAAAGTTTTGTTTTCAACTACACAGTAGTATAAATATGCACAGTATTCTACTTTTGTTAATGGAAATTTGGCATGTAAAAATAATTAAATGGATATGAGGTTCAAGGTCAGGGCATTTCTTTAATTCAAAATAATAAAGCTTTATCATAATCCACAAAATATTTTTCTATTCTTTTTATAGTGGAATGTAAAATGAGTGATGTCTACGAAATAAGTTGATACATTATTGCATGTTTTGCATGTTTTTGTGTCAGGAAGCTGGACAAACAAGTTATCTACCCTCAGTATTTCACTGATAAGGAAAGCATCATATGGGCCAGTTTTATTGTTTAATTATTTCCATTCGCTCTTGTTTATTACACCCACTCAGTTGATGAACTGGGAAGGGGTGGTGCATGAACTTTTTAATTGGTGATTGGCTCAAAAAGGGACAAGTACACTTATTCTGAAACAGGATTGGATGAGCCAAGGGAGATGACTGCACCCATTGGTCCAGAGGTATACCAAAAGATGTTGGGCCAGGATAAGACAAGACTCTCATTCCTTCTCAGTAACTCTTTATCTCTGTCTCTCAGTCTCTCTCTCTCTCCCTTTCCTATGTCTTGCCATTCCTCCATGAAGAGAAGACAACTCTGTCTCAGCATCTCAGAAGCCACATTGACACAAGCAGATTGTCTGGGCCTATGCAGATGATGAGTTGACCAAGAAGAACTGACTGCAACTGTAAATTATTGGGCCTCCTGAAACTACATATCTAGTATTATCATGTTATATGGTTTTGGTTTGCTGTTTATGTGGCACTAGTTATAATAACATTTATTACCTATACTACATCTTGGATCGAGGCCTTGCCATGGCAGAAGGGCTTGCACGGTCTAGTGATCCTCAGAGCTATGTTGTCAGGAGATACATGCTCCTGGTAGGGCTTCCCAAGGCAAACAGGTCTGAGGTGAAGATTCAGACTAACTCGATCCTGAGACCCCATATGGAGTTAAACCAAGGACTGGCGTTCCCCTTGCTCGGAAAAGGGTACTTAGGGCCCCACCCTGGAGCCAGGCCCGGGGGAGGGGCTCGCTGGTGAGTGCCTGGTGGCTGGACCTTTGTCCATGGTGCCCAGCCGGGCTTAACCTGAAGGAGCAACGTGTTTCCACTCTCTTGTGGGCCCACCACCTGCAAGAGAAGCCATAGAGGTCAGGTGCAATGTGATATGGGTGGTGATGGACCTATACTACATTAAGGTGCAGCTGTTTTTTTTGCCTTTTTTTAATCTATCTAATTGTCAGAGGTTATGGATGTAGAAGGAGAAGGGGGAGGAAGTGCAGTACCTGAGAAAAGTGTTAAGTGTATGGGATGTGAAGCCTTCTGTTATAGTCCACGTAATACAGAGAACAAAGGGGAAAATAGTGTCACCAAGGACTTTAAATGACAAAGCACTGTTTTATAAATTACAGTGTCATAGGATGTCTGGTAAGTAAGTGGCTTAATCCTGGAACAAACTCGGGACTTACCTTAAAATGTCAAGTTTTTAATTACAGACAAGAAACAAATATTGCTAATTACATGCTGGAAAATAAAATGGAAAATATTAAACTTGTTACACATCCTGCATCTTGTAGACAAATATTAGCCAGTCAATTCATTAGGCGGCATAGGCAGCCGCCTGGGGTGCCATCATGCAAGGGACGCCATTTATGAAAGTTAAGGGGCATGGGCTTCAGACACTGACTTGTGCCATTCATGAAACTCCAGCAGTGCATACTCTGGAATGTACCCCTTCTGTGTTATGGATACCAAGGGGTGTGTGCTCAGGACACTGCTTAGGGCTCCATATGGGCTTTAGCTAGCACTGAGGCAGTAAGTCGGACATTTTCATTTAGTGTTTTTCTTTGTATCTGTTGTCAGATGTTTCAGTTATTTTCCAACTACTGACAGAGTAAAACATATGCCAATGCATTACTGAATTTCAAACAAGGAATCTAACATATTCAATTTATAGAAAGCCAGTGAAACTATAACAGGTTCTTCTTCTCAGTGTAAAGTGTTATGGAAACTGAAGTTACCTGAGCTGCTAAGCCTTTTTCTGAAGCAAAATAAGATGTGGAATTAAAAAAATTAAGTCTGGAATATTGATAAGCCAAACTACTATATTCAATGTGGGTGTATATTGGCAGAGTATTGGAAATAAAACTGGTTAATTTTCAGATTCTCTCTTTAATTATATGTACCCTGTTTACTTAGAAAACAAAACATCTAAGAGAAAAGACACATTTTCTTTATTTTTTGCCTCTGTACCAAAGGTGATAGTGATTTTTGGTCGATCTGAAATAAGTTATAGTAATGTTTTCAAGTCCTTAAAAACATGTCATTTAATGCATAAAGTTAAATGTGTGTTTGTATGTGTGTGCTTGTCAGGTTTGAAAATCCACATAGTTTAGCATATTTCTTGTAAATTTTACACAGATTCCCCATTTGAACGGAGGGACAGCAGTGGCTTTGTTTAGTTTCATGACTTAGTTGGTTTTCCCATTCTGGACAGCACCAGGTACCTCTGCTAGTATTAAAGGGTACCTTAGTGAGAAAAATACACTTCTTTTTTTACTTTTGTCATTACTTTGAATGAATAACCGTATCCAACACTAGCTGTCACTCTGTGAAAAAGTAATTACACCTTACACTTATTAACTGGGTGTGCCACCTTTAGTTGTAGTTCAATATCATTTGTCCACATTACCAAAGAGGAATTTCAGAATACTCTTCCTTGAAGGACAACTTCATTCAGGAACACTGGTATCTTTTTAAACATCAACTTTTTGTCTCAGGTCCTGTCAAAGAGTCTCTGTTTGTTTTAGGTCTTGACTTTGATTATGCCAGTCTCAAACCTTTAGCAGGAGTTCCATTTTACATAGTTTTGTGAAATTGCCCTTAAAATTATTTTGCATGCAATTTCAAAGCACAAAACATACTAAAATGAAGTTTTTGTTTGTTGTTTCCTAATTTGTTGTGGATGGAAATCAAGGAACATTGTTCCCCAAATGGTTTTTATGAAGCCAAAAACTTTGACCACCTACCTGGGAGCCTATGAGATGCTTAACAGTGTATGGTTAACGTTTTCAGTTTAGGTTAGATATCTGGTATAGTTTATTGTCATATGTACATAGTACTTTGAAACTGTTACTTGGATTGGTTACAATTTAATCTGCATATTCAATGAAAACTGTGGCCATAAAAATCAATGTCAACATTTCCCCGAAAGAGCTGGTGTCTTTCTATTCTGCCATCCATCTTATCATGTGTGACAGTTTAGGGCTCTCTCGCTCCGTTGTACCCTCAGACCACTTGTCAGACACCAGGTAAAAGTCCAAATAATTATTATTTATTATAATAATAAGTGCACAAAGCACCCTCCACTCCCAAATACTCAATAAACAATACAATACAATAATCCAATCCTCCAATCTCCCAGACGCTTAGCCACCCTGCCTCCCAACTCAGCTCGCCGTCTGGGAGCTCCCATAATCCTTTTATATTCCCTGACCCGGAAGTGTTCCAATCCCCAGTCCAAGTGATCTCCTATCACGTCCGGGTCAGATAAAAAAAATCCTTTTCTTCACCCCGGAAGCACGTCATTCCCCTTGTCCATGTGACTCGGACGTACTTCTGGGGCGTAGGGAAAATAAACACTGTTCCTCCCGGCAGCGTCTCCTAGCGGCCCCCATGGTTTCCAGCAGGGCTGTGAATAAAGACTCCAATGTCCATAATGCCCTGCTGGTCTTCGGGGCACCTCCATACTGCAGGGAGGGCTCCACCTGGCGGCGTGGGGGTATTGGCCAGGATGAACAGCCGGCCGTACATCACACATGACATTTGCTCAATAAACACTCCTGTTAATTCACATACAAAACTGAGTGAAACCTGCTCCCACCAAGCCATATAAGGTGTCAATTTGACATTTACACTGAACATTTACCAGAAATCTTTGCCCTTATGAACAGTACAACATTATCATACTTGAACAATGGAACATTTTTATATTTTGAATCCTCTAAATGTGGAAAATATGACATAACAAAAAATATATAGTGCACCATTTAAGAGACGGAAACCCCACAGAAGCTGACCACTAACTAAGAAAATGTGTATGCTAACTGAAATTGTGAAGTTCCTAATAAATTCTGTTGATAATATCAGTCAGTTTTTATTACAAAAGGAAAAATGCAGATGACTTTAGGTATAAAAATGTAAAATTTAATTATATTACCAAAATGAAATTTTAAAGGTTAACCAAAAGTTAAATCCACCTCAAAGACTGATGATTTATCTTATATATAAACATCTACGCATGGAATTGTGTGTGTCTCTCTGTCCGGCCCGGAAGTGCGAGGCTACAGCATGAAGCTGAAAGAAAGCGACTCCGTCACCAAAGTGAAACCACCAACAAAATACAAACTTCCTTAGCTTCTAATACACAAGCGAGGCGAGCACGTCAGCAAAATGAAAGCTTCAAGGAGAGAGAAACTCGCTTAGCAGCTGATAGACACGTCCGGTAAAACGAAACGGCCAACTCTGCATTTCAATTTTTTTTCTGATGATTTCAATAGTTTCTAGGAGCCCAGGCTTTTTACAGCACAGGCTTACACAGCTAGTGTTCACATAAATACCAAAATGACTACCTAAATTCTAATATTTTATTGGGCCTGTTAGTTTACTCTGCATAGCTGATTTTACTATTTTTACAATGTAACATGTACATTTTTATGAAGTGAGAGGAAACCAAAATCCACAGTAACAATGGCTCTGGAGGTATGAGATGGCAGCGGTAACCGCTGCATGACTGCACTGCGTGCACATAAGATGTTATTGCTTTATTTAAACTAAATCAAACTTACTGTATAAGTGTCACAGTTTTTTTGCACTCATCTTTAGAAACAAAATAAATCACAAAGGTGCTGATGCATATTGTGCTTCATTATGGCTGCCTCATTCTCTCTCTTTCCATAGTTCTTTCTCATAAGTGCCATTTTAGATTACTGGTAAGATAAGTGATCATAAATGTGAGTGGGATTTAAACTAGTTATCCATCCATCCATCCATCCATCCATTATCCATCCCACTATATCCTAAGTACAGGGTTACAGGGGTCTGCTGTAGCCAATCCTAGCCAACACAGGGCGCAAGGCAAGAAACAAACCCTGGGTAGGGTGCCAGCCCACCGCAGAACTAGTTATCTAACTTATGAATTACAGTCCAGCAACTTAACTACTACTTAACTTCTGTGTATAAAAGATCTTTTTTTTCTGTCTCCCAGGTCAGTATCCTGTTTCCCATTCCAAGCTCTCCACAATTTTCTCTAAATCCAGTAAAATGAATAAAAAAATCACTTGGAGCTGCCAAAATGCATCCTACAAAACATCAAATAACCTAGTGGCTTTTGCAAATGAGGTTTTGAGACCCTTTAAAAATTAAATTAAAAAGAAAAGTATTACATTCTAACTGACCTTGTCTCTCATCCATATTCAGACCCTACCCTTATCCCTGCTAGTAATAGTTGGAGTATATTGCATGTTCCCAGAAAGCAGAAAACTACTTCTGCAGCACTTGTATAAGTGATATTTTGATACTTTGGATGGAAAGCTAGTTCATTACAGTGTATTCATAAACTCATAAACATACAGTGTACTCATAAATTTAACTCCAAAACCGTCATGCTGAAGCTCTAATCATAGCAACACTGTGCTATTCAGCATAAACACTTTTATCCATCCATTGATAAAGCCACTTAGCCTATTTCTGGGTCATAACACCCATTTTCATTTAAACTATAGAAATCTTCATGCATTACATAACCTTACATGCACATCTCTGGGATGTTGGACGAAATGTCGGAACATGTAGACCTGAGGAGAATGGGCAGACAGCAGCATAACAACCACAACTTCAAGTCTATGTAATAAATATTTCTGTAGGAAGGAATCAAAAATTATATTTCTTGTGAAAAAATAATAGACAATGCATTTCAGTCTTGAAAGCTGAAACTGAATTATGTAACAGAAAATTTGAAAGATGTAATAAGTACAATTTAAGGCAGAAGATGCAACACCCATTTCAAGTTTCTGATGAAGAATTTATTTTTGGTGAAACACTCCCATCTAGTGTTAGTAAAAACAATGCAATTAAATGTACTCATCCATTAAAGAAGTTTTCAAAATCATTTCTTCTAACTCATTGCTGCAGGGGGCTAGGAGCCTCAGGTGCAGGACTGCAATTAACTGAACATGGGGGAGCAAGTCCATCCATAGGCCTATTACAATCATGCATACAGATCCAATTTTGAACGAAACTAGCATGTATGTTGTTGGGATGTGAGAAGAAACTGAACTATCTGGAGAAACAGTCTTGAAAGTACAGGGGATGGACAAAGTCCACCATTTGACTCCAAAACCATCATGCTGAAGCTCTAATCATAGCAACACTGTGCTGTTCAGCATAAACACTTTTATCCATCCATTGATAAACCCACTTAGTCTATTTCTGGGTCATAAAGGCTGGAGATAAGGCTTCAGTCATTCATAGGCCATGCTTATTCATGCACATCAAGCCAGATTGCAGCTACCAATTAACCCAAAATGTGCATTTGTTGAGTGAGGGTAGAAACCACACAACCAGGAGAATGTGCACTCCACAAGGATAGTTCAAACTCAATGTTATGAGGGAACCAACAATGACCAGTGGAGTCGTGTGCCTGCTACCTTTAAATTTAGCAAATTCAATATAGTACAAGATATAATGTTAACTGTGCAATACTAACTTCTGTTACTGTCTATCAATTTAAATTTATGTGGTGGATTGTGTTGTGTAGGACAGTGGTTCCCAATTTTTTTTTAAACTAAAGACCCCAAAATGTTGTACTACCTGGTCAGGACGCCCACTAATATAAAACCAATTCTACAAAGTTAGGCATTAGTGGTGGCTCTGTGGCTAAGAATTTGCACTGGTATCTGGAAGTCTGCAAGTTCAAATCCTGTTGCTGTTTGAAGGGATCCTACTCCATTTCAGCAAGGCCCCTATCCTAAAAATTTCTCCAGGGCTGCTGTGCAACGACCCTTTACTCTGACCCCCAAAGGTAATACAAAATGACAATTTCTCCTTGGTGATTAATAAAGTACAGTATATAAAAATAAATATGTTACATCTTTGTTACTGCCAACAGAATGCAGCTTTTGCACTTTATCTGGTAAAATGATCAATCACATGCTGAGTGACATCCTAGAGCTGACTCTCTGAGGTACCATATAAAGTACCCAAACTTGAACATAAAGACTGGCCAGCTTGATGAACAAAACCTTGCTCCCATAGTCAATAAAAAAGGATGGGCTTATGTACACCCAAAAAACCAATGACAAGTTGTCTTTTTTTTCCTTTAAAAACCCTTGTAAACCCCAGATCTGGGCTTCCTCTATCAGCTTACTGCTCTCAACCTGTCTGTAAGTTCAGCTTCGTAGCAGAGACTCCAGTGCTTATAAGGTGTGGTCATAACAAAGGACAAAGCAATTTCTTTGACTCTAAGTAGTAACCAGTGCTAGACTGAAAAAATGAAAGACCATCCATAAAAAGAATTGGACAAGGGGTGCTATTAGTCCAAACTTTGCTAAGATGGCAAGTACCCAAGTAAAGGAAGACTGTATGTAGAGCTACACATTTATTTTGCTGAAAAAAACTGTAGATGACTAATCACCAGTTGCCCAGCAGACATGATTTTAATGATTAATGATTCTGATGGCTATAAGAGGACAGACACAGTGTGTCTTGATGTCAAAGAGAAACTGCAGTACATCCCACAACTAGAACATGCAACCAAAATGATGAAGAAGAAGAGCTCCTAATCAATTAAAGAAAGTATGCTGAAGATCCTTCCATGTGTGCAGAGAAAGCCAACCAGGAGAGGAGCAGAGCATCACCTAAAACAGAACCATAAGCAAACCTAGTTTGATTCTGAGAACTATTAATTGCAAATAAGTAGTTAGGACAACACCAGCTAATGTACTATGGTACTGGTGTCACTGTTCAGGAAAAATAACTTTATGAAGGGTAACTTCTTGCTGTTATATGTTTATTTCAAAATTCAGTAAAAAAGTGCAGACTAGCATCTCACACACACACAAACTGCGTGTGTAAAAGTACACCATCTGTGACAAATCAATGCCATGGTGCAGGTAACAGAAGCTTAATAACTAGCTTAATGATTCATCTACAGAATTGATTACATGAATTGAAAGATCAGAATTCAAAATTTATGTGACTTTTTCCATTGGAGAGAAAAAGATTAACTAAGCAATTGTAATTTTATGTTTTGTGTTTTTTGTTATTGTCCTTCCACCCTTTCTCTTTTTCTCTCTTTCTCTCTCTCTATATATATATTGTGGACGCTAGGGGCGCTGTTGCCCCATGAACCCAACAGACAGACGTCCAGGACACACGTGTAAAAGCACCAAGAAGAATTTTTTAATTATTTTCTTCAAATAAAGTGCACAAAGCACCGCACACACCACAATTCACCAATAATCAATACAATACAATAATAAACACTAATCCTCCACTCCCAGTAGCTTCATCACCCAAGCTCCCAACTCCGGCTCTCTTTGCTGGGTCTTCACCAGTCTTTTAAACAGTCCATGACCCAGAAGTATTTCTCCCGGGTTAAACACCACATCATCCTTCCTCAAGTAGCCCGGAAGTACTCCGAAGTACTTCCGGGTTGTCGTAACAGTAGGAGTCCCCAGGTTCTTTGTGAGCTCCCCCTGGCAGCACCCACGGCACCCAACAGGGCTGGGGAAATGTACTCCATGTCCCAGAATGCCCTGAGGGAATCCAGGGAACCGTTGCCTTCCAGGGGAGCTGCCACCTAGCATCCTGGGGGATGCAGTGCCCTGAAAAGGCTGCCTTCCTCCATTCTTTTCTTTCAGGGATGTCCCGGCTGGACTGAACTGCTGGCCATCCCTCACAATATGTACAGTATATATATATATAGATAGATAGATAGATAGATAGATAGATAGATAGATAGATAGATA
>JANRMT010062854.1:40195384-40211547 GCA_026402145.1 Polypterus bichir lapradei
AAAAATCCAAACCTACATGGCCCTGTGTGAAAAAGTAATTGCCCCCTGAACCTAATAACTGGTTGGGCCACCCTTAGCAGCAATAACTGCAATCAAGCATTTGCGATAACTTGCAATGAGTCTTTTACAGCGCTCTGGAGGAATTTTGGCCCACTCATCTTTGCAGAATTGTTGTAATTCAGCTTTATTTGAGGGTTTTCTAGCATGAACCGCCTTTTTAAGGTCATGCCATAGCATCTCAATTGGATTCAGGTCAGGACTTTGACTAGGCCACTCCAAAGTCTTCATTTTGTTTTTCTTCAGCCATTCAGAGGTGGATTTGCTGGTGTGTTTTGGGTCATTGTCCTGTTGCAGCACCCAAGATCGCTTCAGCTTGAGTTGACGAACAGATGGCCGGACATTCTCCTTCAGGATTTTTTTGGTAGACAGTAGAATTCATGGTTCCATCTATCACAGCAAGCCTTCCAGGTCCTGAAGCAGCAAAACAACCCCAGACCATCACACTACCACCACCATATTTTACTGTTGGTATGATGTTCTTTTTCTGAAATGCTGTGTTCCTTTTATGCCAGATGTAACGGGACGTTTGCCTTCCAAAACGTTCAACTTTTGTCTCATCAGTCCACAAGGTATTTTCCCAAAAGTCTTGGCAATCATTGAGATGTTTCTTAGCAAAATTGAGATGAGCCCTAATGTTCTTTTTGCTTAACAGTGGTTTGCGTCTTGGAAATCTGCCATGCAGGCCATTTTTGCCCAGTCTCTTTCTTATGGTGGAGTCGTGAACACTGACCTTAATTGAAGCGAGTGAGGCCTGCAGTTCTTTAGACGTTGTCCTGGGGTCTTTTGTGACCTCTCGGATGAGTCGTCTCTGTGCTCTTGGGGTAATTTTGGTCGGCCGGCCGCTCCTGGGAAGGTTCACCACTGTTCCATGTTTTTGCCATTTGTGGATAATGGCTCTCACTGTGGTTCACTGGAGTCCCAAAGCTTTAGAAATGGCTTTATAACCTTTACCAGACTGATACATCTCAATTACTTCTGTTCTCATTTGTTCCTGAATTTCTTTGGATCTTGGCATGATGTCTAGCTTTTGAGGTGCTTTTGGTCTACTTCTCTGTGTCAGGCAGCTCCTATTTAAGTGATTTCTTGATTGAAACAGGAGTGGCAGTAATCAGGCCTGGGGGTGGCTATGGAAATTGAACTCAGGTGTGATACACCACAGTTAGGTTATTTTTTAACAAGGGGGCAATTACTTTTTCACACAGGGCCATGTAGGTTTGGATTTTTTTTCTCCCTAAATAATAAAAACCATCATTTAAAAACTGCATTTTGTGTTTACTTGTGTTATATTTGACTAATGGTTAAATGTGTTTGATGATCAGAAACATTTTGTGTGACAAACATGCAAAAGAATAAGAAATCAGGAAGGGGGCAAATAGTTTTTCACACCACTGTATAAGATGGAGCGAGATTATTTAAGGCTTTATAAACCATAAGCAGAATTTTAAAGTCAATTCTGAAAGACACAGGTAACCAGTGTAATGACATCAAAACTGGAAAAATGTGTTCGGATTTTCTTTTCCTAGTTAGGATTCTAGCAGCAGCATTCTGCACTAGTTGCAAAACATTTATGTCTTTTTTGGGTTCACTCCCTTCTGACTTAGAAACTGAATTCCAAATTCACTGTTCCTGAGCTTGCAATTATGTTTACGAGACTAGGTCAAGTAGTCTTCCTCCATTGATAATCAAGTCAAATGAATCACCCACACTAATCTTGGAACCACTTCTAACAATCCCTGCATAATTAATAGTGAATTTCTTGATTATTATTCTGAAGTCTTTCTCCTCCATCAAATCTTTTGTTGATTGTCACCCCATTACTAAGCTTTCTGTCAATAACCCCACTTCCTTATAAACTCCCATCTCCTTACCTGAACTTAGGGAGGTACTAGATTCCATGAATACTAGAAGAGCTCCAGGTTTGGTTAGGTTGTGACTGAAACTGCTTTCTGCTTTTTAGGACCAGTTGTCCACCTCTGTCTTTGATATGTTAAAGGAGGCCATTTTCCTCAGGCACTAAACTTGACTATTAATATGGTTGTCATTACTCTGCTTCTAAAATAAGGTAAAGTCCCTTTACTTTTACAAACCTATAAAACCTCCATCTCTCATGAAAACTAATGCAAATTTGCCAGCCAAGATTTTGGCACGATGGCTTCAGAAGGTGATCTGTAATATCTGTAAAAAACCCAGACCGGGTTGGCTTTATTCAGTCTGACCTGGGTTCTAATAATGTATGCAGACTACTAGAGGTGAGAGCCAACAATCAAGTATTGTAGATGTTGGAATTTTTTTAAAGTATTGTTTTTCTCTGGATGTTTTGTTTTTGTTTTTTTTTTTTTGGTTCATTTTTTCTTCTGTTATTGGATTTCCCTTTTGGCTTCTGTATTAGGACTTGTTTGCTTAGGATTGCCTTTTAGGCAACTTGTTTTTGCATATTTTGAGAAATTTGCATGTATTTTTCTATACTTTCTAATAAATCCTTTATCTATAAAGATTCTGTGGCCCTTTTTGTGTACAAATGAAAGGTCAATGGTCATTCTTTTCCAGATTTTGGGGCATTTAAGTTTATTTTTGACATTAAAATCTCTTTTGGGCCTACAAAGCATAAAGAGGGTCACTGGACTTGGGATTAAGCCCCATTGGGATGAGGCCTTTTCCAGGCATGAAAAGGAAACCTAGCCTGACTAGTAAAGTCTTTTGTGGAACATTTGGAGGCCCCACACCCATTTGCCATGTATGGGACTCCCACTCACAACAAAAATTTACTATGGATTGAGTAGCAACAGAAGGTTAAACAAAAACCGAGCAAAACTCTCTATTATATCCTAAAGATGGAAAAATATTCAATAAACAGAAGCCTTTTCAAAGACCTCAAAAAGGTGTTCTTTACTTATATAACCTACTATGGACAGACATGAGAATCTGTCTAAATAAACTAGCTACCTATAGAATAAATCAGAAGAACACAGAGCTGAGAAATGAAAACAGCAAAACATTCTCAGCAAGAACAAACAAAACAAAAAACATGCTCCAAAAACTTGGAAGTAAATATTAGGCAAAAAATACTGGCAGAAAGAGACTTGATGAGATTTAAAAAATATTGACAAAAAACATCAAAAAATGGAATTTAGTAAATTGGAAAGGATCGGGGGCCTCATGTATAAACGGTGCGTGCGCACAGAAATGTTGCTTGAGAACTTTTCCACGTTCAAATCGCAATGTATAAAACCTACACTTGGAGTAAAGCCACGCACTTTTCCACGGTACCTCACCTTGTCGTACGCAAGTTCTCCGCTCAGTTTTGCAGACTGACGGCACCCAGCTTTAAAGCAGTGCTACTGTTCCTGTGTGGTTACTCTTTTATTTTCTTGATGCGGCTTTATAAATGCACTGAAACTAACTGCATATTGTGTATTAGTGTAATGCATCTGATTGTAATTAACTTGCAACAATATAATGGTTCAGGGAATAGCCATAGTATTCCAAATACCATAACTGCTTTAGCGTTGTTACTCTCACTGCACCTTCTTCTTCTCCTTTCAGCTGCTCCCATTAGGAGTTGCCACAATGGATCATCTTTTTCCATATTACTCTCACTGCACCACTTGGAGTATTTATATCACTGTATCTGAGTGGGGAATCACAGCAACAGCTGATAGGAAAGAGAATTATCGGTATACAGTATCAAGCACACACTGTCTCAGCCACAGCAAAACGTTTCAAAGCCTTTCCTGTACGGACCCCGCGGTTCAGAAACAGTTTCATCCCAAGAACTTTAAACGCACTCAATCAATTGCTCCTTGTAGAACTGTTTGTACTTATAAGTACAATCACCTCACTGTAAACTTGCACTACAGTTATAATATTACACAACCTGAGACACTTTATAAAGTGCATATTTACATTATTTTTAAGATGAAATGCAGCAAAATATGTTTATTATATTATACAGATAAAACTTTAACTTCATTTAAATAATCTATATTCTTCACTGGGACTGGCGTGAAGGATAGAATAATTAAACATGTACTACGAAGATATTTCAATGTTCCTTAAATGTTTTGAAGAAGCATACAGATGGCTTAATGTCTATTACAGAGCTGATTGTGTGGCGATCGGTTACTTGGAGAAAGAAAAGCAAGGACTGCAGGGGCGGCCACGCCAATATATATTGAATATAAAACAGAAAGAGAAACTAACGATACAACTAAAAACGCAGTGGCAAATTTTGACAAAAGTTAAACGCTTGTGTCATGAGCACGAGGCGGCTATGCAGTGTCCGCAACGGACGTGTCCATCCACCGTGCATAAGATACCATATTGACATTGGCGGGCGAAGGGGCCACCGATTCTTTCTCTGCCCAGGGCCGCCACAAGCCTAGAGCCGCCCCTGAGTACTGCTACAATAAATAATTTCATCGAAGGTCGCACACAATCACTGCGCCGTGAAACCCATGTTTAATAACGTGCTTTAACTCCTATCATCATGAAAATTATATCACGTATACATCTCAGTATTTTAGTTATTCAGAGAGCTGTAATATCACGAATGTAATGGATTCTGTGTCCAGTCGGAGGAAGAGAGCTGGTTTAAGAAGCAAGTAGTGATTCACACACATAGACCACATAGAAGATCACATACAAAACAAAGCATTTAACGTGATACTTTAATTACGATGTGATTTGAGAAATTGGTTAATTAAACGATTTTAAGATGAATTTTATGATGTTCTACTTTAATGACAAAATAAACTACATGATTAAAGTGGAAATTTCGAGATTGAAGTTGACATTTCGTGCTTTTTCCTACTGTGTGCCTTTTTTTTCTCTGTACCCTAATAAGCTTTCATATGACACTCAGACAGTGGGCTACGACTCGCCTTTTCATAGTGACTTTGATATCTGACAAGTTCTTTTTTATTTCCGGCACTGTGCGACTTTGTGAACGTGAGTTTTCAAGTTTCTCCAACATGCTATGTCACTCGACAAACTTCCTTTTGTTGATTATACCTCGGTTTAAATAAACAAATAGTATGTTTTTCCTTTGCCTCCACTTGGTATTCACTGAAATTCTTATATTTTCCACCATGCTTTTCCCATTGTCTTTTCACAGAAGGCTGAGCTTAAGGGCGATTTATATTGATTTGCATATTCAAAGAGGCGTAATTCTGGGAGGAGTTGGGGCAGGACAGAAGGCACGTGCACGTGTGTTAGTTTTCACGGTGATTGGGATTTATGTAGCGAAAGAACGCGGAAGTTGGAGTACGCACAGATTCCTGCATCTGGATTTTTCTGTGCGTAAGCACA
Organism: Polypterus bichir lapradei; assembly: GCA_026402145.1. Taxonomy (NCBI): domain Eukaryota; kingdom Metazoa; phylum Chordata; class Cladistia; order Polypteriformes; family Polypteridae; genus Polypterus; species Polypterus bichir. The sequence continues at coordinate 40,200,752 of JANRMT010062854.1, forward strand.
TTTTATCTGTGCGTAAGCACATTTCAGGTTTTGTGCTTACGACATGTTATAGTGTGAATTCTACGCACAGCATTATACATGAGGCCCCAGGAGAGCAGATGATATGAATCACTTGACACCTGTTGACAGTTCTTGAAGCTAATGGGGTTTAACCAAACAAACAAAGCAGTGTGAAAAGCTAAACAAAAAATAAATGGTACAATTATGTAAGGAAATCGTGAAACACGGTCAACTACCTGCAGAATCTGGCATCATTCAAATTGAGACTTCAAAGCTGCCTTTTTGATTAAAGATGGTAGAGAAAAAATTAACAACTTGTGATCTAGGTTAAACTAATTTGTCTCCAGATGAACAAGATGAAAAGTACAATATTTTAAAGGCTTTGAATTTCTTTATTGCGGATGCACATTTTAGATAAATTTAAAAATGAAAGACTCATTAAAAGCCTTTATAACTATTATGGAGAAAAATGAGAAAAATCCAAGTTGTGTTGGGTCTTATGAAAATGATAATAGAGCTACTGATGCCACAGACTATTATGGAAAAATAAAGAATACACTGAACTCAAGAATTGATTTATTGTTTGGTCTTAAGACTTAAAGGATATATTGTTTGTGACTTTTGTGTTCCTTTATTCAACTGTATGATTTATGAAGATAAGTAGAATTGATAAATTAGTTTAATGTGCTTTTTGGAAACAGTGCATGTAATGTTGCTCGGCCATTTGTGGACTGCATCGTGCTTATAGTGTGTTTCTGTTATCTGTCTGCTACTTCCAACAAAGAATTAACTGTTTCACAGTACCAGAAAGGATTCACTGGCTTAGTAGTCGATGGAAGTAATTCATAAGATAATAATTTAGCATCTTTATTATATTTATGATACATACTTTATTAATGCTCTTTAAATCTTGCGTAATACCTTTTAACAGTCACAAATTAATTCAAACAACCACACTTTCACTCTGTTGTTTATTATACTTTTCTTAGTAAAACCAAATATAACCTGACATTTAGAAACTGTGGTTTTCCTGTTGTTTCAAAGGTTTCATTCATTTTTATTTAAACCAAGGCCTGGTTATAACAATTTCAATACCTGAATAAAAAAACACCAATACCATTACTCTCACTTAGAACATTTTTCAACTCAGTCACTTTTTGTCTTGTTATAGTATGTTTAAAAAATCCTTATGCATCTTTACTTACTTCATTTGAATTATTTTAATAACTACTGAAAAGCAGCTTTATACAGAGGTTCGCAGTTTGGCATTAATAATCCATTGTTTAATTTAAAATCAGAACTTCCTGCGAATGGTAACACATTGTAAATTAAATGAGTAAATATTTCATTTATAATTAAATTGTACAGAATGGTGAATCACATTTGTCGTCCTTTGTGTTTTACATTGTTCTGCTCCAATTGCTTGCATGTTAAAGCTTCTGAAAGACTCACTCCATAAACTGCTTACAAGAACAAAGAATATATACAATACAAACTGACTCTATGGGCAGAAAAATGGTATAGGTTTTATTGAATTATATCAAGACAAAGTTCAGTTCTGATTTGTACACCTGTAATTACAGAATTTAAATAAACACAATTCATAAACTCTCAGGCTCACTTAATCCTACATTTTTGTATGTCTCTGCTGGCTATTCTCCAGTTATGGTTTCTTTCATTTACTTTTACATTTATTTGCTTGTCAGATGTTTTTATCCAAAGCGACTTACAAAAGAGGTCAGCAATATCAAGTAAGTGTGAGGGACTGTTCAGGAGCAAGTGTTACAGCACAAGATTACAAAATTGATCATCGAAAGTGAAGAGCTTAGAAGAAAAATACAAGCTCTTTACAATTCTTAGGCTATGAGACCTTCTTCTTCTTCTTTTGGCTGCTCCCTCTGCATCTTGTTCTGTTACACCCATCATCTGCATGTCCTCTCTCACCACATCCATAAACCTCCTCTTGGGCCTTCCTCTTTTCCTTTTTCCTGGCAGCTCTATCCTTAGCATCCTTCTCCCAATATACCCAGCATCTCTCCTCTGCACATGTCCAAACCAGCTCAATCTCACCCCTCTCACTTTGTCTCCCAACCGTCCAACCTGAGCCGGCCCTCTAACGTACTCATTTCTAATCCTGTCCATCCTCATCACACCCAATGCAAATCTTAGCATCTTTAACTCTGCTACCTCCAGCTCTGTCTCCTGCTTTCTGGTCAGTGCCACCGTCTCCAACCATATAACATAGCTGGTCTCACTAATGTCCTGTAGACCTTCCCTTTCACTCTTCTGGTACCCGTCTGCCACAAATTACTCATGACACTCTTCTCTAACCATTCCGCCCTGCCTGCACTCTCTTTTTCACCTCTCTTCCACAATCCCCATTACTCTGTACTGTTGATCCCAAGCATTTAAACTCATCAACCTTCGCCAAATCTACTCCTTGCATCCTCACCATTCCACTGATCTCCCTCTACATTTTCACAAATGTATTCTGTCTTGTTCCTAATGACCTTCATTCCTCTCCTCTCCAGAGCATATCTCCACCTTTCCAGGGTCTCCTCAACCTGTTCCGTACTATCGCTACAGATCACAATGTCATCAGCAAACATCATAGCTCCTGTCTAATCTCATCTGTCAACCTGTCCATCACCATTCCAAATAAGAAAGGGCTCAGAGTCAATCCATGATATAATCCCACCTCCACGTTGAATGCATCCGTCACTCCTACCGCAGACCTCACCATTGTCACACTTCCCTCGTACATATCCTGTACAGCTCTTATGTACTTCTTTGCCACTCCCGACTTCATACAATAGCACAGCTCCTATTGAGGCACCCTGTCATATGCATTCTCCAGGTCCACAAAGACACAATGCAACTCCTTCTGACCTTCTCTATACTTCTCCATCAACATCCTCAGAGCAAACATCACATCTGTGGCGCTCTTTCTTAGCATGAAACTATACTGCTGCTCACTAATAATCACCTAGCTTCCACTACTCTTTCCCATAACGTCATGCTGTAGCTCATCACTTTTATCCCCCTGTAGTTATTACAGTCCTGCACATCCCCTTTATTCTAAAATATCGGCACCAGTACACTTCTTCTCCACTCCTCAGGCATCCTCTAACTTTCCAAGATTCTATTAAACAATCTGGTTAAAAATTCCACCGCCATCTCTTCTAAACACCTCCATACCTCCACAGGTATGTCATCTGGACCAAAGGACTGTCCATTCTTGATTCTCTTCATAGCTGTCCTTACTTTTTCCTTGCTAATCCATAGCACTTCCTGATTCACTATCTCCACATCATTCAACCTTCTCTCTCTCTCATTCTCTTCATTCATCAGCCTTTCAAAGTACTCCTTCCATCTGCTCAACACACTATCCTCGCTTTTGAGTACGTTCCCACCTTTATCCTTTATCACCCTAACCTGTTGCACATCTTTCCCTGCTCGATCCCTCTGTCTAGCCAATCGGTACAGGTCCTTTTTCACCCTCCTTAGTGTACAACCTCGCAAACAGCTCATCATGCACCTTTTCTTTAGCCTTCACCACCTCTCTCTTCACCTTGCGCCTTATCTCCTTGTACTCTTGCCTACTTTCTGCATTTCTCTGATTATCCCACTTCTTCTTCACCATCCTCTTCCTCTGTATACTTTCCTGTACTTCCCTATTCCACCACCACATTTCCTTTTCCTCCACCCTCTGTCCCGTTGTCATGCCAAGCACCCTTCTTGCTGTCACCCTTACTACATCTGCTGTAGTTGCCCAACTCTCTGGTAAGTCTTCACTGCCATTCAGTGCCTGTCTCACCTTCTCCCTAAACTCAACCTTGCAGTCTTCCTTTTTTAACTTCCACCATTTGATCCTTGGCTATGCCCTCACTCTCTTCCTCTTCTTGATCTCCAATGTCACAGACCATCCTATGTTGCTTAACTACACTTTCCCCTGCCACCACTTTGCAGTCTTCAACCTCCTTCAGATTGACTCTTCTGCATAGGATATAATCTACCAGTGTGCATCTTCCTCCACTCTTGTATGTCACCCTATTTTCTTGCTCCCTTCACCAACATGTCCACTGAAATCCACTCCAATCACCACTCTCTGTCCCTTGGGTACACTACCTAATACTACCTAACAAAGCTAATTATCAGTTAGAAAGAAATTTACCAAACAAAAAATAAACAAATCCTTCACACACGCTAAATCGGCATGTGTGAGAATACTTACTGAATCTTAAACATCTTGGTTGATTTTTGATTTACGTGCTTTGTTTTTCTGTTATTTTTGGTTTTGGGATACAGTAATCCCTAGCTATATCGCGCTTCAACTTTCGCGTCTTCACTCTATCGCGGATTTTATATGTAAGCATATCTAAATATATAACGCGGATTTTTCACTGCTTCGCGGGTTTCTGCGGACAATGGGTCTTTTTACTTCTGGTACATGCATCCTCAGTTGGTTTGCCCAGTTGATTTCAAATAAGGGATGCAATTGGCAAATGGCTGAGAAGCTACCCAATCAGAGCATGCAGATTAATTCCTGTGTGCTGATTGGCTCAGCGACGGAGCGCTGGATTCGATTCCGCTGCATTGAAGTCTCCTCTCGCTCATTCAGCATCAATGTGTTTCGCTGTGTAAAGAGTTAACTTTTGTGCTCTTTTGTGTTTATCTTTGTGCGTAGTCAAGCCCTTCGTTATGGCTACAAAACCATCTGCTCCTGCTACTGCTTCAGGGGCCGTGCCCATGCGCCAACGGAAGATGCTAACCATTGCCAAAAATGTAAAAGTTTTGGATATGTTGAAGGAAGGGAACAACTACACCACTGTAGGACATCATTACAGCATCAATGAGTCCACGATTCTTTTTATTTAAAAAGGAGGAAAAGAATATAAGATCTACGGCCGCAGTGTCCTTTAACCAGAGCGCAAAACGAGTTGTAAGTGGACGTAATAAGGTGGTAGTCCGGATGGAATCTGCTTTAGGGATTTGGATTGAAGACTGCCGGAAGAAGAACAAACAGCGGTGCTACATAGTCGAGTGAAGAGGCTCCTTTAGAAGAGCTGTAACGCTCTCCTTTGTTGTGCAGTAAAATTAAACTCATCGTTATCGGACTAGTCGTCGTGTCATTGTTGGTGAGTAACCATAATTAATTTTCTACAGTACTTATTACATGTACATACGTTTAGTGTCACTGTACACACATTTTACTGTATACAATTTTTCTTGCATTGTAGGTATTTATTGCTGGTGGCCTGTCTGTCATGATGGCTGTAACATGAGTGATATCGGAGACGCTCGATATCTTTAAAATAATATTTAGATTTTACTGTATATAAACAGTGTGTTTACATACATAATTTCAACGAATCTTACCTAATATCTAAGAGAATACAAAGAGTTTATGCTGTATAACTGTGCGTGAAATGTTTATAATAGTGTGGGAGAGTTTATAAGGGTTTAAAATATATAAAAATAACCATATGAACATATGATTTTTACTTTGCGGATTTTCACCTTTTGCGGGGGGTTCTGGAATGCAACCCCCGCGATCGAGGAGGGATGACTGTATAGCGGGTTGGATAAAGGATGGATGGATATATGTGTTACTCTGTGAAACACATCATCACTTCCCCAAGCCTATCAAACATTCTATCAAGTGTCATTAACATTATGTTGTTTGAATTCTTCTTGTTGCACATATTCAGATTTATAGTTTCCACTATAAAAGACACTTTACAAAATTAAAATGGGTTTGCAGACAAAAACATTATAGATTTAAATAACGTTTCAAACATTTCAGATCCATAAAGACCAAGACAAATAGACTGAGAAACAGTTTCTATCCTTCAGCCATCACCATGCTGAATGCTGCTAAGTGGTCAATCTGACCTAGTGCACCTTCATGTTTACAATACAATACACTCTCATGTTTACAATACAGCTCTAAGTTAACACTGGATAAGGGACAAGTGCAATATGATGTATGTATGAGTGGAAAACATTGTTCTGCTGTTATGGACTATTTTGGTACTTATTTTATTCCTTTTTTATTTATCTGGTGTCCCTAAACTTGTTCAGTATGAGAGACAGTGAGGTGTGCACCAGTGTACTCTGCAATGGAGAGGCGCCACTTCCTGGCTTGACACATTGCTCATGACTGTTTCTCATGTTAGAGACTCTGACCACAAAGCTGTGAACTGAATTAAGCAGAGAGAAAATGATGTATACATTTAAAACACATAAAAAGTTAACTGATCGCTAATTTTATAAATACAGTGAAGAACTGTATGTGCCCAGGAAACTTGCCATCAGTTGCCAAACTTTTACGTGCATCATTAAACATTTACCTTCATGAAGCTGTTGACAACAATTAAATAAATACATTTAAAGGTGATATCAAAATGGAGAGCAAAACATTTTGATTATAATTCCTTAACCTTAATTATTGTACTGGCCAGCCTTTAACATGTTATGTTGTTTTAATAGACTGAATGAAATTTAATTCTGAAAGTGTTTTGCTTTTTTTCTTATTCGATCTGAATGGTACACCAGATATGTTTTTGTGTTTAATTGAATATACCATAAATGAGTATATTACTGACTCGTGTGCTGTCAGCTGTCTCAAGTCCACCTTCCCAGATGTTTTCTTATTCTCATGAGGACTTTGGTTTCTTGTAAGTTTAGAATATAATGGGACTTGGCTGTGAAACCACTTGACCTCATTTTTACTGAAAATGTATACTTTAGGCTGAAAATGGTTGATTCTCAGAAAATAGTGGTCAGAACTAAACACAGCAGACTTTAACCACCAAAGAATGAGCAACAGAAAGAATTGGTCTGCAGATGAAGCTATCTGTTTCCAGATATGCATAAGAAGGAAATGTATGCTTTTTGTTGAAATTTTTTAGAGGACAGAGAAAAGGCATTTTTTCTATTTTGTTTTTTGGTTTTTTCTCCCATCATTTCTTCTTTCATGGAAATATTATTCCAATATTTCATTTAGAGTTTGTCACAATTTTTTCATTAAAAAATGATTGACCCATTTTCTACACATTTTGAATAGCATAGTTTGCAGCAACCACTATCACAAAACCTATAAAATGATTACAACACAAGAAAGGTAGAAACATATGGCATATTAAATTATAGAGTTTACCTTTCTGTGTTTGATAACAGTTAATTTAAAAAAGTTTTACTTTCTATCTCTCAGACTGATTCAGCATTTTAGAATCTATTTACTTTTGCAGAGACTGTACTAAATTCATTAATCCATTGTTTTCTTTGCATATCAACTTTGGATAAAGGTTATGACAGCGTAAAACACATCCCAGTAAATGGCAGATATTATGAAATCAGGTAAAGTATTTTGTTCTTAAGTTCTACATTGAAACAAATTCATTTTAATATGCCAGTGTGGTCAGCTCATTTAAAGTAATACTATGAATTGATTTCTATTTTGAACCTTCTTTTTCAACAAGACAGGAAACCATTCCTTCTCAGGATACCTTTTATTTCTGTAGTCATATGTTTTTGGCATGTTCAGTCTGTAGAAGCAGTGAGATACATAAACTTTAGTAAATTTTAATATCAAATTTCTTTCACATAATAAGGCAAAAATGATGGCATAATTTTGATTTTGAATTGCAAATCTTTGATTTTTGTACTCTTTATGTACTTGTGTTTGATTTTTACTGTTTTGCCCTGGGCACTAGATATGACACCTGTTGTCAAGAATATGATCAGACAGCATTGTGATCAAAGTGTCTTTATTTAAAAAGGCATCATGCAAAACTCATTATCTGAGCATTGAATTCAATTAAAAAATAACAAGTTGTGTTAGTAAATGATAACTGCTATACTTAGTGTGTGAATCTTTTTCCAGATTTTTAGACCTTTTTTGATTTTGCATTTTACTTTACAATAGTTTTTTTGATGACACTTGTGGATTTTGATTTTCACCACAGTTTTCTTCCTCAATTACGATTGCTCCTTTCTGGTGCTTCTGTCCTTTTCCCTAAGATCTGCCTCCATGTCCTTTTCTTATTCAGCCATTTTATTTTCTTAGGGGAATCATGAAGGTACTTCCAAAAAGACTTTAGTGATAGAACTCTCTGTCAGTCAACACTTTATTTTCTGGAGTACTCAGAATTGCCAGTATATTTAAAGTGATTTTCATTTCATATTCTAGATGGCATTCTTAGAATGAGAACTTGTTCTGTAAGGCACCAGAATGGCTATGCACATAGCTGGCTGGCTGACTGGCATTACAGTCTGTGACATTCAAGGACAGCACAAGCAACTACAGTAAAAGGCAGCATTTAATTTTTTTTTTCAAAGTATTTTATTCACTCCTGTGATGCACTGCTGTATGCACATAAAAGTGTGAAATTCATCATTGCAGCATGCATATCACTCTACACCAACTGACCAAACTTTAGTGATGGGCTGAACAATAGATAGTTAGCAAATATCACAACTGCTGCCTTGGACACATGTTATTCTTGATACTGTTTCCATGATATTATACCAATAAAGGTAGATTAACAATAACACATGCTCCTTACTGGTTCAATACATTGAATAACAAAAAGTCAGTATTGAATAATCTATACAGTACTTCCACGTAATTTCACTTTAGTGTTATTACAGGAAAACATTAAATAGAGATTTTACAATACAATACAACTGATTGTACTGTACAATATACAATCAAGTACTGTACATTAACTTAAATAACATTTACTATGTACAAAAATACATGTAAAATGAACAAAAAGTTGGATCATGTGAACAACTTAAATAATATTTCATTTGAAACTAAATACATTGGGCCAAATGAAGTAAACAAGTTGCAAAGAAAGACAGATTTCAACAGGGGTGGCTTAACACCTCTGCACACGTCAGCCTTTACAGAGCTAGGTGTTTGTGTGTGCACATGTTTGCATATTTACCTCCATGTATATGTACATATTTAAATAAATTATGTATCTCATAAACTAGTTGTGCAAAAAATCTGCAAATCAATGGGCCAGGTCCCATGATTAAATGGAGCAGACTGCAGAAATCTTGCTTAAATTAAATAGTTTCTACTGGAGTTATCATTGGACATAATTCAAACTATTTCTGAAGGACACAGGGATACGTACTGGACCAAAAACAACAGACCTGGAGCCTGTAACACAACAAACGTGATACATTTGTTTGAAGAGGATAGTTTTTGATTTTTGTTTTTTAAACTTACCATGTACATAGGTCTCGGCATTCATAGCAGGTATCTCGGAAACTACTTTATCCTAAAAAATGTCCCATCTTTCCTAGGATGTAGTCATCCAGGAGCTCTACACGACACAAAAGTATGTAATCTGAAGATGTATTATTGTAGATTCAGATATCATAAATGTGTACTGGTCAGCGCTGCACTGTCTTTGTTTGTACCACTGTCTGTATTTGCACTGTTCTGCAATGTTTGCACATGCTTGTGTACATGCACTTTATGTTGTAATGTGTAGCTTTTTCTGTAGTTCTGTCTTCTATGTAGCACCGTGGTCCTGGAGGAATATTGTTTCATTTCATTGTGTACTATGATAATTGCATAGAGTTGAAATGACAATAAAAGCTCCTTGACTTGATGACTCAATAGGACCAATATACAATGTTGTTGCACAGGGGTCATTGCTTATGCAAATATATAACTTTACGTAAATATAGTTGTCTGTGCCATTGTGATTCTACATAAATTCAATTATTCACAAAAATAGTCTTGCAGAGTGAATCAATTAATTGATACTGACAGCTAAAACACTGCTTAAATGTATGTTTACTTGCATTCAATTATTTAAAAATCATTGTTTTAACCATTTATTGAATTACAGATTTTAGACTGTGGAAATACACAGTTAATGTAATGTATCTGTACAGTTATTTTTACAGGTTATTCACCTTTTTTCCCTAAACATTACATCAAGTTGAGTTTTGAAGGTTGCAAAACTCTTTCTCCTGTCCACCTCACTATTTGCTCACTTTTTCCTTGTGTCTCTGGTTCTCTGTGTCAATGGAAACATTCGACCATTTCTACAATATTTCCATCAGTTTCCCTGTAGCCATGGATTTCATTTTTAACTGTCATTTTAGAACCCATATAAATTAAATGGTGTGAAGATGCACAAACTGAAAGTGTCCCACAATGCAACAGGAACCAGTCCAGCCACAATTTCACAGTAATTTGCTGTCTTATGATGGAGTATGGCTTAGCATGCTGTGATTACACAATACATTTTCCATTGCAGTATTTTATTGTGAAAAATTATACTTAACTCCAGTGAAATGCTGGCATTGTTAAACATTAATAGCTTAAGTGGTGGACCATTCCTATTAATCAGCTTTGGCTTCTGGAGATTTGAAATACAGTATTCATAAAATTTCTTGCAAATATTTTCATACTTCTTAAAGCTTTCAAATTTGATTTGATCAGAAATTTGTAGGTTTTTAGCTATTTTCTTTAACCTATATATCTCAAGACACACACCAACACTACTTATCTTATTATCATCAGATTTCATTACTTGGTTACAAATATATGAATTTAATTAATTAATTTAATAAGTGAGTGTTGCTGACTCAGAGCTTCATGCAGAATCCTGGGTTGTTAATCCTGGCGTAGGCTGCATCTTTGTGGAATTTGCCTGTCCCCGCTGCTATGATAATGGGCATGATGATAGATAGATAGATAGATAGATAGATAGATAGATAGATAGATAGATAGATAGATAGATAGATAGATAGATAGATAG
>JANRMT010062854.1:40211557-40273246 GCA_026402145.1 Polypterus bichir lapradei
TAGATAGATAGATAGATAGATAGATAGATAGATAGATAGATAGATAGGACATGTTCTACGTTTTTAAATACAGTATAAGTGCTAATGTTAGTTGATTGCAGTGTTGTATAACAAATGAACCACTGATACTTTTAAAAGGTGACAAATCACTGTGTGCTGGTGTCTGCACGTGACCATTGCCAACAAGATATTTCAATTGTGTCGGCTGTCAGCTGAGCACAAGGTATTTGGCTGTGCCACAGTCTTTTGCCTGTACACTTAAAGTAAATAACTACCAAAAATGATTACAACGTTTAAACAGATATTGAGTTTCCCCTGTGTCTTATTGATGGTTTCAGTTCTCATTGTACAAGGTAACTGTTTAGTTTTCTTTTTTTTATTGAGTGAAATATAATTATATTATAAATCAATATTTTGCTGTTACTAAACTATATATTTTTTTTAAATACCATTACTTGTATTAGATTGTTAGCAGTAAAATCATTTGAATTTATGGACAATTCTTAATAGTAGATAAAAATACATCAAAACAATAAGCACTGGAATGTACGGTTCCAATGAAAATTTTCATTTTTTTTGCGAGAATTGTTTATAATACGCTTCGTGACTTACTCAGTACAGCAGGTAGCTTTTGTCATTAAGTTTTCCCTCTAGATGGCCCAACATCTTCCATCCTTCAACACCCGACTGCGGTGGCAGTCGAAGCCGGGCGCAATGTGACGCTGTCCTGCAACATCGAAACTTTCACCGGCTACTGCTACTCCGTCTGGTGGTTCAAGGTGCAGCACGCAGAGCCAATGTTGACCCCGCTCAACACCATGACCGACAAAAAGTATTTGAGAGACAGTGTGGAGAAAGTGTGCTCGCTCACAATCGCAGGTCTGCAAACAAGCGACTCGGCGACCTACTATTGTGCATACATACGCGGCTCAGGTGCTTCCATCGGTCCGGGCTCGACAGTTCGGGTCAAACGTAAGTTTGTAAATGGGGCTTAATAATATTGAATACAGTGCTTTTAGAATTTTACTCTTCCTTTCTGGAAAAAGTTTTTAAAATCGTGAACAATGAAACGCTCCAGCAGTTAGTGATTTTGTAAATAAATGAAACTGTGACACATTCCCGAACACATTTCTGCTGAGTATTACAGTTTTTAAATATATTTTCACTTGCATAATTTCATCATGCTGTGTCTCCAGAACCTTCTGATCAGACCCCATCCATGAAGATACTAGTGCCCTTCGAGGAAGATGAGCCTAAGGTAATAATCGTTTGTCTGGTGGATGGAGTCGATCAAGCACCCTACTGGATCATATCAGGACACAGGCAAAACGGAACTACCGACGTCGGAGTCAGTGACTCCAGTAATTCGACTTCTCATTTCATTCGAAACCAAATCTCAGTTTCAGTGGAGACGTGGGCATCTGGAGCTCCGTGTACCTGCGTGTTGGAGACAGAGAACCAGAGGCTGAATAGGACAGTGAGGGGCAAAACAGGTAAGGAGAGCGTGGTCTATATAATAGCATTTCACGATGAACACTGTACGGAAGAGTATCAGGGCCACTGTAAGCTTACTGTAATGCATTTTCTGACATTCTAAATACTTCTCAAAAAATTAATGGTTTGCACAAGATCATGTCAGAAATGACATATTATCAAAAAAAAAAAATCTGATTAGCAGTAAAAGTGACGATCGTTGTTACTTTTTAAATGTTGTCATTACAGGCTAGAATGCAAGTGGCCCAACCGTCATATATATGCTCTCTGATTAATATCAATTTCTCAGCTTTCTGGAGACAAAAATGTACTTTTTGTGTATGATTGGATTCCAAAGTTGCGATAATTTGCTGCTGGGTAGAGCGTTACTTCTTTTTATTTTCTAGTGTGTACAGTATTTTAACTCATACAGAAGTTGAACTCATATGTAAAAAAATGGATTCTATTGAGTCATTGATTCATTGGTAGGACATGTAAGCTGGTAAAGCTACATTTTTTGTGTTTTTCCTTGTATTAAATCCCTATTCATAATAAAATCTCTGAAACTATAAACTCTGTTAAGTTCAGTTAACTGCACATGCAAAATTTCATGAACATCCGCTAAGCTGTTTTTCGGAATTAAGTCTTGATTTTAAATTGTATCAACATGAGTGCAAAATTTGGAGGAATACATTTTTGCCCCCAGAATTACAACCATCCTCCCCGGCAGCCCATATGCAACATTTGCGTTTTTTTGGTGAACAAACAAACAAACAAGATGCGACCTGAAGGTGAGCATGCGGTCCATAGTGTGCCAAATGGATACATAAAAAGAAACTAAGCGGAAAGACTCAAATGAAATTTAGAAGATGTTCTGATTTTATTTGATTATTAAAATTGGACTTAAAACATTTAATAATAACTTTATCCTGTCCAGAAATTGTCGCTATAAAAAGGAAAATGAAATTTTACGGTTTGGCACCCCGAAATACACGAAAGACTGCGTGACTGACACTTCGTTTCTTATTTTCTTGTTAATATTAGTCTTTTCTTTTTATTGATTTATTGCATTTTTTGCTCCATCTTTTTTTCTTTTGCGCCATTCTCGACAATAAGAATGCTACTTTAATTTCTTTCTCGTAATGACGTTTTTAAAATGTGTTAATTGCAGTATTTATTGAAAAAAAGCCTTGCCAATTTTTAAAGCGCTTAATAATATCTAAACAGGACTGTACAAAAAGACAATGCTGCAGTAATCTTCATTAAATTAAATCTTTTAGATTTGGAATCTGTAAATCAGGTATTGGAACATTTTCTTATAGAAACAAATGGAATAAATGGTAAGAAATAGCAATCATAATTTAAAGAAAAGAAAAAAGTTTCATTATTCAGATTTAGATTTTTAGACGGGAGAAATATATTGGGTTGGGAATGATCTTGTTTAAGGTTCTTTGTTTTTGTTCATAATAAGTTCATAATCATTAAATCATTAAGTAATATTCACTCCTTTAATTGGAACAAGTCAATGATTTCATAACTGTTTCGGTATGCATATAAAGAGAATTGTTCAGCTCTGTATAGACAAGCCAAATGCTGAATAAAGGGAATTCTAGGAATCGCATTATTATGATAGCGCTGCTGCCTAAGGAGACCTGGGTTCGCTTACTGGGTCCTCCCTGCATGGAGTTTGCATGTTCTCCCCGTGTCTGCTTGGGTTTCCTCTGGCTGCTCCTGTTTCCTCCCACAGTCCAAAGACATGCAGGTTAGGTGCAATGGCGATCCTAAATTGTCCCTAGTGTGTGCTTGGTGTGTGTGTGTGTGTGTGTGTCCTGCAGTGGGCTGGCACCATACCCGGGGTTTGTTCTGCCTTGCACCCTGTGCTGGCTTAGATTGGCTCCAGCAGACCCCCATGACCCTGTGTTAGGATAGAGCAGGTTGGAGGATGGCTGACTAACTGACATTATTATGATCAAACAATCAATTTAACAACTGTTTGTTTTTTATTATATTTCTATAATATATTTAAATAGCATTACTTATCTGACTCTTATTCTATATATTGTATCACATAATTTTGAAAGAATGCCTTGTATGACTGAGAGAGAAAGAGTGAGAGATAGGAAATATAAATATATTACTAAAAGTTGTATTATTTGATTTCAGGTAACGTCAGAATCAATCTTGTCTTATTCTTGAGAAGTCTGGGGATATTCTTCTTTTCATTAACAGCTGTTATAATTGTAAGAATATCATGGTATTTGTCAACGAAAAAGAGGCTGAAGTAAAGACGTTACCTATTTTTAAAAAGTTATTGCCTTGTCTTTTTTTTCATTCAACATTTTATCAAGTCAAGTCAATTTTACAGAGCACATTTAAAACAACATAAGTCAACCAAAGTGCTGTACAGCTTCCATAAATACACCTCTATACATATAAGTTTACAAGGTTAAGGCAAAAAGATAGGCTTTCAGGTGGGATTTAAAAATGTCCAAAGTTGGTGCTGATCTAACATAAAAGGGTAGACTATTCCAAAGTGGGCAGAAGCTACAAAAACACTTGAACACAATAAGGATCTCTTTTGCATGCTGTAAATGAAAACAGAAGCTGTTTTGATTTATAAATATCCAAGAACCAGAGTTTTAAGGAATCTTTCAAATGTTTTTAAGTCTAAAAATGATGCCATCATTATTAACATTTTGCTTTACTGGTGAGGGTCAGGAGTAACATGTTGAACAGAGCTGGCTAGGATTCCTTCTCTCTAGTGACTACACCAAGGACCTTTGGGGACTACTCAGGAACATTCTTGGTCACGTGAGAGATATACTCCCCCTCCAACATATCCTGCATCTGCCCCTCAGTCTTCTCCCAGGACCATCCCTGGTACATCCAGTGATACCCTAACTACATGCTCAGATTACCTCAACTGGCTCTGTTTGATTTGGAAAAGCAACTGTTCTACTTTGAGGTCAGTCCATACGGCCTACTTCCTCGCCTTGTCACGGAGAGTGAGCTCAGCAACTGAAAGCAGGAACTAAATTTTGCCCACTTGTATACAAGAGCTTGAGACTATAGGTGAGAACTGAGACACACATAGATACAGATTATTTTGTCATTTCAAATGTGATTAAGACTACAGTGGACTAAGACTAACTAGATAGTACCCTTTTGAATATCATATCTAAGGTCACTTAAAGGTCAGATACTCTGAATAGTTCTTCAATGAATACTTAAAAACAAATGTCAAGGTTTTGTTCTGTACAAGTATAAGTCACATTGAGGCAGCCATTACATCCTATGTAACAAACACCAACTGTACTGCACTTAGCTAATGACTTGTAAGTACACCTCACCCACCTGCAGTCTTTTGTTTGAGGCAACTTCACAATAGTAGAGAAATTACTCTTAACTGAAAGGTTTGGTTCTAAAGCCATAGGGTGCAAAAAGGCAAGTCTGTCTGCATGTACTTAATATTTTTCAGTCTTCTGTACAAGTTCTGATTCCTTCCCAACCAGAAATCTTACGTTCACCATCCCCAAAAGAAATGTTCCCAATACCAAGGTCTATTGGAACTGTTCAGTTCTTGACTGGTCACTTGATCACCTTGTGAGCTGTGAGCCCTAATGGAACCTCCATGCTGTGCTACCAGTAAGAGAAAACTGTGAAGTCCGAAACTGAAAGTAAAGACAAGGAGATGAATCACTTAGCCAGTAACCATTGTTAAAGTGAACATTGTGAAGTACAAAAAACATTTTGCCAAAACCAATAAGTGAAACCCTAAACCAATAATCCACATAAAAATCATACACAAGGTTTTTTTTTAAAATCATATTCACAATCCAGTCATGCAGCATGATCTCCTGAAATCACACCCCCAGCAAATGCATAACACATCGCAGCAACAAGTAAAGTCAAGTTGGGGAGCATGCACTGGTACAGTGCGTTGCTGCACCAACTACACAATGAAAACATCTCAGGATCCTGGTTGGCAGCCCCCCAGGCAGACACACGATCAAGAACCATCCTCCAGAAATGACCCTCTATTTGCCGTTTCCAGGTGTTACATGGGCGACCCCTTGGCCTAGTCCAGCTACTCGGGTCCCCAACAATGAGGATCTTACGAGCTGGATCACCCTCTGGGAAACGCGCCACACAAAAATAATCAAACAGGATAATCTCTGATATTCCAAACCCAGAAAATATACAGAAAATAATTATTAATGACAAACAAATCAGAATGACTGGGGACCAAAATGACAAGGTCATAGTGAACAATTTAGCTAGGACATCAGGAAACACCCTGTTCTTTATAAAAGATGCCCAGGGATCTTTTTTGACACAGACAGTCAGGACTTCAGTTTTACATCTCTTCCAAAGCACTGCACCAATTTTACAGCACACTGTGCCCATCACTGCACTGTAGCATTGGGATCCACACAGAGAACACAGGGTAAGAGCTCACTGATGGCCTAATCAATACTTCATCAAGCAGTAATCGTCAGCTTTTCCTAAATAGTCTCCAATCCAAGTAATAGCCGGGCTTAAACAGACTTAGCTTCAGGTGGATTATTTGTTATGAAGTGCAGATGGTATGGCTGAAGTCCCCCTGTCCTTCAATTTCACAGTCCCACCCAGGAAAGGGAACACGAGCCATCCCAGTTGGGACATCCATCTACTTACAATTTCCATTTACAGTAATATAGTGGGCTTGCGGCCAGGCAAGAGTCCATCTATCCCATTCAAGATACAAGTTCTTCATTGCATTCCATTACACTATCTATCTATCTGTCTATCTATATCAATATATATATATTCAATTATCTGTATAAACTATATCGTACAGCGGCCATCGATAATGTTTGGGACAAAGACACATTTTTTCCTTGATTTACCCCTCTGCCCCACAGTTTAAAATTGTACATCAAACAATTCAGAGGTGATTCAAGTGCACATTGCAGACTTTAATTTTTTATTATGCCAGTATGTGCATGGCAACCATACCTATCGAAGCCACAACAACTCCAACATCATGCTTAACCCATAAGGTGGTATTCTTTGGATCTTGGGCAGTTCTTATTTGTCTTCACACTTTACTCTAATCGTCACTCATCTTTGTCTCATTTGTCCACAATATGTTTTTCCATAATTCTGCAGTCCCTTTCTAACAAACTGTAATCTGGCCATAATGTTTTTGTGGCTAACTAGTGGTTTGCATCTTGCAATGTGCTCTCTATATTTCTGTTCTTCAAGTCTTCTGTGGATAGCAGCCTCTGACACAGACAGATCTGCAATGTGAGAGGGCTGTTCCTGATCTGTCTGATGGACGTTTGGGGCTTTTTCTTTACCATAGTGAGGGTTCTTCTGTCATCAGCAGTGGAGGTCGTCCTTGGCATACCAGTCCCTTTGTGAATACTGAACTCACCAGTGCATTCTTTCTTCTTAATGATGTTCCAGATCCTAAGGTTTTACCAGTGTGTTTCTAATGGTATTATTCTTGTTTTTTTAGTCTCATAATGGCTTCTTTCACTTTTATTGGCACAACTATTGTTCTCATGTCAAACAATGGCAACTACATACTCCAGAGGGCAGAAGCAAGCTGCTGAGATATCTATCTTATGCCTGCACTAATGAAGCAATGGAATCACAAATACATGTGACGCCAATTATCCTAAACATAGACATTTCTACATGGTGTGACGAAAATGTATACAAATACCCTTAAATGAAAGTCTGCAAAGTGCACTTTAATCACGTCTGAATTGTCTGAAATGCAGTTTTAAACTATGGTGCAGAGGGGTAAATCAAGGAAAAATGTGTGTTTGTCCCAAACATTATAGAAGGTACTGTATATGTGCACATATTTATAATAATAATAATATTAACAATAATAATAATAATAATAATAATTATTATTATTATTATTATTATTATTATTATAACTTTTTACCAGTACTACGTTTTAAAATGAACAGTATGTAAATTTGAAAAGACTGTCATATATCTGCTTGTACTGCAGAGCCATCCTGAGCACGGAAAGCAGCGAAGCAGTTAGCATGTTTTGGTGGCAAGTCGATTCAAAAGCCTGAAATTCAACATTGAACACTTGGGCTGCATCGTTCACAAGACAAACGCCATTGCCGCGACTGAAAACTTGCAAAATACAACAAAAAATGTTTAAACCGTTTCTACACAGAGAAAGATCACCTCCATAGCATAGTCCTTAAGTGACCCTAAAAATATAAGAAAAGACTAAGTCCGGAAAACTAAATAAAACATCTATACCTCCACCACCAGAGGGCAGTAACACTCTTTCTCACCTTTCCCTTCGAATCTCTTGCCTCTCTCTTCTTTTATGCAAAGCCACTTTCAATATGGCGGCAGGTCCACGGTGGAAGTTTTGAAGCTTTTATGCTGCGTTTCCAGTCGCGTTTCAGAGTATGAGCATCAGCTGGGTCCGTCTACAAAAGTAAGTGAGATTATTATACTGTCCTGAAGGCATTTTACAGATTCAGAGCTTATGAAATATAAAGATACCTGCTGGTGAGTCTGAGTGTTTTATAGCGCCTTTCACAGTTAAAAATTCCCTTTTAACAGTAGCCTTGTATTGCATTAATAAGTAATGGTTAACAAATTCATGTGTCAGATCGCAAATACTGATCCTGTCAGTACAATTTGAATATATATCTGGCCACAGCAATGTTCTCTGCTTCGTGTGAAATACAGTAAAATGGATTAGCTTTGATTTATAAAGAAGAAGCCATTGACAACTCCGTCAACCTAAGTGGGGAGAGTGATGAAAATAAGATGTAGATGACGACAGTCATATGTTGAATTTAAATGGAAGGACCATCCCATGCGTTTGCGATTTAGAGTAACTTAGAACATAGTGGAATAGGGATTACAAATGCAGAATGCATGTCATGACAGTGACTAGCTAGGCGTTTAAGGTATCGTGGCTGTAAAAAACGTGTGTTACTTTAAAGGGATGAAAATACGTGTTTTGGTACTCCCGTTTAGTACACAAGTAAACGTGATTCTAATAGTAACAATCCCGAAAACAGATTAAATAGCAGCGTCTGTCGCGATCAGGGAAAAATGTTCACCAATGATTAACAAACAAAAGTCAAGTTAAATCTTTAAAATTGTTTCTGGCTTTTAAATTCGTTAAATTTGTACAGAACTTATGTTACAACCCAATTTGGTATCTTTTCCTCTTTTTTTCCCCCATTGGTAGCATTGTTGTCATGGTAAGATTGACAGTTAATTAGCCAATCATCTTATTGGACTACTGTGCGGTAGGTTTGACGCAGCTACTGGATTGGCTAATTTTGTAACGTGTGTTCCCACCCAGTTCTTTAAATGCTTCTGGCTTGTACTCTAAGCGCACTCTAAGCGATTTATTTATTTTGAAATGCTGCCTGAACTAGGAATGCAGTCAACGTTTGCGTGTGGTTTTGGTGTAAGTGAATACATATGGATGCAAATAAGCACATGTGCGCATTCATGCAGCACCAGAAGTTTGTTTTTGTAGTAATCACAGTAAAGGACATATTAAATAAGATTTCATTTAGTCATTGTATACCTTTTTCAGAAAGCTAAGGGGATCTCGAAACTGTCCATATTCTGATCATTGACATTGGAAGCGTATCCATGCTCCATGGTACATATTTAAAAATAAATACTACCTCCCTGCTCACTTGACAGAAATCAACAAAATATGGAAGTCTGTGAAGTGTAGGAGACTCAAGATGGACAGGGTCCAGTTTGATGAATGAGCACATGAAGCCATCTCATCAACGATTTGATGTTTTCCGTCACTGCTTAACACAAGATTGGGGATTTTGGAATTGAATTCATGTTATTAATGAAGTATGTCTTTAATGATAGTAAGAATTTTGTCATCACACCAAACACAGGCTATGCAGGAATAATTGTTTTTACTTTTTCTTTTTTTGATGTATAATTAATTTTCTTCTTTTATTTATTTTATATTTGCTAGTTTATGGCTTGCTAAAAGTTGTATTAAAAATCAGTGTTTTAGAGTAACATTGGCCTCTATATTTCCACACTAAACCACATTAGATCTTTCAGGTTTTAAAAGGTATTACTCATGTTAAAGTTCTTCTTTAGCAAATAGGTGCCCATCTGAAAGAAATCAAACTTTCTTATTTGTGAGCCATTAAAAATGGAAGCAATCAATTTCATGCCTGTATTTCAAATGCATATTGACCATGTATGACAAAGTCTATCATAAAAATTATTATACCACTGGAAAAAGTTTCTTAAATAGTAAATGTACTTGTGAAGTGGGTACCTTGAACCAAACTATTTACTAAAGTATTTATCATGTCATTTTATACTACTTGCAAACAAGTGTTCTTTTACAACATGTAAATAATATTGTTGCTGTTGTCATTAGTAGTAGTATTTTTATATATACAGATTCTGCCAGTAATATTTAAAACCTATGAATTCACAAAATTTGTAATGTTGTAATAACTATCTTTTAGGAGTATATAGCGTGTGTGCTTCTACTTGCCAGTCAAATGTTATTGCAGAGCTCTGCTGCTCTACTATTAACGCTTTTGATTTTAAATATTTTATCCATTTTCCTAACATTGTTAGTCAAATTTTTTTGTCATCAGGAGCTGCAATAATAACTGGTCTTCATTTGTATTACATGTACTACAGCAGTCCATTACAGGACCCGTGTTTAGTAATAAATTACAAGTTAAACAGTGGGTAGAGTACTATTAAAAACTAAATGGAGCTGTAATTTAAAGTGGGTAATGCTGGATAAATTTAGGTAGAACATGTTGAGATGATTCAGGGAGCTGACCTTCATTCAAAAGCAAAAGAATGTATTATATATAAATGTAAAGTCAAATTTAACATTTAACAATGAGACAGTAATGTAACTTTAAGACGTTCCACAGCCCATGAAGACAGTGCTTGGAAAGTTAACAGTGTCCCATAGGATACTAAAGCAAGGATGTGCACGTTTCTTCTCAGAGCTGTCAGTTGTTCACAGGCCATGCAGTTCTCCACAAGTTTTCTGTTGACCAAGGCCACCGTTTTCAATTTATTAACTTATTTAGGTAGATAAGCTGTTTTGTTTTCATTGTTAATGTAACATAAGCATGAAAGCAAAATGTGTCATTATATACTTGAACCTTTATTAGAATTTTCAAATATTCCTCATAGGTTTGCTTCCCAAATAGCAGCCATAAATGTTGATAATGCTTTTTATTATGAATACACAGTACAACACCCTAGTACTTTGAACATGCACAGTAATGCTGTGAATTGTATTTTTATGTTTGGGTTAAGCTTTTTTTTTTTTTTTTTTTTTCTTTTTTTTCAGATAATAACCTTTCAGGTTATTTAGTGGCAAATATTTCAAACAAGTGCTAGTTGTTTGTGTTCTGCAAACCACCAAACCCCCTCAGGAACTTATTCAGGCCATAACTTCCTTACATTAATTTCAGTAGTTTGATCTCCTCTAGAGGGCAGTAATTGTTTAGCAATTGTCTTATTTTATGATCTTCTTGGGGAAATTACACAATGCCAATAAAAAAGTATTCACCCCCTTGGCCTTTTTTTATGTTTTATTGTTTTATAACATTGAAACACAATTGATTTAATTAGACTTTTTGAAACTGATAATCAGAAAAAGGCTGTTAAATGTCAAATTTAAGACAGATCTCCAGAAATTGGTAAAAAAAAAAAAAAAATTGCAGTTTTAACTCCAATAATAATTGATTGCTTAAGTATTCAGCCCATCTGACACATCTAAATATTCACTGGTGCAGCCGGTTGATTTTAAAAGTCACATACTGTGACTTGGGGATTAACAAAGTAATTCAAATCAACATAAAAAAGCCAAACAGGGAACACCTATGCAGTTGATGTTTTTCATTGCACTAGTTTTTGACATTTGGGTTTAAGGTCACAGCAACTGAGCAATTCCAAACTAAACACAAGACCATTGACTGTTTTGAGTTTGTGGTAGTGAAATCTGAAAGACCAATATTTAAAAATACACACAAAGTCTTTGTTTTATCATATGGTTTTAAGTTATACTCATTCCTTGTATTTATTGGTTTATCATTTTGTTTTTATTGTATATTTCCATACTCGCATATAATTTCAAAATACTTTTCTTTATCAAAACTGTCTGTTTTTTAAATTTTGTAAAATACAGGCTTTATACATACTGAGGAATAGACTTTACATTAAAAATGATGTAACCCACAGATACGACAACTATCTTATTTTCCAAACCTCTTCTCCTAAAGAGATGCCTTTTGGCTTGGAGGCTAAGAAGTGTAGCCAGACTTCCTTTTCTACAGCAGCATCCAACAACTCCTCCTGACAGATTCAGGACCATTGCCAAGCCAGCTGCAAGATATAATCCTTCCATTGTGTCCTTTCTCAGACTTTCTTAGTGTGCTGTTTACATTTCAACTGAGCAAAACTATCTTTCATAAATTATCTAAGCTTAGCAATTACTTCCAGTCTTTTGGCACTTGTGTTTTTGAAATGGAAGCAATGGTATTCGTTATGAAGCAAATTTGTATGCTGTCTTTTTCTCAAATTTTCAGGGATGTGATATTAAGACATAATTTAAGGTGTCCCTTTTTTACTATCTCTTAATTTTTCTAGATCATTTTCCAGTTGCTTTGGAATACATAACGCCAAAATGTGTACATAGTCCTGGACATCATTCCTATTTTCAGCTTAAGGCTTCTGCTCCAAAGAATGCAAAGTGACTGCATGCTGGCTTTGTCCTGCATAACCTCTCGGGTTCATAAGCTGCCTTTCATCTCTCGAGATGGTGTTATTTACATTGCAGTATGGATTTTAATTACAGCTAGGTGAGTTTTTCTGTAATAATGAATATCCTCTTACTACCCATTTAAGTACTGATTTTTGTTTGTTTCAGTCTTTCTGGTGAACAATTAAGAGTATCCCATTGATACTAAAGAAAGAACACCTGTATTCGCTGAAACAGGACTACTTTAGTGTCATGCATGTCTTTGGGATCTGAGTGGACTCAGGGCAACATGAGAATATTCATAGAAACACCTGGAAAATATGCAGATACTAATAGACTGATGGAACTAGGTTTCCAGGTTTCAGGTTTTTGGACCTTAGAGGCAACAGCATAAATCATTGCAGCACCAGGTCATTCACATTCTTCAGTTACTCCCAAATGACAGTTTACATCTCAGTGTGCTGTTCATTTATTTCACTTTTATTTTTGTTCCCCAGTGTTTTTGAAGCAGCAGTCATGGATGAAGACAAATCAGGTATTCTTCCCTTCTGTGTCTCATAGGTGTCATAGTCCAGGTGCAGTGTTTTACTAGCAAGAAAACAAGCAATTTCCTTATATATTTTATTTGCAATAATGGTTTTTTTGAGCATCTACCCTCCCAGGGAAATACAGGATATAAGAAAATATATATTTCAAATAAAACAAGCTTTTCATCAACAATAGTACATTTTTCAATTTACATCTAACTAATCAGTTGTTTTTCTTGTCCTTGCATTCCTAGCTTTAAAAAAAGGAAAAAATAACTTCATTGGGCTTGATAATTCAGGATATATTTTGGTTCTTGTTAATTATTTCCATGAAATTAAGCATGATTTTCATTTTGCCCCTTTGCAGTTGTCAGTTAACATGGGTCCTCCTCCTTCTTCTTCTTTCGGCTGCTCCCGTTAGGGGTCACCAGAGCGGATCTTCTTCTTCCATATCTTTCTGTCCTCTGAATCTTGTTCTGTTACACCTATCACCTGCATGTCTTCTCTCACCACATCCATAAACCTCCACTTAGGCCTTCCTCTTTTCCTCTTGCCTGGCAGCTCCATCTTTAACATCCTTCTCCCAATATACTCTGCATCTCTCCTTTGCACATGTCCAAACCAATGCAATCTTGCCTCTCTGACTTTGTCTCCCAACCGTCCAACTTGAGCTGACCCTTTAATGTACTAATTTCAAATCCTATCCATCCTCGTCATGTCCAGTGCAAATCTTTACATCTTTAACTCTGCTACCTCCAGCTCTGTCTCCTGCTTTCTGATCAGTGCCACCGTCTCCAACCCATATAACATAGCTGGTCTCACTACCATACTGTAAAACATCCCTTTAACTCTTGCTGATACTCGTCTGTCACGAATTACTCCTGACACTCTTCTCCACCAATTCCACCCTACCTGCACTCTCTTCTTCACCTCTCTTCCACACTCCCCGTTACTGTGTACTGTTGATCCCAAGTATTTAAACTTATCCACCTTCGCTAACTCTACTCCCTGCATCCTCACCATTCCACTGACCTCCCTCTCATTTCTTCATTCCTCTCCTCTCTAGAGCATAACTCCACCTCTCCAGGGTCTCCTCAACCTGCTCCCTACTATCACTAGAGATCACAATGTCATCAGCAAACATCATAGTCCACGGGGATTCCTGTCTAATCTCGTCTGTCAACCTGTCCATCACCATTGCAAATAAGAAAGGGCTCAGAGCTGATCCCTGATGTAATCCCACCTCCACCTTGAATGCATCCGTCACTCCTACCTCAGAACTCACCACTGTCACACTTCCCTCGTACATATCCTGTACAACTCTTACATACTTCTCTGCCATTCCCAACTTCCTCATACAATACCACAGCTCCTCTCGAGGCACCCTGTCGTATGCTTTCTCCAGGTCCACAAAGACCCAATACAACTCTTTCTGGCCTTCTCTATACTTCTCCATTAACATCCTCCGAGCAAACATCGCATCTGTGGTGCTCTTTCTTGGCATGAAACGATACTGCTGCTCCCTAATCATCACCTCACTTCTTAACCTAGCTTCCACTACTCTTTCCCATAACTTCATGGTGTGGCTCATCAATTTTATCCTCCTGTAGTTAATACAGCCCTGCACATCCCCCTTATTCTTAAATATTGGCACCAGTACACTTCTTCTCCACTCCTCAGGCATCCTCTCACTTTTCAAGATTCCATTAAACAATCTGGTTAAAAACTCCATTGCCCTCTCTCCTAAACACCTCCATGCTTCCACAGGTATGTCATCTGGACCAATGGCCTTTCCATTCTTCATTCTGTTCATAGCTGTCCTTACTCCCTCCTTGCTAATCTGTTGCACTTCCTGATTCACTATCTCCACATCATGCAACCTTCGCTCTCTCTCGTTCTCTTCAATCATCAGCCTTTTAAAGTACTCCCTCCATCTGCTCAACACACCCTCCTCGCTTCTGAGTATGTTTCCATCTTTATCCTTTATCACCCTGACCTGTTGCACCTTTTTCCCAGCTCGGTCCCTCTGTCTAGCCAATCTGTGCAGGTCCTTTTCTTCCTCCTTTGTGTCCATCCTCTCAAACTCATCATATGCCTTTTCCTTAGCCTTCACCACCTCTCTCTTTACCTTGCGCCTTATCTCCCTGTATTCTTGTCTACTTTCTGTATCTCGCTGACTATCCCACTTCTTTGCCATCCTCTTCTTCTGTATACTCTACTGTACGTCCCCATTCCACCACCAGGTTTCCTTTTCCTCCTTCCTCTGTCCAGATGTAACACCAAACACCCTTCTTGTTGTTACCCTTACTACATCTGCTGTAGTTGCCCAACTGTCTGGTAACTCTTCACTGCCACCCAGTGCCTGTCTCACCTCCTCCCTAAACTCAGACCTGCAGTCTTCCTTTTACATCATCCACCATTTGATCCTTGGCTCTGCCCTTACTCTCTTCCTCTTCTTGATCTCCAATATCATCCTTCGGAGCACCATCCTATGCTGCTTAACTACACTTTCCCCTGCCACCACTTTGCAGTCTTCAATCTCCTTCAAATTGACTCTTCTACATAGGATGTAATCCACCTTTGTACATCTTCCTCCACTCTAGTATGTCACCCTATGTCTCCCTCTTCTTAAAATACATATTCACCACAGTCATGTCCATCCTTTTGGCAAAATCCACTATTCTCTGACTTTCTTTATTCCTCTCCTTGACACCATACCTACCCATCACCTCCTCATCTCCTCTGTTCCCTTCACCAATATTTCCATTGAAATCTGCTCCAATCACCACTTTCTGTCCCTTGGGTACACAGTTCATCACTTCATCCAACTCACTTCATTGACAACATGGGTCCTTCTGAGTTTCATGTAATTTTAAATTTATTATCTTTAATACATGTGTAAAGCCTACACATAACTCTAAAAATAAAATATATTTGGAAATCTGAACAATGATTTCTAAGATGTAGTTCTTAAGTTTCTTTTAATTTATCAACATGGATGGTTTTTCCTTTTAAAGTGACTTGTGTTAGATCGGATAGTAATTATGTTATATGTTCACTATGATATATCAGTCAACTCCTGCTAATGTGATCTTCCATATACTGTATGTACTTGTAAGTAGTAATTCAGTTTTTCATTTAGCTACTAAACACATAAAATAACGTAACATGAGTATAATATTTGTAAAATAAATAAAGCAGGTCAAAAACACAGTATATTTTTTTGTTTCTGTTAATCTGATTTGTTTTTAAGTGGAAATCTATCTTGATGTTCTTATTCTGATTTTCACAGAGATGGATGCAGCAGCCACACCTTGCTGGCAGGTGGAAGAGTTTGTAGTTTCTAAAGAATGTGCCCAATGCACCCCTTACGAATCTGTGAGTATTTTCCTCTCAGTTCCAGTGTTTTGCAGTGTTATTCTTGTCATTTAATTCCTGATGTAAATTTTTTTCATGGTTATTTGTGTGCTGTTTGACATCAACAAGTGCATTCTGACAGCTTCTTGCAAATATACATAATTTAAAAAACCTAGCAAGTTTAAGTTTATTTTTGTCAATTTGAAATTGTGTTGTTCAGTTAAAAAATAAAAATGTGTCAATTATTTCTTATTTAGAATTCTTGTACTCAACCTTATCAGTGTATATTATTAAGAAAAGGCAAAAGTGTATACAATTTGTGTATATGAAATTAAATGAGAAGTCATCATTTTGACACAAATTCTTTTTATACAGCTTTGTTTGCATAATGGGTTTGAGTGTCATTGCTATTAAAATGCTTTACCTAATGCAGAAGGATATTTGAGTAAGAAGTTAAAACACTCCAAGACAAGGCCTATCCTATACACCACAAAATGCTGTGGCCCATCATAAGCCAGTCAGAGAAGTGTTTTGTTACCCTACCGTCATTAAGTTGCATCTTATTTGAGTAAGAGCGCACCCTTGGCCACTTCCTACGCAAGTAGTCCACTACTACCTTTGTCCCAATATACTGCCCTGTTAATCTTTTTTATACTATCGGATTAGCAGAGGAGAATGGCATAGTTAAAGCCAGTGATTGGGAAGCCCAGAAATTAGCAGTCGTGTGACCTGTAAGGAAGTTGAGAAACATGCACCATATTCATGAGTTCTACACATATCATAAACTCCTATTTCCACGTAATTACAGCATTTTAACTGAATAAGAATAGTATGCCTCGCTGCCCATACTGACAAAAGATGATGTCTTCGCCAAGGCAACCCAATTTGAACATGCAGCATTTTCTGGGCTTAGCTGCAGTGTTCCACTTGATGAATATATCCAAAAGGTTTCCTCCATCTGTGCCTCAGATAATACATGATCCCAAACAGTTCTCAGTTTACCAAGCATTTAATCAAACTGAAAGCCAATCCTGCAAATGAATATATGCATCAGACTGAATTACTGTAAGAAAGCATTTTAAATATTGTATATAGAAATCATACAGCTTTTCTGTTTAGGGTGTATCAAATCATAGGCCCTCTTATCCTAAAGAAACTTTGCTCTTCTACACAGTCAATATGAGGTTCAGCCAAACTGGTTAGAAAGGGAATTTATTCTAGCCTACTCCACTTTGTTACTTTCTGAAGTAAGCAATAACAGAATTCAAAATAAACTTGAAAGTGATCTTCACTTATTTGTGTTTTCATTCGAGTGAGCCGTACAACCTGAATGAATATGCACTCATAATAAATATAAAATCTCTCATTAAAATCTTAATGCAATCCCATTTTAAACTTTGCAGAAGTCTTCATCAGCCTGTAGCATGACAGGTTATGTTGAAATTATCAGATGTCCCAAATCCAAGAGAGATGAGTACAAAAGGTGAGTACATTCTAAAGCAAATGATTAATAACAACAGTTTCTTACTACATATAAAGTAGTGTTAAAGTCTGATATTTTCAAAACTACAAGGAAAGGAATAAATTATGATGCCTCTGCCAGAGATTATTTTTTGGTAAAGCATTATACCAAACAGCTTGTTTTTGCGTTATTTCTGGAGGTTTGAGTCATAGATGGACTGGGGTTTGGAAAATCCCAATAGTATTTTCTATTAATTGTTAATAATCAGGTGAAAATGATAGGCAGCAGACTTATAATGTAACATAAAACTATTTTTGTTGGTAGTTTATTCCTTCAGAAAAGTCGTTCCACAAACTGGCTGCATTTAGTACATGCTCCTGTCTCTGCTCTTATCCTTTTGTTGTCTGCTATTCAGAGGGCTCACATTACCAGTTTTTGCCTTAATCTAGAATCTCTCTCTCTCTCTCCCTCTCTCTCTCTTCTGCCAGTGTCTCAGATTTGCAGCTGCTATGCATGAAGGCTTACTGAACTTGCCAGCACATCTGCCACAACCTGGCACACTGCACACACACTGTTTGAGCTTCCTTTATTTTTTTGCTGCTTTTTTCCTTTCAGCTCAGCAGCTGCACATCCTGAAGCAACTATCAAATTCAGTGCTTTCATCTTCAGCCCTGTGCTTTGTCTACCACCACTTGACATTATCAGACAAGTTGTACTTTATTTAATATTCAGAATTTTTGTAGTTACCTGCCTAAAGTGCAAAGCAGTCATGTCTCCCACCTATTCATGTCCCCTTATCCTTGTATTATCTTAAAATAATCTTCCCGGCAGTGCAAGAGGTCTTAATTTTTAAAACAAGCACGTGGTGTGCTTTCCTCATTCTGTGTCCCTCATGACTTGTTCCTGCTGATTTTTGTTTTCACTTTCAGGCCTTCTGCCAGTTAGTGTTAGCTGCATAATTTTGTTAGATATTTATGTTCACCTAGCCATACTTTCACTTTCAAGTTGTGCAGTTTCACATGCCTTTCTCCCAACCACTTTGATAATATTTGTTCCACTTTCAGTGACTAATACTATTGATTCATCTTATTGCAGATAGCCTGGCAATTGGTTATTAATCCTGTCTGTCTTTCCATTACATCTACAGTTGGTATAAAAAAGAATCATCCCCCTTCAAAATGTTTTCGCAGCCTGAAATGAACACACACAAAACATATTTTCTAGCTGTGTTTACTCAATGCAAATTAAAACAGCCAAGTGAAAAATATAATAACAATAGTTCAGGAAAAAAATGTAAAAACATATCTGCTTGGAATCACCGAAATGGTTAAATGATCACCCCCCATGTCAGTACTTTGTGAAACTACCTTTTGCTTCAATTACAGAGTTGACTCTGTTAAGATTCTTCTCTACCAACTTTTCACGTCTAGACTCAGTCAAATTAGATGTTGACCGTTGTTGGACTGCAATGTTCAAGTCATTCCACAGAATTTCACTATGGTGTCAGTCTGGGCTCTGACTAGGCCACGCAAGGACTTTAACCTTTTTCTCCTTTAGCTACTGTGTGGTCAACTTTGCTGTGTGTTTCGGGTCATGGTCATGTTGGAAGTTGAATCTTCTTCTCAGAGGGCAACAGGATTTCCTCAAGAATTTGACAGTATTTTGCCCCATCCATTGGTTTCTTCTATCTTGACAAGTACCCCAGTCCCTGCTGCAGAGAAACACCCTCACAACAGGATGCTACCACCTCCATGCTTTACTGTAGATATGGTGTTCTTTGCATTGTAAGCTATATTGGCTTTCCGCCAGATATACCATTTGGCACTGAAGCCAGATAGTTCAATTTTGGTCTCATCTGACCATAACACCTTTTTCCGTTTGGTCTCAGAATCTTCAAGGTGAGTTTTGGCAAAGCTCAGTTGAGACTCGATGTGGTGTTTCATGCAACCCTCTCATATAAGCCACATTTGTGGAGCATTTGTGATATCGCTGTTACAGGCACACACTGACCACTCTTTGTCAAAAATTCCTGTAACTTCTTCAAAGTTGACTTGTGCCTTGGTAGCATCTCTGGTCAGTTTCCTTCTTGCTCTTCAATCTAGTTTGGAGGGACGGCCTGATCTGGGAAGAGTCCCTAGTAGTACCAGACACTTTTCGATTATGAACTTTTTGGTGCTCCTAGTGATCGACAAAGCCTTTAAATTTTTTTTTGTATCTCTTGACTTGTGCGTGTCTACAACTTTATCCCTGAGATCTTTTGACAGTGCTTTGCCATCCATAGTTGATTACTTGCTTTCAGTTGCACTTCCAAGCACTCAAATGCACTATGATTGTCTGTTTTAATGCTGAACTAATCAGAATGATTACAGTTGGTCATAGATGGAAGCCAATTAGCTTAGTTGCAATGGAGAATGTGATAAGTTGCACCTAATTAAGTTTACAAGTATTTTTTAGGTGAGGGGGTGGGAGGTGATCCTTTAACCATCTCAGTGATTGTTTTTTTTATTTTTTTCTGAACTGGTGCTATTATTATTGTACGTGGCTGTTATAGGTTGCATTGAATAAATACAGCTGGAAAAATATTTGTGTGTATGTCTTCATTTCAGGCTACAAAGCAACAAAATGTGAATATTTTGAAGGAGTGATTCTTTCCTATACCCATTTTATGTAAGTCATTCAGCAAAGAGAAAGTCGGCTGTCAATAAAAGCATGAATTGTGATCAGGCTTCCTTGCATAGCTTCACTGTGCAATTACAGCCTTGAAATAAGAACTGCTCTAGTGACTGCCAAATGAGATGACCTGGACAATATGATACTCAGAAGTGACCAAGACAAACTTTTCTCTTTATCTTTTAACATTTTACTTATCTAGTCAACAAACTCGTTAAATAGTTTTATTTTGGGGGAACCATATCATGCCTCTTATCTACAATATACTTTCAAAATGAGCAATTCTGCCAGATTTTCAGTAGTATTAATTTCCCAGAGCCAAAAAGGAATTTTGTAGGTGGAAATTCAAGAAAAAAGACAGAAATCTGATCTCTTGTAGACTACGCAGACCTGTTGAGCTGTCCATCATTTATCTGGGATCCCAGCAGTCCCACAGAGTTTGCCAGGAGTGTATTAGGGGCACTGTCTAAATACCTGGGCTGTGATTGTACCCATCACAGTTTTAAACACTTTTCACATTGTACATTGAATGATTGTGTCTACCTAAATAAGTTATATTTAAATATGCCTGTGAGTAACTGAATAACTCAGCAAATGATCTTTTTTTTCTTTTAAGTTGTCGTTCTGCTGTAATGGAGGAGCATCTATTCTGGAAGTTTGAAGGTTCCATGGTTGGACTGACTGTCATTTTTGCAGTCTTAGTGGTGTTTCGACAGAGAGCATTGGACCGACTTGCTTCAGAAAAAGTGCGCAAGCAGATTGAATCTATTTAAGTCCTATGGAGACTTTGGGATTTACTAGTCTATACAATGAACT
The DNA here is from genome assembly GCA_026402145.1 of Polypterus bichir lapradei. NCBI lineage: Eukaryota > Metazoa > Chordata > Cladistia > Polypteriformes > Polypteridae > Polypterus > Polypterus bichir. Next base: position 40,232,637 of record JANRMT010062854.1, read on the forward strand.
TCTTCAAGGATTGTTGAATTCTTTTTAATGAACAGGGACTCTGGTGTAAACACAGACTTTTGCAATGTGTTGTAACATTTAGAAATGCCATAACTTCTGGCCACTTTTATATGATTTACTACTCAATGTAGCTGTTTTTGCTTGCTTGCCATGATCACTTTTTTGCTTTCTCAGTTACAATTCTGCAAAAATTCATATTTACAAGGGCAAACATCTCCATTTTTGTAGCACAAAATGATATATGACAGTTATGGAGATTGAAATTTCTTCTTTTCCATTTTTGTTTTTAATGGTTCTAAAATGTCTGTTTTTCTTAAGCAGTCATTTAATTTCAGAGACAAAACAAATCTATTGATGCACTCATTCCATTTCTGCCAGATAAAAGTATGTTTAGAAATTCTGTAAGATCATGGGTTTTTACTGCTTAGTCTCTTCACTTTTAGATTTATTTTTCTTTTACCAGAGATCAGACAAAAATGGTTTTGCTAAGAATTACAAAAGATTTAAATGGAAATGTAATTAAAAATAGCCTTTAACTTTTGTTTTCATTCTGTATGCAGTATATCTTTATTTAAGCATTGTGTTGGTACGCTTTTAATAACATGAGTTTTGTGTGACAGACACATTGTTCTGTTCTTTAAAGATACAGATTTACTAATTAATTGCAGCTTTTATTTTTTTAATGGAAGATCATCCTTGTGCTTTGTAATGGGTGCGGTTCCTTCCCAGGATGCAGTGCTGCTAGGATACACTTCAGCCACCAGAAACTGTGAACTGGATAAAGCAGGTAATAAAATGGATGGATAGATGGAGAACCCGTTTGTAATAAAGTTATCAGAGTTTCAAGTATTTGATATATGTAAAATTGCACAGGTTTTATTTGTTCTCATCAATGGGTTTTCAGGGTTTTTATTACTTTAGGACCTTGAACATTACTACAACAAATTTAATATTTACTGTATATAATGAGGAGTATAGGAATGCATCTTGTATTAATTTTGCCTTGTGACTGAAGAGTATAGAGATGTTTCATTTTCTGAAGTGTTAAACCAGATTAGTCCTAATCACTGTTTTGAGAAAGCAATTGTATGAGATCTAGAAATCATGATTAGAGTGTGACGGAAAGACACATACAGGGCAGGGAATTAGGAGACCAGAGAGAGGGAAAAATAGCAGTTAAACACTGCAAAGGGTCTGAGTATTAGTGACATAAAATAATTCAGCAGTTTTGTGCTTCTAACTTCTCCAAAAGAAATGCAGATCTTTCCAAATCCTTTGTTCACATATTTCTAGTGATTTGAAGTGAAGAAATTTGCTCTGAATCAGACATTATTTATTTAGACATGAAAATGGGTGTTTTATTGGTTTATCTGGTTGAGTTGTTTTTCATGACAGATGTTAATGCAATAAAAATGATTGATGCATTTTTATATATAAATACATATGTGTTCCTGTCTGTTACTTTTAAATATTTTCACATCCTTATACATTTTTCAAGTTCTGTTGCTTAAAAGAATTTAGATGCACTGATCTGCTGTAGCCTTTCTCTCCCTTTCTTTGTTTCTTACGCTCATCTTTCTTCTCCCCCAAATCCTTATTTAAATTGTTCCACCTACAACCAGCACTAGAAGTCAAGCTGAATCACTCTCTTTTATCATCTTCTTGTCATCCTCATCATCACCTTGCGCCACACATCTGGGAAACTCTGCCGAAGTTGACTTAAGAAGCGACTTCCCTGAAGATGTTTCCTTCACCAATCTTGCGTAGTTGCTGCTGGGCAAAACATTAAGAAAATACAGAGGATGTGAGAAGAATAAATTTTAGTTTTTGAATATTTTAATAATAGTAAATGTCAGATTTTGAAATAGCCATATTTTATTTTCCGCCCCTAAGTTTTCAATTACATGGTCATGTAATGTTTTAAATGTGTCCTAGCAACATGACACACAAGGTGAGAGCCGCTGCAGGACACAATGCCAGATGATGCCCTGAGGCTCACTTAACACAGACTAGTTTAGAATCTTACATTATGGTGACATGCACATCTTTGGGTTGTCAATGGAGTACTGACTAATGGACTTGGACAGTAATGAGGCTAAAAAGTAAGTTCACTCTCTCAGAACTGTTGGCCTGTGTGCTACTGACCTAAGAGGTTCAAAAAGTTTCCGCACGTTTTTTTTGTCCCTATTTATTAAGAATTTGAAAAACAAATTACATCACATTTTACATAGTCACCATCATTTGCGATGCAATTTCCCCAGCGTCATACCAACTTTTTAATGTCCAATTAACTACTCCTCTCGCCTACATCATTTCCAACAAAAATATAAAAGTGCGGAAACTTTTTGAACATCATATGTTATTGAAACTGCAAAAAATATGACAACTTTCGTCCAATCACTTCAACTCAGTATCCTCATTCAATTTACTTCATTACTTTAATGTATATTTCACAATATGATCACTATTATTTTTACTTGTTACTGTATCAGTTAAACACATTGGGTTATATAAGTCACATAAGAAGCTGATTACTGATGTTGTTTCTTGCACAATGGCAGATGACACAACACTGCACTGTAGCTTCACAAATCTCGAGTTTGAGTCTTGCTTTGGGCACTGCAGAGTTTGCACTTTCACCCCGTGTGTGGATGATTTGCTCACTGTTCCTTTTACTTCCCAAAGACATAATGTTATGAAAATTAAAATTATGCTCAGAAATGAAGAGTAGCGAACCATGGTAAAAGGACTGCACAAGATGATGTTTTACATATTGTTCCGTTTTGTTGCTGTGCATTTGTAATATCTAGGATTTTCTGATATCTTGTCTGATGTATATCTTTTAGATAATGAGTCTAGATTAGATGTTTAAAACAAAGAAATAGCTTTCTGGCAGTTGGCATATAGATATATACATTAATTGTGAAATATGTAAAAAGGAGGCATTGTTTATAGGAAGTCATGTTTCACTGTTTTCTGATGTTACAAGCCAAAGGCTTTGCACCAATTTGGTTGTAACTAATTGCCCAAGAGTATTTCGTTCTAACCTACATGCCCATTGACTACGAAGCTGCAGCATGGATTTAGTAGTACAGTAATGAGCCTCTAGAAGCTGTGGAAGCATGACTACACCTTCGTTTTTCGGGAAGGCAGCCTGGGGGAACAGAGGTGGCCAAGAATAGAATGGAAAAACTGTGTTCTGAGATCATAAATGTTGAGAAATACTGGTTTAGATATCAAAGTAAAAAGTATGTGAACCCCTAGGAATTCTCTATATTTATGTCTAATTCCCATATAAAACATGGTCATATTTTCATGTCAGTCACAGTAATGAACAAACACAGTCTCCTATAACTAAAGATACACAGATTCTCAGAGAATATTTGACCATAGTGAATAAATCATTCAAACTGTGAAACTGAAGGTTGGAAAAAATAAGTGAACCCTAAGCTAATGACTTTTTAAAAAGGTTGCTGCAGTCAGAATTTAGCACACCTGGAGTCCATTTAGTGAAACGAGTTCAGAGGTGTGGCCTAGAATTACCTTGATTGATAAAAACATTATAAAGTTTGAGTTTGAGCTTTTGACAAGAAGCATATCCAGATGGGAATCATGCCTCACACAAAAGAGCTGTCTGAAGAACAGGGAATTGTTAATCTACATAAGGCTGGAAAGGGTTACAAAGTCATCTCAAACATTTTAGATATTCATCAGTCTACTGTTAGGCAAGTTGTCTATAAATGGAGACAATTTGGTATTGTGGCTACTCTGCCTAGAAGTGGGCGCCCTGCCAAGATGACCCCAAGAGCACAAGGCAAGTCAGCAGTGAAGTAAAGAAGAACCCTAGAGTGACAGCAAAGGACTTGAAGCAGTCATTAGAACTGACCAACATCTCCGTTCATGAGTCAACTATATGCAAAACATTGAACAAGAAAGGAGTCCATGGCAGGACACCAAGAAGGAAGCCACTGCTATCAAAAAAGAACATTTCTGAATGCCTGAAGTTTGCAAAAGAGCACTTGGACACTCCACAACGGTACTGGGAAAATGTTTTGTGGAGTGATGAAACTAAAACTGAACTATTTGGGAGGAACAAGCAGAACTTCATTTGGTGTAAAAAGGACACTGCGTATCAACATCAAAACATCATCCCTACAGTAAAGTATGGTGGAGGGAACATCATGATTTGGGCCTGCTTTGCTGCATCAGGGCGATGGACAGCTTGCCATCATTGAGGGGAAAATGAATTCACAAGTTTATCAACAAATTCTCCAGGCTAATGTGAGGGTGCCTGTCCGTCAACTTAAGCTCAGAAGAGGCTGGGTGATGCAACAGGACAATGACCCCAAACATCACAGCAAATCCACAGCACAATGGCTTCAGAAGAACAAACTCCGTCTTTTGGAGTGGCCCAGTCAGAGCCCAGATCTCAGTCCTACTGAGATGCTGTGGAATGACTTGAAGAGAGCCATACACAGAAGACAACCAAAGAATATGGAAGAGTTAAGGCAGTTCTGCAGGGACTAATGGGTTAAAATTCCCCCCGCACGATGTGCAGGTCTGATCTGCAGTTACAAGAAGCACCTGGTTGAGGTCACTGCTGCCAAAGGAGGGTCAACCAGTTATTAAATCTCAAGGTTCACTTACATTTTCCACAACCACTGTGAACGTTGAATGCGTTTGTAAAATAAAGAAATGAAAGAGTAGAATTTTTTGTGTGTCATTGGCTTAAGCTCGTTGTGTATATCAGTATCTGTGACTTAGATGAAGATCAGATCACTTTTTATGACCAATTCATTTAGCTAACCAGTAATTCCAAAGGGTTCACATACTTTTTACTTTGACTGTATATAGATGTAAAAGAATGGGGCAAGTATTGAACTACAGTATGAGGTATAGCGGGTCCACAGCTCATGTCAAAGGACCATTTTTAAAATAAATAATCACTGCACTCGCGGCTTAGCGAGGGGGTGTGGTGATATGTGGCTGAAGTGGTTCCTGGGGTGATTTGCGGTGCTGGCGAGTCTCACTTAGGTGCACAGATGAGGAGTCGTCCGCATCCGTAATTATTCCCGGGAGCCACTGATTGCCACAGGTGAATCACGTCCCCATCATAAATAGAAGCACGAGGTGGATGGGGGAAGAAAAAAAAAAGAAAAAGAAACACGGAGGTTGCAAGCAGCGTGGAGAGAGAGAGAGCCGGTTCAAGCAAGCGAAGGCTCACAGGCAGGCAGCTGGACAGTTGAGCCCTAGCAGGGGTGTTTGCCAACACCTAGGGCAGTTGGAAGTGGTCACTCCTGCAGAACATTTTATGGAGGAACGGGAGTGACCGGTAGTAGGACGTCTGGCCGCATAAGGCAGTGGGAGTCGGGAGGCTTGGGCGGTGAATTCCCTGACATGAGCGTCCTGGCCATTAGGGAAGCCAAGTCTCAGTCTGGAGAGCGCAACCGAAGCCAGGGATTGGGAAGCTTCCAGACCAGTACAGTGGAGAGAAGGCCAGCTGCTGAAATTCCTTGTTTGTCTTATGCAAAAAAAATTGCAAAACAAATTGTGTTTCACTTCCAGTGGTAATTCATCTCATTGACACAAAATGCAAGATGCTTGGTCCTGTCTGAAAGCGTTTTCATGTTTTAATTATGCATGCCCCTGCCTGTTATTTATGTAGAGAGACTTGTATCATGTTATATGCAGACATTTTTTTGAGTTACCAGATGTGTTCTGGTAGTACAATCACCACTTTGTCTGTTATGATGGCAGCCTTGGCAATCGCAGTTTTAAAGATGCACCAGAGTCATAAAATAATCTTGAAGCTCCACAGTGCTCAGAGATTACATATCCTCATCCTCATGTGCAGGAATCAAGACACAGGAACAGGTTTTTGGTAGGAAGTGACTTCAAATGAAGGGAGATTTGTGTAAAAAAAAAAACAGTCATGTACGCAGTGGTGCTTTTTAGTATGTCTCTATCTGGAAAATATGCAGCATGTCATATTTTGAAAAAAATAAATGAAAACACCCTAGACTCCTCCATGATGATGTGAACAAACATCATAAATACACCTTTTATTGTTGTACAGTCCTGATCAGATCTTATTTAAGGGCTTTATTGTAAAGAGGATGAATACATATACACGCACAACTTTTCAGATTTTACTTGTTTATTTTTATATATATATATATATATATATATATAATATTTATACGCCTATATACTATAAAAGATGCTTTGTTTTATTTACATTGTTTCCCTTTGTCCTGGTGTTGCACCAAGCTGATGTATTGACTGCCAAAGCACTTGTTATTTAACTCACTTAATCTGTGGTGACATAACAGTCGGGTTGAATGTTATCACATTTGATTCCTCCACTTTGTCAGTTAAATCACTTGTGTGGAACACTGATAGACATTAGTAATGTTTAATAAAACAAAGAAACACAATGAAAGTCAAAGTAAATGAGAAACATTGATTGAATTCTGTGGGCCGCCATTAATAAAAACACTTGACAGGGCTAAGTAAGGTTCGCTCGCTGTAATCACTTCTGACGCCTCCTTCCTGCCTGCCGCCTCTCAGAAGCTTGAATGTGATTTATGAAAGTAGTTTGCACTGAGGCATGTCATATTTCATTCCTTAAACATTTCCCACAGTGTTTGTGATGGATGTGTTTGTGTGGTTCTGTATAATTATGTAAACGCATGTTGCTAAGTAGCAGTGGTTAGCATTGTTGTCCCAAGAATTCTATTTCTAAAGGTTTAAGTTCTTTCCAGATTTTATATACTCTACCAATTATTGTAACCAGGGAGTTCATTATTTATCCCATGTTTAAGAGATGTGTGATTTCCTTTTTTACAATTCACATTCATTGATAGCAAGAAAAATAGTGCATTGTGAAAGTATTCATCCCTATCGGTGTTTGTCCCATTTTGTCGCATTACAATCTGGACTTAATCTGGACTCTGAACGGAAAGCTACAGGACCAAACGAGATTTTTTTTGTTCTTTATTTCACATTATGCAATTTCTTGTATTAGGAATTTGTTAGTTTCTGCATACTCCTTGGGGTCATACTGCAGGGTCAGCCATTGTACAGCATCCCTGGATCAAGGGCCCAGCAGAGTAGGATCTCTTTTGGCAGTGATGGGGATCCAAACCAGCAACCTTCCAGATACCAGTGCAGATCCTTAGCCTCATTCCTGGGGGTGTGCTTACCAAATGGCTGATGTCCTCACAGATATCTTTAACATCTCTCTCAGCCAGGCTAGGGTCCCCACAAGCTTCAAAAAACCCACTATTATTCCAGTGCCAAAGAAGTCAGTGGTGACATGTCTTAATGATTACCACCCTGTAGCACTGACCCCTATCATGATGAAGTGTGAGCAGTTAGTCTAAAGGCATATCAGCTCCATCCTACACCTCTCCCTAGGCCCACTTCTGTCTGCTTACCATCTGAGCCCCTCCACTGATGATGCTATCTCCTATATCGTTCACACTGTACTGTCTCACTTGAACATCAGGGATACATACTGTATGTCAGAATGCTATTTGTTGATTTCAACTTGGCGTTCAGCACGATCATTCCCCAGCAGTTGTTGAGGAAATTCTCTCTGCTGGGCTTTGACACTCCACTGTGTAATTGGATTCTAGACTTTTTGATAGAGGTACCACAGTCAGTACGCATTGGCAGCAGTTCATTAAACACCATCAGGCTAAACACTGGTACCCCCCAAGGCTGCGTGCTGAGCCCACTATTGTTCATTCTGCTCACCCATGACTGCACCACCAAGTCTGAGTGCAATGCCATTGTGAGGTTCGAAGATGATCCACCCATAGTGGGCCACATCAGCAACGATAATGGCACATCATGCAGAGAGGAGGTTGAACATCTGATGAGGTGGTGTAGTGAAAATAATTTACCTCTAAATGTCGGTAAGCCAAAAGACATGCTTGTCAATGTCAGGATAACATCAAATGTCTATTCCCACTGCACATCAAATGCTCTGCTTTGGAGAGAATCAGTATACGTATATATATATATAAATATTTCTGATGACCTCTCCTAGATAATCAGCACCAACTCTGATATCAATAAGGCATAACAATGCCTTTTTTTCTGTGGAGACTGAAGAAATCAGCTTGCCACAACCAATTCTTACCACCTTTTACAGAGGAACTGCAGAAAGGGTCCTGACAAACTGCATCACTGTGTGGTTTGGGAACAGCAAAGCTCATGAGCACAAGATTCTGCAGCATATACTGTAGTAAGGACAGCTAAGAAGATCATAGGGGTCTCCCTTTCCTCAATCCAGGACATTTTTCAGACGCACTGTCTAAGTAGAGCCTGTGCCATTGTGAAGGACATCGCTCACCTGTCACACATGCTGTTTGACCTCCTGTCATCAGGTAGAAGATACTGCAGCATTAAGACCAGCAATTCCAGGTCTTATAACAGCTTCTTACCCAAGCTGACAGATTTCTGAATGTTTCTCTAATTATATACTGTCACTTTACATTCTGCATTTTACTATGGATATTGGGTATTGTTCGAGCTTTATATTCCTGCATCTTTTGTGTGATTACCTTGTATTGTTGCACTGGTTTTAGTAATGTTATGGTGTAGGCTAAATGTATGTTGTTTTGCCTGTGCATCAGGGACTGTAAGGAATGAAATTTCATTTAACCATATACTATGTATGTGGATAAATGACAATTAAAGTTGAGTCGAGTTGAAAGGTGTTTCAGTTGGATTTTATATAATGAACTTAATGATATAGTCTAAATTGTTGAAGTGGAATGTAAATAAAATATTTTGTTTATACACTGTGTGCACAATTAGGCAAGTGAGTATTTTGACCATATCATCATTTTTATTTATGTATTCCATCTCCAAGCTGTATAAACTTGAATAAATCGGGATTAATAAAGTATCTATCTATCTATCTATCTATCTATCTATCGGATTTAAGTAATCAGGTGATGTGTATTTGTGTATTGAGGGAGGGTGTGGCCTAAGGAGATCACCCTATATCAAGGTGTGCATAATTATTAGGCAGCTTGTTTTCCTCAGGCAAAATGGTCCAAAAAAGAGATCTAAGCGATACTAAAAAGTCAAAAATTGAAAAAGTCATTCGGGGCATGCAGCACTCTTGAAATTGCTCAGATATTGGGGCATGATCACAAAATCATCAAACATTTTGTTGCAAATAGTCAACGGGGCCACAAGAAACATGTTGGGGGAAAAAAAGATGCAAATTAACTGCCTAAGATTTGAGGAGAATCAAACATGAAGTTACCAGGAACCCATTATCCTCCAGTGCTGTCATATTCTCATATTCCAGAACTGCAACCTATATGGAGTGCCCAGAAGTACAAGGTGTTCAGTGCTCAGACACATGGCCAAGGTAAGGAAGGCTGAAACCCAACCACCACTGAACAAGACAGATAAGTTGAAACATCAAGATTGGGCCAAGAAATATCTGAAGACAGATTTTTTCAAAAGTTTTATGGACTGATGAGATGAGAGTGACTCTTGACAGAGCAAATGGATGGGCCCATGGCTGGATCAGTAACAGGCACAGAGCTCCATTTCGACCCAGACACCAATAAGATGAAGGTGGGATACTGGTATGGTCTGGTATTATTAAAGATGAGCTAGTTGGACCTTTTCAAGTTTAAGATGGACTCAAAATCAACTCCCAAACCTACTGCCAGTTTATAGAAGACAAAGACACTTTATTCAAGCAGTGGTAAAAGAAAAAGTCTGCATCTTTCTAGAAGACCATGATTTTTATGCAGGCCAATGCTCCACCACATGCATTGAAGTACTCCACTGCGTGCCTAGCCAGTAAAGGCCTTACAGATAAAAGAAAAATGACATGGCCTCCTTCCTCACCTGACCTAAAGCCCTTCTTAAATGGCAGATTAACGGGGAAGGAAAAGAGAACACCTCTTTGAACAGTGTCTGGGAAAGGCTGTGTTTGCTGCTGCACAAAAATTTGTCAACAGATCAAGAAACTGACAGACTCCATGCACGGAAGGCTTATGACTGTTATTGAAAAGAAGGATGGCTATATTGGTCACTGATTTTTTTTTTTTTTTTTAAAATGTCAGAAATGTTTATTTGTAAATTTTGAGTCGTTTATTATTCTCACTTTAACAGATGAAAACAAACAAGTGGGATGGGAAAATTTTCGTTTTTCCTTTAGTTGCGTAATAATTCTGCACACTAATAGTTGCCTAATAATTGCGCACACATACTGTATGTATTCCACTGAGAATGTTCACACTCACATTTCCTTTGTAAAACATTCAAGTTACAGGTTTATTACCATTTTGGATTGACTGATAGCACTGTATTTGTTCCATATTACAATTAATCCTCAAAAATACAACTTGCTTAATAATTGTGCACACAGTGTATATATCATCAGATATATATAACCCCCTTTACAATAAAGCCCTTACATAAGGTCTGGTCCAACCAATTAACTTCAGAGGTCACATAATTAGTTGATTAGGGTCCACCTGTGTGCAATCAAAGTGTCACATGATCTATCACATGATGTCTATATAGACAGACCTGTTCTGAAAGACACCTGACTCTGCACCACAATTAAGCAAACACTCCAGAAGACTAAGGAGCACTCCAAACAGGTCAGAGACAAAGTTATGGAGAAGTATAGATCAGGGTTGGGTTATAAAAATATATCCCAAACTTTGAATATCCCATGGAACACCATTAAATCCATTATAACAAAATGGAAAGAATATGGGACCACCAAACCTCACAGACTGGGCAGGGAGGGCATTAATCAATAATTCAACAAAGACACTGAGGAGAACACTGAGGAGTTGCAAAGCCATACACTCCATGGAGCAGGGCTTTAAAGAAGAGTGGCTAGAAAAAAGCCATTGCTTAAAGAAAAAATAAGAAAACACTTTTGGAGTTTGCTCAACAGTATGTGGGGAACTCCACAAAACACAAGAAGGTTTTCTGTTCAGATGAAACTGAAATTGAACATTTTGGCCATCGTGGGAGACACCATGTATGGCAAAAACCCAATATGTCAAATCACTCAAAGGACTCCATTCCCATAGTGATGCGTGTTGGTGGAGGCACCATCCTGTGGGGTTGTTTTACAGCAGGGACACAAGCACTCGTCAGGACTGAAAGAAAAATGGAATGGACTAAATACAAGCTATCTTGAGGAAATTCTGTTTAGTCCACCATAGATTTCAGACAGAGCTGAAGGTTTACCTTTCAGCAGGACAATGCCCCTAAACAAACAGCTAAAGCTACGCAGGAATTGTTTAAAGGGAAACATTTAAATGTCTTGGAATGGCCTAGTCAAAGTTCAGACCACAATGCAATTGAGAATCTTTGGCATGACTTGAAGATTGCTGTACACCAGCGCAACCCATTTAACGTGAAGGAGCTGAAGGAATTTTGCCTTGAGGAATGAGCAAAAATCCCAGTGGCTTGATGTGCTAAGCTAATAGAGACATTCCCCAAGAGACTTGTAGCTGGAACTGCAGCAAAAGATGGCTCTACAAAGTATTGGCTTTGGGGGGTGAATACTTATGCACACTCATGATTATTTTTGTCTTAATTATTGTTTGTGTCACAACAAAAAAAAAAGTTTTGTACCTTTAAAGTGGTAGGTATGTTGTGTAAATCAAATAGTGCTAACCCCAAAAAGTCAATTTTAATTACAGGTTGTAATGTGGCAAAACAGGACAAACCCCAAGGGGAAGGAATACTTTCACAAGGCACTGTATTTTCTTTCCCTGCAAGCCTGACTGGGATTAACCTTTTATTTTTTAAATTCTATTTAATTTTATTATATTCTGGTAAAGTTTGTGGAGCTAAAAGCTAAGCAGCTCAAAATAGACTTCCATAGCCTCAGGTAGAAAATGATGGGTCCTCCAGGCTACTTTAAAGTTATTCCCTGGAAGTTCAAATAAATAATTCTTCTTGTGTGTTATGAATCCATCTCTGGGTCTCCTGGTGCATCTACTGTAGGAGTCTGAGAACTGTGAACAACTGTGAGCTACGAGTCCATTAAAAAATATGGGCCATTATTTAAAGGTTTCAGTGGTAGAGCTTTGAAACACTACCCAGAAAACCAGTAATGATTGATCAAGTATATGAACATTCTTACCTGGGTTTACAAGAATGGCAGTTGTGTATCAACAACCTGACAATCTTAAGGGCTGAATTAATTAATCTTTGAAGAAAATGTCTGTTTCTTTTAAATAGGGTAGCATCTATACCCCCTTGTTCTTAAAGAAGTTGGTAACTGCAATGTCACAAATTGGCATGTGTGCAGTGGCATTACCACAACAGGAACATCTCCTTGTTAATGTATAGAATGCAACATGTGAAACAGATAAAAATTAACTTCATAGAAAGAAGCCATAATAATATTTCTAATGTTCAAAAATGGTCTCAGAGAGCTTCAGATCCTAACATATATTATTATTCTTATTCTTTTCTTGCCGCCTCCTCTCTCGTAAGCTTCTTCTCGCTCCCTCCCAACTCTGGCTCCTCTACTGGAGTGAGTCAGCTCCTTTTATACAGTACCCGGATGTGCTCCAGTTGCTTCTTGACAATCTTCTTGCAGCACTTCCGGGTGTGGCGGAAGTAATGCATTCCACATCCCCGGGAACGTCTGGGCAGATCCTGGTGGTGGCCACGTGCCCCAATTGGGCACAGCTTCCCAGCTCTGAACGGGTGGCCCACCTGCGAACCAGGGCGGTTGCCTTCTCGTCTCCCAAGGGAGGTATTGGTCTGCTCCCGGTCCTTCCACCTTCCAGGCATCCCGACTAGATATCTGTCATTTTGTGCTCACCATTACAATAGGGTCCCAGCATTGTTGCGCATCTTCTTTCAGGTTGCTTCTATTACTAAATTTTTTAACAGAATCCAGAAGACTTTATTAGTCCAATCCCTTGTAATTTAGGTAGTAGTAGTAGTAATAATAATGATAATTTATTCATATAGGAACTTTCACAAACATGTCACTACATGTAGCATTAGTAAGAAAAAAACAGAACCATTAACAATGTAATATTAGAATAAATTGAAAATTAGCAAAATAAAGAACAAAATCCATGGAAACTAAGAGTTAAGATAAGGAAAGTACTGGTAGCAAAGCAAGGTTTGGAGTTGATTTCGAAAGAAAAAGGGGGAGTGCAGTCTCAAAATACATTGCGGGAATGAATTCCAAAATTTGGAGCCCAGAGCGCTTAGTGACCTGTCTCCCCACATTGATGGTTGTATCTGAAGGACCATCAGTAGTCCAGTGTCAGAGGACCTGAGTACATGTGGAGGGCTGTAAGTGGGAAGGAGCTCAGATAGATAAATGGGGATTAGAAATCTTGAAGATTTCACATTTACTTATTTGTCTGACGCCTTATCCAAGGAAGCTTACAACATTGTAATGCAATTGGTTACATTTCCTTTGGTTTTCCAATTGGAGCAAAGGTAGGTCAAGTGACTTGCTTATGGTTGCTCAGTGTTAGTAGCAGCATTTGAACCAACAACCTCAGGGGTTTGAAGTCCAATGCCTTAACCACTACACCACACTAGACAGGAGGCACAGGTTTATATTTTATATACAAAGAAATGAGTAACCAGTGGAACTAGTAACGAACAGGAGCAATGTGCTCTGTACGTCTAGTGGATGTAAACTGAGCTCTGAACAGACAGTAGGTAGTCTATGAATGCTTTAGCAGGGAGGACAGTGATCAGGGCATTACAATGATCTTTAAAAGTATAAGACCGTGTTTCAGCGTCTCTCTTGTTTTGCAGAGGGTCAAGGCAAGAGATGATGCATAGATGAAAAGTGAACCTATATGAAGCTCAAAGGTAAGAGATGAGTAAAACAATCAGAGTATCAACAGTTTGTAAAAGATTAACGATCTGTATTATCGTGATATTCTCCTCTGGTTATCCTTATTTCTTTTTTCCTAGGGATTATGTGAATTTACCAGGTTTGTTATTGGACTGGTCTACTCTCACACTTTAAAATTAGTACACATATACGTAGATATACACATGCACACACACAAGTACCGTATGAATGATGTATACACAGCCAGTAAATAAATTATTGAACGCCCCTCATATGAAGGGAATCAAGAAAATGCAGTGCCAATAATGCCAGCTGCAGAGAGAGATGTGAGGCAAGAATGTCATGATTTACAGCAGAGGTGCCAAACTCAGAACCTGGAGGACCACAGGAGCTGCCACTTTCTTAATTAGTAACCAATTGCTATCATAAATTGAAATCACTTCTTTTGCATTTGTTGTAATTGACTTGCCTTGTAAGAATCAAAACCTGTAGGTTTCTTTTTACCAGCAGCCAAACAGTAATGAGGTAAAATAATGAGATACGTCCAACAGATGATCAGCTAAATCCTAGTAGACCACTATTTTCACTCCAGCCAGTTTCTTAATTAGAAGCCCATTCTTCCCGCTTATAAAACACATTTTTCAATTCTATGGGTTTTTTTTTCGAACAAGAACATTCACATTCCTTTAAAGGGTTTCATTTTATTGAAATAGATTTGTATGGAGGACGCATGCGTTCCAATGAGATCCACCTGCTCTTCTGCTGACTTGCTCTTCACCATTTTATTGTTTGGTTAATGATAGAGGGAACATAAAAAATGAAAGGATCTAAATCATGGAAAACAAATTAATTAAAATTAAGTGAGAAAGTCGGTTGTATTAGCAGCAGTAAGGTATAATTAATTAAGAAAAGTGGTTGGAATGAAAACCTGTAGCCACAGTGGCACTCCAGGATTGGAGTTTTGTTGCACTGGTTTACAGTATTGAAAGTAGCACATCAGTATCAGCAGACAGGAGGTCAGTTATGGCTGTCAGAACAGTGTACTGTACTGTGAAGCATGCAGAGACATAGACTAAGAGAGGTTCAAAAAGATTACTTTGGAAAAAGAACGTTTGAAGCTATATAGCAAACATCCATCCCAAAACCTTTGCTAGCAAGATGAGGTTTGAAATATACATGTCTCAAAAATAGATGAATCAAGACCAGAGCAAAATATTGAAGAAGCTCTCCTGGCACTTTCTAGCAGAATGTACCTACAGTTTGGTCCAACTCACCTCCAGATGGTGATAAGTTTAAAGAAAGGTAACACCTCCCTTTACTGAGTGTCCACAATGCATTAGCTTGGATCATAATGTTTAGTAAAGCTTTAGGCCTAAAGTGCAAGTCAATTATGAGAAACATTGTAATTGAACATGGAGGGCAATACATGACTAACAATTCAAAAGAGATTCACAAACTAGATTCAAACCAGGCAGGACCTTACTTCCCTTTGCTCCTCTCTAGGCATCTCCATCATTCACAATGTGAGAATCAAAGTCTTCTAGCTGAACCAGAGTCAGAAGAGACTGCCATTAGGAACCCCCATATCTACAGTACACGCAGTTTTCCTATGCTTGTAAGCTTCTTCACACCATTTCAAAACCATTTTTGTGGAGCAAAAATGAAATAGTAAGACCCCCCAGAGAAAAATATCTTGAATTAACCTGATGTGTAGTGTACAAGCCAGCTATTCCACGTAAATAAATATCAGGCCCTCTTTAACAAGCCAATTTCACATTCAATTCTGTCAGTTCAATCTACTTCACTCAATCTCGCAAAAGTCAACTGGCATTGCCCTCGTCCGTGGACTTGGTAGTGTGGAGAGTCCACATGACAGTTCCATAAGACTTGTCTGGGCTGAGACTAGCAAGTGAATATTACCCCAGGCCTAACTCCAAAGGTGGGTCCTCATATTCATTGCTGAATGTGTTTTCATTTCATGAATCAAAATTTTGATAACTTTTTTCAATGAAACAGCTATCATCATTTAGAGTAAACATTAATGACAATTTATCAAATTCCAATGATCAAAGTGATTTCAGTGACAGGTGTTACCAATACCTTAGAGTTGCCAGTCTTTTATCTATTCTAGGAGAGCCAAGCAAAATGACACCTTTTATTGGCTAACTAAAAAGATTACAATATGCAAGCTTTCGAGGCAACTCAGGCCCCTTCTCCAGGCAAGATGTAATACAGAAACTGGAGTTTCCTGTGTTTATATCCACACACTAGGACAAGAAACAACAATGGTAAATCTTTAAAGGAAAAATCTTAAATGTAAAAAATTAATAGGTTCACTCAGGCTAAAACCTAATTTAACAAGAGAGAGAAGAACAATGTATGGTCAAGAGATTTTTGGATATTCTAGGACAAAATTAAGGCAAGGTGCTTTATTGTTATTGCTATTAATTATGCCTTAATAAACAAAAATATTTAGCTTATTAATTTGAAAAAAAAGATACATGGCCCACCTTTTGTCAAACTCTAAGCACAAAATATTTTTGTTGCCAGATAGCAATAGGATCCGTGCTCACTTGCTCACCTACCAGCAACTAGAGTCTGGTTTTATGCCTAAGAAGTCCACCATCGACCACATCCTGGCACTGAGGGTTCTCATGGAGCACAAATGCGAATATCAACAGACTTTCTTTGCAGCTTTTGTTGATTTGTCGTAAAGCATTCAACTCAGTTAATCGAGCTGCCCTGTGGGACATCCTGAGATTTCGTGGGATCCCCTCAAGGTTGCTGGATATCATGGCCGGCCTGTACACTGGTACTGTGAATGCTGTGTAGAGTGGAGACAGAACATCTGTGTTTTTCCCAGTTGATTCTGGGGTTCGTCAGGGTTATATTCTTGCTTTTACTCTGTTCAATGCTTGTATGGACTGGGTGTTGGGCAAGGTCGTGGGGTCCAGTGGCTGTGGGAATCTGTTGGTGAAGAAAGACTTTGCTGATGATGCTGTGATCTTCGCGGAGTCAATGGAGGCTCTGATCGGGGCTCTCAAGAGACTGAATGAGGAGTCTGAGTGTCTGGGCTGGTGGGTGTCCTGAGTAAAAAACCAACATCCAGCCCTTTAATGACCTCTTAGGCACAGTCATCAGCAGTGTGTCTGCCTGCACAGAGAATGCCGATCTTGTCGAGAGGTTTACTTACAGTGACATTCATGTTTCAGGTGACTCTTTCTATGAAGTCAGTAAACGGATTGGGAGACCATTGGGGGTCATGAGGTCACTGGAAAGGGGTGTGTGGCGCTCCCGATATCTATGCAAAAGGAGGAAGATCCTGGTGCTTCCTGTCTTGCTATATGGTTGCGAGACATGGACGCTATACAGTGACCTGAGACAAAGACTGGACTCCTTTGGTACGGTGTCTCTTTGGAGAATCCTTGGGTACCATTGGTTTGACTTTGTGTGGAATGAGCAGGTGCTCATGGTGTCCCAAATGAGGCACATTACCAGCATTGTGAGGGAGTGTCAGTTACGGTACTACAGACATGTGCGCAATTCCCCAAGGGTGATCTGGCTCGCTGGATCTTCATTGTTGAGAACCCAAGTGGCTGGACCAGGCCAAGGGGATGCCCATGTAACACCTGTCTACGGCAGATAGAGGGTCATTTTAGGAGTGTGGGACTGGACTGCATGTCTACCTGGGAATAACCAACCAGGATCTCTAGCTCTTTCTCCGTATGGTGGGTGCAGCAACGCACTGTACTAGTGCATGCTCCCCAACCTGTCCTGACCTGACCTGTTAACAGTTGTAGCAGTAGTGTTTTTGCTCAAATGTTTACTTCCTTCCACTTGAAACGCAGGCTACTAAAACTTAATATTTCTTTAACTATCATGGACATTTTAATATTTTTGCTGTTGTTTTTTAAGAAGAAAGTATTTTACATCAGATGTCAGAAATGCTTATCTCTCTGTGACATTTTGGAAGAATACAGTCTACTATATAGTTCACTCAGGGTCAAAGGATCACAAACTCTCTCTTCCATCTTCCTATCACTGAACCCACTTAAACTGGGAGCCATGAGAGCTGGAGTCTATCCCAGTAGCATCACATTCAAGGCAAGAATGAATGCTGGCCATGGTGGGAATCCAGCACAAGCCCCAGTCTTTCATTACAAGTCTCCAGTTCAAGTAAACCTTCATGACTGCATGAAGCTGGTTGGAAAACTGGAGTACCTGGGGAAGAAAACTACAGCCATAGAGACAATGGACTAATTCCACATGGATAGCAACTTGCCTAGAATTAACACCCAGGAGGTCTGGATCTAGGAGGCAGTAACATTGTCCACTGGGCCACCTTGTTTTCAAGTGTTTTAATCCAATACAGTTTTAAAACTTGTAAACAATCTCCTGTGAGTTTAACTGTATGACTGTAGCTTTTTTATTGTATCCCAGTACACATTTCAGTTGTTGTCACTAGATCAAGATTTCTATGTGATTTTCACCTTACATCTACAGTAGTGGAAGGTGTCTCCAGATATGACAGTTCCTATGTGCCATAACCTCATAAACATTAACATAATCATAAAAGCTGAACACAAAAAATAAACTTTTTATTTTGAAATTTGACCATTTGTTATACAGAACAATAAAATACACAACTGAAGGTTTTAGTCCTAAATGTTGTAATTTAATGGTAGATCCAAGCTGATGGATCTGTGATGTTTAGGACTACGTCATATCTAACAAGCAGTGGTTGCTATTGCCTGAAGCCCGCACCCCTCTGCATTTCTCAAATGTGACATAATGAATTGCAGTTGTACATTTTCTAGGTATAAAAGGAAAGGTCATTATGATCACAAAAATAAATTATTTTTCCAACAAACATTTGTATCTTAGAATAAAGATTTCTGTACAGTTATCATATTGTGTATATACAGTGCCCAGGCCAGCAGAGACAGAAGCAGTCTGTTCACAAGCATTTCAGGAAAAAGAAATTACAAGAGGCTTCCTGCGGGCAGTCACAGAGTTTCCCAAAGCGAGCTCCCTTCTTCACTGAGCAGTAGTCTCCAATCGCACACTGCAAAACAATATACAAGGATTGTCAATATTCTTTGTGATTTCATCCCAGGAATCTGTTGAATGATGTCATCTGAGAGGAAAGAAAATTTCATTTTGCATTTTTGTAGTTAGTGGAAGTTCAAGGTAAACCCAGTAACCCTAACAAGAAATGGAAAAATGTCAGAAAGTCTAAGCTAAATGAAGTATATAACTACACAATAATAAAATAAGATGAAAAGGTTGGCCTGGTCGGCTTCACCCTCTCAATTTCAAGGTGAATTGCATATTCATCATGTGACATATTAGGGGGGCTCAACAACAGTGTGCCAACAAAAGAGTGCACACAATAAACATGGGGACAGCAACAAAAGTCAGTGACTAACCCACATGATTACTTTTATTTACTGGAAATTTATATACTGTATATTTTTTTCAAATAATATACATGAACTTCATATCTAGAACATACGTACAGCTTGAGGACCAACATTACACTTTCTTTCTTTGTTCTTCGTTCGACTGTTCTCGTTAGGAGCGGATCATCTTCTTCCATATCTTTCTGTCCTCTTCATCTTGTTCTGTTACACCCATCACCTGCATGTCTTCTCTCACAACATCCACAAACCTCCTCTTAGGCCTTCCTCTTTTCCTCTTCCCTGGCAGCTCTATCCTTAGCATCTTTCTCCCAATATACTCAGCATCTCTCCTCTGCACATGTCCAAACCAACGCAATCTCGCCTCTCTCATTTTGTCTCCTAACCGTCCAACTTGAGCTGACCCTCTAATGTCCTCATTTCTAATCCTATCCATCCTTGTCACACCCAATGCAAATCTTAGCATCTTTAACTCTGCCACCTCCAGCTCTGTCTCCTGCTTTCTGGTCAGCGCCAACATCTCCAGCCCATATACTATAACATAGCTAGTCTCACTAACATCCTGTAGATCTTCCTTTTCACTCTTGCTGATACTCATCTGTAACAAATTACTCCTGACACTCTTCTCCACCCACTCCATCCTGCCTGCACTCTCTTTTTTACCTCTCTTCCACAATCCAACATTACACACAAAACACAAATGAACAGATACCCCAAACCCATTTGAATGAAAGAGTGATTGTACTGTGTAGTCCGTCACAACAAGTCTAAAAGTGGCACCCGTCCATATGCCAACAATAACTGTTGCAGGTGGATATTAAGCTGGACATACCTTGATTAGGACATAGAAGTCTGCGACATAGCCAAACATCCATGTCAAGTTACAGTTAACAATTTGGATGGTTTCAGAAGATACTGGAATAATGTATTTCTAATACTTTTAGGAATGGAACATGTTTTTTTGAGAAATAACACATATTAAGGATTAAATGCACATGTAGATACATCTCTTTACCCATCAAAAGACTTATTAATGTTCTTCTCCTCAAATGGACTCAGTCACTCAACCTCTCTCCTGCTGCTTCAAATCACACAGCATGGGAAAAAGTCCTTAAAGGAGCTGACTCACTTATTGCACACAGTTCAAATACAAGGCCAGGCACAATGTTGTGTCCTTAAGGACAATAAAACACATTTCCTGTTTCCTTTTGTGATATAACAGGCTTTACATTTAAAAGTATTCCTGTTTTGACACCACACAGGTTGGCAGAAGTTTGATGGAAGGACCAGGAAATGATAAGCAGTCAAAAAGAAAGACGATTTTTATTTGTTCATTTGTTCAAAAAAGAAATTCAAAAATTAAAGTCAAAGAACACAACTGTAAGTTGTTAGCCAAGTGTAACAAGAGATTCAATTGCAATGAGTAGTCACAATATCTACAGAGAGTAAAGTCTCTGTGAAGTCAGCTTATAAAATGTCACGTCAATGATCTCATCTGACGCGATTTCTGGGTGACATGTCCTGAGCAGCTGCTGTTTGCATCATACCAATGGGAACTTGAAAAAGATGACGTCCATGAAAAAAATGGTGTCATGGGAAAAAAATGCCAAAACAGAACAGGTCAAAATTCCTGATAATAGAAATATCTACTTTCAGTTTGGGAAATAACATTATGTTTGAATTCCTTGACGTTAAATCTACATTAATTCCTTCATTCTTCCTCTGCTTATCCAAAACAAGGTCACGAGAGCAAAGGTCACACTTGCCAACTCATACTGTAGGATCTCAAGGCATTCTGGGAGATGTAACCATTCCAGTGAGCCCTGAATCTTCCCTGAGGTCACCTCCCAGCTGGTCAGGGAGGTTTACAAGTTTACTCTGATAGAAACATACAGAAAAATATACAAAGAACAGAACATTTTTAAGTCATAGCAATCCCAGAAGATGTTTAACATAAAACGCATAAAGACATAAAGCTAATTTTTGTAAGTGTCCACTAAGTTAAATTCCTGCACGTTTCTCCTTATGCCTCACAGTAAGGAGACCAAGGTTCATGTCCAAGGTCCTCCCTGCATGGGGTTTGCATGTTCTCCCCATGTCTGTGTGGATTTGCTCCCCCTGTCCAAAGACCTGCAGGTCAGTTGAATTGGCCACGCTAAAGGCCCTAGTGTGTGTCTGATGTGTGTTTGTGTGTGTGTGTGTGTGTGAGTGAGTGTGCTTGCCTTGTGATGGACTGGCACTCTGTCTGGGGTTTGTTCCTGCCTTGCACTCTGTGTTAGCTGGAATAGGTTGCAACAAGAATCCTTGGTCTGGATTAAGCCGGTTAGAAGATGTCATGACATGATGTCTCAGCTTAGAAGAGCCATCTAATTGCACCCATTTCCCACAGGTTTCTTTTGTCACTGCACTTTTGTTCCAAACTCTTGTGTCTTTTAATTCCCTTACTAGTTGTGCTTCCCATCTAAAAAATCCAAGTAGTAGACCTCAGTGTATTCACTATTTACTGTACAATATGTAGTGCACCATCTATTGGTATATAATTTGTAATGTATGTACTAATAAAATGTAATGCATTTTCATTCCAATAGATGGCACACTGCTTTGACCAATGCCATACCAAATGGAAAGGCTCTAAGTTTCCTTTGCCATTTTTTATTCACCATTAATTGTAACTGAATGCTGCCAACACTGAATATTAAAAGGCCACAGTGACAGTTTCACTGTTGTATGCATGTGTAAGAAACATTTCTCAGTGTCCACCCTGCTCATTGCTAATTAAGAGATTCGGACACAATAAAGGGAATAAATGGTAAATTAAAAAAAGGAAAAAGAAATGTAAGCACTAAAGATTAGGCAAAGAATACAAATATTTATCAATTTGTTAGAAATTTTTGCAGGCCAGACAACTAAACAATGAGATCAAATAAAAGTAAGAATAATGCACTGTTGTTTTAAAAACCCTGCTGCCATTCAGATCCCCCAGGGCTGAATTTTAAAACCACTGCTTTATATAATTTAGTCGCTTAGTTTTAGTCACCCATTGTTACTTATGGTCACCTCACTGTTGCTGCATAGGCTTGACTTTTAATAATACTACCAGCATAATGAACCGCTCAACATGTTATATTTCAACACACTATACCAGTGCAATTTTATTTCGTTTTGATTTAGAAGCCTACTAATTTCCTTTGAATTTTCTGAAACAGTCTGAGGTGGCAATTATAGAATGACAAGGCATTTGGCTTTTTATCTACACCTCTTCTTTCAGGTCAGGTTTAAAGGGAGTCATAATCGTCCTCCATGCAGTCTCTGGCATCTGCAATCAAGTGAAATGAAATTCATTTGACTTCTGCCCACCTCATTATTTTGCTTTGCAATGACTTTTATGCACTGACCACATGCAAGGGAATATGAAAGAAGGGCATGCCACTCAGTCCATGCTGTAAAGCTATTTCATTTGAGTTTTTGGAGTTTTGGATTGCCTTCTCTGCGATTTTTGCCCCCACCTAGCATTTTGTATTTTGTGCTTTCTCACCACTATTCTTCCTTTGATTCATCCTTCCATCCATTATCCAACCTGCTACAGTGCATCTGGAAAGTATTCACAGCGCATCACTTTTTCCACATTTTGCTATGTTACAGCCTTATTGCAAAATGGATTAAATTCATTTTTTTCCTCAAAATTCTACACACAACACCCCATAATGACAACGTGAAAAAAGTTTACTTGAGTTTTTTGCAAATTTATTAAAAATAAAAAACCTGAGAAATCACATGTACATACTGTAAGTATTTACAACCTTTGCTCAATACTTTGTTGATGCACCTTTGGCAGCAATTACAGCCTCAAGTCTTTTTGAATATGATGCCACAAGCTTGGCACACCTATCCTTGGCCAGTTTCGCCCATTCCTCTTTGCAGCACCTATCAAGCTCCATCAGGTTGGATGGGAAGCGTCGGTGCACAGCCATTTTAAGATCTCTCCAGAGATGTTCAATCGGATTCAAGTCTGGGCCACTCAAGGACATTCACAGAGTTGTCCTGAAGCCACTCCTTTGATATCTTGGCTGTGTGCTTAGGGTCGTTGTCCTGCTGAAAGATGAACCGTCGCCCCAGTCTGAGGTCAAGAGCGCTCTGGAGCAGGTTTTCATCCAGGATGTCTCTGTACATTGCTGCAGTCATCTTTCCCTTTATCCTGACTAGTCTCCCAGTTCCTGCTGCTGAAAAACATCCCCACAGCATGATGCTGCCACCACCATGCTTCACTGTAGAGATGGTATTGGCCTGGTGATGGAGCGATGCCTGGTTTCCTCCAAACGTGACGCCTGGCATTCACACCAAAGAGTTCAATCTTTGTCTCATCAGACCAGAGAATTTTGTTTCTCATTGTCTGAGGTGCCTTTTGGCAAACTCCAGGAGGGCTGCCATGTGCCTTTTACTAAGGAGTGGCTTCCGTCTGGCCACTCTACCATACAGGCCTGATTGGTGGATTGCTGCAGAGATGGTTGTCCTTCTGGAAGGTTCTCCTCTCTCCACAGAGGACTTCTGGAGCTCTGACAGAGTGACCATCGGGTTCTTGGTCACCTCCCTGACTAAGGCCCTTCTCCCCCGATCGCTCAGTTTAGATGGCCGGCCAGCTCTAGGAAGAGTCCTGGTGGTTTCGAACTTCTTCCACTTACGGATGATGGAGGCCACTGTGCTCATTGGGACCTTCAAAGCAGCAGAATTTTTTCTGTAACCTTCCCCAGATTTGTGCCTCGAGACAATCCTGTCTCAGAGGTCTACAGACAATTCCTTTGACTTCATGCTTGGTTTGTGCTCTGACATGAACTGTCAACTGTGGGACCTTATATAGACAGGTGTGTGCCTTTCCAAATCATGTCCAATCAACTGAATTTACCATAGGTGGACTCCAATTAAGCTGCAGAAACATCTCAAGGATGATCAGGGGAAACAGGATGCACCTGAGCTCAATTCTGAGCTTCATGGCAAAGGCTGTGAATACTTATGTACATGTGCTTTCTCAATTTTTTTATTTTTAATAAATTGGCAAAAATCTCAAGTAAACTATTTTCATGTTGTCATTATGGGGTGTTGTGTGTAGAATTCTGAGGAAAAAAAATGAATTTAATCCATTTTGGAATAAGGCTGTAACATAAGAAAATGTGGAAAAAGTGATGCGCTGTGAATACTTTCCGCATGCAATGTACAGTATATGTTCCTGCATATGTATATTTTCACATGCATGTATGTATGAGTGGCTTACTGTTAGTATATTTTTATCATTTAAACAACAAACGTATGAGTTAATAAAGACAGTTTTTTTACTAGGAAAATGGACATTGTGAATTCTACAGACTTATTGTTGCTACTCTAAAGATCAGGCTTCATTCCAGTAGATTACTACCTGAGAATGAGGCTGGACTTGGCCAGACTCCAAGATCAGGCACTTTCTAATGTGTTTGCCCACAGTTTGTGAAATGAACTTGCAAACTTGCGTGCGACTGCCGATCCTAATGTGTTGTGGGACACTTTCTGTGACAAGACCCTGAAGGTTGCTGAGGGTTGTGTGGGTATTACTGGTGTTCCCAGAAGGTGGTATTTCATCTCACAGGATACCCTGGATATTATTGAGAGTAATCGCAGTACACCGTTTGATGGTAGCTCCAGTCTGTACCAGGAACTGAGAAGGATGGCTGCAAGGACTCTGAGATCAGATAAGGAGACGTTTGTTAGAGGAATCTATGAGCAAGTGACACACCATCTATGGTCTAGAGACCCATGTCCCACTTAGAGAAGAATCGAAGCATTACGCACATTGGAATCTATTCCATGGGGAGTCGCAGTCAGGGCGAGTTATGGTACGGTCCTTACGGATGACGCTGCAGTTGGGACATGCAAGGCTAGCTACTTTGAGCAGCTGTTTAAAGCTGATCCTCTAGCTAGGATATTTCATGTCTCTAGGTCCACGGTTCTCAGGGCTGATCCTCCAATTAGATGTAATCTCAGTGAGATTGCACAGGTGGTGAACCAGCTTAGGGTAGGGAATGCTGCATTGATCTGTGGTGTCCACGGTGAACTCCATGCTAGTGGTAAGACTGTCCTCCTAGCAATGCAAGCAATCTTTGCTTCCATTTGGGAGACGGGCATCACCCTACTGAATGGAAAACGGGACTTGTCATCCCTATCTGGAAAGGGAAGGGTAATTGCCTGGATTGCAGCAACTACTGGGGGATAAACACTGCTCTCGTTGCCAGGTAAGGTCCTTGCTAAGGTCATCTTCAATAGGGTCCATGATCAATTGTTTACCTACAAGCGACCAGAGCAGCCTGGTTTTACGCCTAAGAAGTCTATCATAGACTACATCCTGGCAATGAGGGTTCTCATCGAGCACAAACACAAATATCATCAGAGTTTCTTTGCAGCCTTTGTCAGTTTTCATAAAGCGTTCAGATCAGTTGATCAAGCTGTCCTGTGGGACATCCTTAGACTTCATGAGATTTTCCTGACGTTTTTAGATGTCATGGCCAGCCTGTACACTGGCATTGTGAGTGCCGTGTAGAGTGAAGGCAGAACCTCTGCGTTCTTCCCAGTTGATTCTGGGGGTACATCTGGGGTGTGTTCTTGCTCTTACTCTGTTTAATGCTTGCATGAACTGAGTGTTGGGCAGGTTTGTGGAGTCCAACAGCTGTGTGGCATCTGTTGGTGAAAAAAAAATTCCCTGATATTGACCTTGTGATGTTTGCGGAGTTAATGGAGGCTCTGATTGGAGCTCTCGAGAGACTGAGTGAGGAGTTTGAGTGTTGGGGCTTGAGATTGTCCTGGGTGAAAAACAAGATCCAGGCCTTTAATGACCTCTTGGACACAGCCACCAGCAGTGTGTCTGTCTGCAGATAAGGTGTTGACCACGTCTAGAGGTTTACTTACCTCTGTAGCAACATACATGTCTCTGGTGACTCTTCCTATGAAGTCAGTAGACAAATTGGGAGAGCATGGGAGGGTCATGGAAAGGGATGTGTGGCACTCCTGATATCTTTGCAAAGGGACAAAGATCCAAGTCTTTAGAGTCCTGGTGGTTCCTGTTTTGCTATATGGTTGCAAGACATGGACAATATCCAGTGACCTGAGATGAAGACTGGACAGCTTAAGTACTGTGTATTTTCTGAGAATCCTTGGGTACCACTGGTTTGATTTTATGTTGAAATAGCAGTTGTTCATGGACCCCCGAATGAGGCACATTACCTGCATTGTGAGGGAGTGTCAGTTACAGCACTACGGTCATGTGGTGCAATCCCCTAAGGGTGATCCAGCTTACAGGATCCTCATTGTTTAGGACTCCTGTGGCTTGACCAGCCTAAGGGGATGTCCAGAGGGTTGGACTGAACCGCATGTCTGCCTGTAGGTTTGCCAACCAGAATTCCAAGCTTTTTCATCATGTGAGTGGTGGAGCAACTCACTATACAACCTGACCTGACCTAAACACTTTCAGAAATAGTTGATGTTAAGCATGGTGTCCTACAGGGATCAGTGCTAGGGCTGCTGCTATTTTTAATATATATATAAATAATTTGGACAGGTATATAAGTAACAAGGTGGTTAAGTTTGCAGATGATACCAAACCAAGTGGATTGGCAGATAATCCGGAATCCGTTGAATCATTACAGAGGAAGTAAAAATGTTAGGTTTGAATACATGATGGGAAATTCAAATGTACACCTTATGAGAAAGATTTAGGAGATGGATTTAGGAGTCACAGTGGACTCGAGAGTATTAACTGCCAGACAGTGTTCGGAAGCCATTAAGATGGTTAACAGAATATTAGGTTATATAGCACGGTGTGTGGAGTACAAGTCCAACTAGGTTATACTCAAGCTTTATGATGCACTGGTGAGGCCTCATCTGGAGTACTGTGTGTAGTACCAGGCTACAAATAGGACATAGAAAAAGAAAATGGACATTGAAAAAGTCCAGAGAAGAAAATCTAGGCTGATTCTAGGAATACCGGGAAGAATTATGAGGAAAAATTAAAAGAGGTGGGCCTTTTCAGTTTAAGCAAAAGATGATTAAGAGGAGATATAACTAAAGTATTATGAAGGGAATTAGTCCAATAGATCGAGACTGTTATTTTAAAATGAGCTCAGCAAGAACATGGGGACACAGTTGCAGACTTGTTAAGGATACATTTTGCACAGAATTCAGGAAGTTTTCCTTTACACAGAGAACCATAGACACATGGTATAAGCCACCAAGTAGTGTGGTAGACAGTAGGACGTTAGAGACTTTCTAAACTCGCTGTTATTTTAGAAGAATTAAGTGGATAGGACTGGTGGGCTAAATGGCCTGTTCTCATCTAGATTGTTCTAATGTTTTAATGTTTTCAACCATGCAGTATTTTATTGTGTGATGGGATGTTAAGTCTTCAATTCTTTCTTAAGAAGACACAAATTTTTTGGCTGGAAAGCTACATGTAGTGAGCACAAATGTACCACTGATAATCATGGGGCATTTGCCAAAGGCAACAGTACGTCTGACAAGTTCGTCTACCCTCTAGCCTGCTCACATGTTGAAGTGTCCTTGGCAGAGCCATTTCTTGCTCTATGCAGACTCTGCAGATGCATAGGGCCCCCAGCACAACTAGGACCAACCCAAGCTGCAGGTTCAGCCTCAGTATATTTGAGATGTATTAAATTATCTGTATGTTTGTATCCAGCTATGCTCCATCATGTGTTTAATTAAGCACTTATATGCTTAAAACTTAATAACACAAAACTAAGCTGCAATGATAGGGAACATTTTGTTTGTGTTTCTGGGACAAACAGTTCAAAATCGTGATTATCACTAGGCAATTGTGTTGTGCTGTTGTCTACTGACAAATGTGATGGAATAACACACTGACGGTTCACGTCAGGAGTAAAATAATGGTAGCCAAAGCCACTTTGATACCTAAGATGGCATGAAAAAGGGCTTATCCCTCTGGTGCTGTAAAATGGAAATAGAACAAAGCGTGGTCAGAATAAATGTAAAACATTTGTTAACAATGTTGCAAATCGATCAGAAGTGGGAAGTAACAAAGTAAAACAAGTTTGTTACTGTCCTAAAGTAGAATTTTCATGTAGGCTATCTGTATCTTTACTGGAGCATTTCATTTGTTTGAGACTTTCTACTTTAACTCACTATATTTGAAAGGAAAAAATCTAATTACATCTTGCCTGAAGAAGGGACCTGAGTTGCCTCGAAAGCTTGCATATCTTTTTAGTTAGCCAATAAAAGGTGTCATTTTGCTTGACTTCTCACTACTCCCTACAATGAAAACAATATCTGTTAATATCTTGCCAGCAAGTTTCTACCTCCAAAAAATAGGGGGAACTAGGTCAGATAATTTTATTAAATTATTCACATATATATGCAAAACTGAGGGACTATCCCATTATTTATTTCTTTGCACATTTTATATCTTTGATTTCTTCATATACAAAACACTAAGCGTGAGGGAGAGAAGCAAAAGGAACAGCCCAGGCAGCAACTGTGCTGATTTAAATAGTGACGATATGGTCAAACCAATGTCAAGCAACGCTGGACTTATTAATGAGATCAAAGATACAAGTAGATCATAAAATATGCCCCATACAAGTGGTTGGCAAAAAAAATAAGCCTTGTTGAATGTGTTGTCTTTTGTGCCAGCAATAAAAACACGTGCTGATAGCATTCAAAATTCACCCACTGATCTTAAAAAACACATAGAGGAAAGTATGTTCACATGAACTTTTGTTTGATTTGCCGTTTGGATATATTGATTTTTAAAACGGCAAGTAAAAATCAATTGAAATAAACTTTAGGAGGTAAGTAACGGTAGGCAAAGCCATATTAATCAGCATTAATCATTCTTTTTTTTCTCATCTTGTCATTTGCAGGATGCCAGTTAAATGTTTATTCTAAACAATTGTTTTAATTTATTTTATGTACTTCTGGACAATGGCCTAGTTTATTCTTTATTGTTTTAGGTGGTAGGGGAGAAAACTTTGTTATTATATGTCATGTTGAAATAAACATTTTTGAGAAAAATGCTGCTTCTGTTGAAATTATGGATATAGAGCATCCTCATTGCTGACCTTTTATTGATATTTTCTGTAGATTTAAATTTCTTGGGTCAACTTGAGATCATTAATTTGAATTTTAGATTTACAAATCTAGACTGTTTTCTTAAAGTGTAACAGATTGGTGCATCACCACAGATCATCTTAAAGGGTTTGAACTCTCCTCATTGTAGTTTTATAAAAATAGGGGCCTCCAAACAGAATCGTGCATATGGCCCTCAAAAAGGCTAGAAAAAGCCCTGATCGTTGGGTGTTTCAGTCCACCAGTGCACAGCTGTCTCATGAGAACCTGCATGCACACCCATTTCTATGGATCCAGTTGCCAAATGCGTTGACAGTCAAGGAAGGCCCATCTATGATCTAAGCTATTAAATTCACTTGAGGATAGCAATACAGAAACCTTCCCTTTGTAGGACACCTGTGTATCATTTCACACGTACATTAACTCATAAAGGGCTAGTTTAGTGTTGCCCCATAGCCTAATGTGCACTGGATCTCTGGATTGTAGGAGGAAAATTGGCAGAGTTGGAAAAAAATCCACATAATTTTATGAGAACACTGAATAAGATGGGATTTGAATGAAAAAGTCCATGCTCCCTGTATATCCTGGATGGTTTTATTAATATCTTCTTATATAATACGCTACCATGGTTGTTCATTTGTCTGTCCAGGATTTTAAATCACCTGTAGCTCACAAACCGTTTGACCTATTGACCTGAAATTTGGTACACATATACTACGTGACCTCTACTGTCCACTTTCGGGGTGATGATTTTTATTAGTCTTTTTATTTTTATTTTATTTTACTGTAGAATCAACTATCGGTAGCAGGGTAGCCATGCAGCGCATGCATACGGGCACTGTTCTCATCCATACCACCTTCACCATCACTTCCTCTACCTCTTCATATCTTAAATCATTCTTGAGGCAGATTGAACACTTAAGTGCCAGCTAAAGTGAAAAAATAAGAAAAACGTACTAAGAAATTACAACATAAATCTGACTTAATCAGTTTTAACACGAGAAGATGCGACAAAAGAAGAGAAGAAGCGGGCCGCTGGGGTGGAGGAAAGAAGAGCTGCTCAGGAAGCAGCAAGCATATCAACCTCTGAGCAAACGAATGCTAAACGTTCAGAGAAAAAATATTGTCACACACGTGCAAGTAGGAGACAGCTAAAGGGCCTGAGTAAATGTAATACTACATCAGACCAGGGGGTGGCAGAGTGTGCTGACTGTCTCTCTCAGTTTCTTGCAGACCATTCCCGGGAAATCTCACCAGGTTCCGGCACCTCTGATGATGTCACTTCCAGTTCCGGCATAGATGACATCATTTCCTTCCTCAGCCCTTAAAACCACCATCTTATCTCCAAGTATTCAGTTCTGTTTTGGACTCAGTCTTGTGAACTTCTCTGTTCAATTATTTCAAACTTTTGCAGCTGAGATATAATATATGGGTGGCTGCCCCAAACCTTTATAATGTCTGGAGACTCATTCTTCTCACAGTATGAAAACTATAAGTCAAGTGTATTCACTGCATGTTATCGTGAAGTATGCCATTACTGGTTATAAATATTAATCATATTATTAATAGTAACATTTGTACTCTCCATATACAGCATTCAAGTCTATCCATCCAAATTAAAATCCTCCAATTAGAAAAACACTGTTTGTTGATAAATGTTGTCCTTATTCTACCTAATAAAAGTCTTTTGTACAAAAACAATTTAAAAAAATCTTTAACAGAAATTTAATAGCAAAGGAAGTTGTCTGGTGTTCAGAATTATAAGTAGTAGTGAGCCAGCTTTGAAGGCCCCATGGCAGTCTGCAGAGTTTAGGCTGTTCAGAATGATATTGAAAAGTTCATTATAAGATGTACAGTTACAATATAATAATTACAAATTCCTTCAGGCTAAGAGTATAAGAAAAGGTACCAAACAAACAGAAGATAATGTACAACGATTTTCTGAGCTAGGGGATTCATAACATGACAAAGTTTCTTACCCTAGGAACTCGACTAAACTTCTTGTCCCATGTTGACAGTCTTCTGTGCTGAAGTTTCTCTAGAACCTCCTGAAGAGCACCAAGCTGCAATAAGCAGAACAATTTCTTTTGTTAAATGCAGTTTTGAGATATAAATTTTAATAGTGGTATACTGTAATCATTTTTGTATGATATTGTATGTATTCGTGTCATATATCCCAGAATTCTCCTCAAGTTCAACAGCTATCTTGGGACCAGCAGTTTCAGCTGGTCAGTTTCCTGACCATCAAAGTCAAAAAAATTAGCAAAAATGTCAAATCAAATGAAACATGCAAGAAGCACAACAGCAAAAGGTTTAAGTATTTTTTAATTGATTTAGGAGGTTTGTATTTGCAGTCTGTATAATGAAAGGAACTCCCCCAGCTGATCTTTTATCCTGTTGCTCTGGTTACCTGTGGGTCATGACCCTAGAGGCCACGCCCCTAGCAATGGCACCAACAACATCTCTCAAGACGGCAGCGATAAAAGGACCTAAAAATAGCATTCAGGATGTAGAAATTACCAAATGAATTCATGCAAAAACTAATCATGACATTCAGAATGAATACTAATGACTATACATATAAGGAGTACATTGTATAATTAATTATAGTTAACCCTAGTAACTGACACTGACTATTGTGAAATCAGCTACCTAATCTGAGATCTCTGGAAAATGTTACGATGTTTAGAGTATATGTTCAACACATTCAATGATAATCAAAAACAACATCATCAGTGCATTTGTTAAAGTTAGTGTTTTAATATTATCCTACTCTTCTTCAAAGTTTTTTTTTATTACTGTGTTATCAAAGGTATCTTTTTTCATGCCAAACAAAGGTGAAGTTTGTTTCTTTCACAATATCCAGGACAATTTTATCGTTACACTTGATTTGGATAAAAATGCCAAATCACATGAAAACAACAGCACTTTTGGCCAGGATTATGCTCAGCAAATTGTATCTCAAATGAGTAATAAGCTACCTGAGAATTGATAGTTTCAGCTCACTGCTTTGGCTGCTTGAACTGCTACAAATATGACAGCATGAAGATGTCAGATATCTGTAGACTTAACTTTATCTTGTCTGTTTCTCTAGTAACAGAGGAGGAGGAGAAAATGATTATAGTTGCAGAAACACTTTATGGCAGGCAAATCCATCTTAAGACTTGTGGCATGCACCAAAACCACCAAAATTAATCAATTGTTCATTTACAAAAGCAGCTTGTCAAAAAACAAGGCCCAAGGATGTACATCAAATATGAAAATGTCTTCAGCACACTGCTTTAAATGAGAGCCAACAATGGAGACAGCTAGTGAGGCAACCCTCTGTCACTCTGCTGGATGTGTCTTCTCATCCTAGTAATGTGAATGGATTACTGTTAAAAACACGGGCAGCAATGTGGTTAATTTGAAATCCAATACTTATGAATTAGATCAATATTAATTGAATGCACATTTAAAAACTGACTTGAATCAAGAGTAGCCAGGTACTAAGAAAAGTAGCAGGATGATACAGGACAGAGTAAAGACCAAGGTAGGACCATGGAAAGAGAGAGAGGCATTCACGTTAACTGGCAGAGCACATCTGTAGATTCCAAATCTGAAAAAGGCCCTGCCTGTTCAAAGTTTGTCCCAGAAGTGAAATCTCTAATGCGAGAGCTCTTTGCATATTTGGAGGAAGCTGACAAGATCTGCATAAAACATTAGGGGGCAACTCTTAGCTTAGCATTTCTCAACCTTTAAGTATTTGCGACCCGAGTTTTCATAACAGTTTTAATCGCGCCCCCCTAACGTTTTTTTGAAAGGAGCCCACTAATATCAATTTGTTCTTTTTTAATTAATGATATATCATAGATGCATATTTTATTAAACCAACTTTAACTTTTATCAACATTTATCTAACTCTATATTTATTTTTCAGGTATCAGAATGTAGTTTAAGTTCATTTGTTTTGGTTTCAATAGATGTATTTTTCATATTTTTGATTCTTGTTTTCTTTTTTTCACATCTTCGCACCCCCTTTTTGTTACTTTGCACCCCCCTAGGGGAGCCTGCCCCACAGTTTGAGAACCACTGTCTTAGCTGATGGCAGATAACCCAATGTGCTCTTAAGGGTGTCTGATCCTCCAACAGAGATGGAGAGGCCATGGAGAACTTGTGGGAAATCTGTGTGTGAAATGACCAATACCTTGACTTGAATTTTTAGAATAGAAGATGACTTGCATTTCCTCCCTTTTCCAAGGGAGCTTAATTTAATGAGTGAAGCTTCCTTAGCAATCCACTCCTAAATGGCTCCACTTCCTCCTAAAGTCTTTTAAGGCCTGGTCCAGAAGTCCCTCAGAGTAGTGATTTAAAGGCTTGTGTGACAGACACCTCACAGGACAGTGGTTAAAGTAAACAAGAATTCTAAAAGGAAAATAAAATGTTTGGTTATATCATAAAAACTGTTGAATATAAATCAAATGATGTTGTGTTCAGACTATATAACACACTAGTAAGACATCTGGGGTATTGTGTGCAGTTCTGGTCCCCATGCTAATAGAAAGACATAGCAGCACTTGAAGTCGTGCAGAGGAGAGTCACGAAGTGTATCCCAGGATTTAATGACCTGTCAGACATTCACGTGGAATTAAACCTGTTTAATTATTTTAAAATGAGTGGCAGCCTTTCCAGCATCTCTGTGTATGACTTTCTACCTTTTATCTTTCTACCTTTTTCTCTATTTCACTGATCACTCCTACCACTTTCTTTTATGTGGACTCGTTCCCTGGACACTTTTCACTACTTTTTTTGTGAATTTCCCATTGGGATTAATAAAGTATCTATCTATCTATCTATCTATCTATCTATCTATCTATCTATCTATCTAGTCTCAAGCAAAGGAGACTGTATGGGGACCTGTTCCATGACTTACCAATTCTCAAAGGTATTGATAGAATACATGTAGCAACGCTGCTGAACGGTGAATCACGTAATTGAGGACACCAGTGGAAATTAATAGGGAAGTGCATTTAAGACTGGAGCCAGAAAGCACTTCTTTATACAAAGAGTTGTGGGAATCTGGAGCAAAATGCTAATCTGTGTAGTTGAGTCAGAAACCTTGGCAACCTTTAAGTATCTTTATGGAATACTGGGACAGCTTCGCTATTAAGTAAACATGCTTGCCTTTTAGACTGAATGGTCTTCTCTCGTTTGCCAAATGTATGTTCTTATGTTCCAAGTCTCACTTTCAACTGTGAGGAGAGGATGGGCAGTAAGCAAGTCATTGCTAAAATTTCAAAATACGACAATGAGATTAGCCTGGGCCTGGAACCACCAATCTGAAAATACTCCTAAATTAACACACATAATAAATAAATGATTGGAGATGTGGATACTGCACAGCTGTCTTCTGATTCTGTTTAGGCTTTGGGTCTGCCAGACCTTTTCCTATCAGAGTTTCCTCCAATTTCCAAGTTCCCATTGTTCACACTGGCATCTTGGTTTTCTTCACAGTTTCTCTAAAGGAACAACCTGAACTCCTATGAGTTGTAATGGTCTGTCTGTCTTCCTTTTTTAAACTGCCTTTTTCTTGCCATTAAGATTGCAATATATGATACAACAGTGTCCAAATAATTATGACAGCCTTTGTTCCAACACTGCTTGTATACAGTAAGTAGATTTGTAAGTAATCAACAAAAATGGGTCACCATTTTTCATTACTGCAGAAAAGCTGTAAGTTGTTAACCAATTACTTGTTCCCAAAAAAGGCATTTTTGTATAACTAAAAATTATATCATTTTTCAGTTTTTGGTAACCTAAATGTTCTTTTTTACCTCTGACTGTTTATGCCATACATTTGTAAAATTTCAGGTTATTCACCGGACTTGAACTGCTTACACAAAAAAAAAAAAACAGAAAAAATCAGAGTTCTAAAACTTGAATGGTAGTTTATATATACTGTATACTGGAAATATTTCATATATACTATATAATGCATGTTTATGTCTAACATCATTCTCTGTGTTTATGTTGCACTTCTTTTTTTATAATATATTTTTAATCATTGTAAAGAACTCTGGTCTTTTAAGTACTTAATAGGAATAAACTGAAATCAATTAAAACTGAACTGAATTTATCCTTTGATTTTTCATTATTAATTAATTTTTATTTATATCTTCACAAGCATTCAGGGCACAGGTTTCCTGATCAGGTCAGATCAGGTTGGGGAGCATGCACTGGTACAGCATGTTGCCACACCCACCACACGATGAAACCCCACCACACAGGATCCTGGTTGGCAACCCCTCAGGCAGACACATAGTCCAGTCCCATCCTCTGGAAATGACCATCTATCTGCCACAGCCAGGTTTTTATATGGGCATTCTCTTGGCCTGGTCCTCAACAGTGAGGATCCTGCAAGCCTGATCACCCTCGGGAAATTGCACCACATGGCTAAAGTGCTGCAACTCCATCACAATGCTGGTAATGTGCCTCATTCGGGACTCCATGAACAACTGCTCATTCAAGACAAAGTCAAATCAGTGGTACCCAAGGATTCTCCAAAGAGACATGGTACCAAAGGATTCCAGTCTTCGTCTCAGGTCACTAGACAGCAACCATGTCTCTAAACCACATAGCAAGACATGAAGCATCAGGACTCTAAAGATTTGGACCTTTGTATTTTTGCAGAGCTATCAGGAGTGCCACACACCCCTTTCCAGTGACCTAATGGCCCCCCATACTTTCCCAATCCATCTACTGACTTCATAGGAAAAGTCACCAGAGACATGAATGTCACTGCCAAGCTAAGTAAACCTCTCAACAAAGTCGACACTCCCTCCACAGACAGACACACTGCTGATGGCTGTGCCCAAGAGGTCATTGAAGGCCTGGATCTTGGTTTTTATCCAGGACACTCGCAAGCCCAGACACTCTGACTCCTCACTCAGTTTCTTGAGAGTCCCGATCATTGACTCTGCAAACATCACAGCATCGTCAGCAAAGTCAAGGTGACTGAATCTTTCTTCACCAACAGATGCCCCACAGCCGTTGGACCCCACAACTCTGCCCAACACCCAGTCCATCCAAGCACTGAACACAGCAGGAGCAAAAAAAACACACCCCTGATGAACCCCAGTATGAACCGAGAAAAACACAGAGGTTCTGCCTCCACTCTGCACGGCACTCACAGTACCAGTGTTTCTGATTTACTACTAATATTCATGGCATCACTAATGTTCTGATTCTGCTGTGACTCAATTCAGGAACTTGGTATTTTATAAGTCTGTATTCAAGATAAATATAATAACCACTGCACTTGTGAGAATTACTTCATGAGAACTGACAAAAGATTACAAAGATTCTCATGTTATTATTAAGTAACCAAATGATGTAATGTCTGAATTTCTCATTTTCAAATCTCAGTCTCATGAGGTGAGACTTATAAAATTAGTAAGATGTTTTAAAATTGGACTGTAATATAATGTGTGATGTAAATAAAAATAAAGTTTTGTGAAAACGTAGTGTGAAAAGGCATTTTTAAAAAGTCTTTTTAGTAGCATTGGTTCTTGTCCCTAGTGTATACTTGGTGTGTGTGTGTGTGTGTGTGTGTGCCCTGCGGTGGGCTGGCGCACTGCCCGGAGTTTGTTTCCTGCCTTGTGCCCTGTGTTGGCTGGGATTGGCTCCAGCAGACTCCAGTGACCCTGTAGTTAGGATATAGCAGGTTGGATAATGGATGGATGGATGGTTCCACAGATGCTGTTGTTTCATTTTTCTATATGAAAGTAGCTGGACTTAAATGGAAACATCTAAAAAGTACATTTTAGTAAAAGTATTTATCTTCCTGCACAATGCCAGTTTGTATGCATGTTTGTGTTCAACCCTCTCATTGTTTAATATGTTAGAAATCATACTATTTTTGTTCATTTCAAAAAATGTCTTAATGCTTTTAATTAAAGCCATTTGATCATCAAGAGGAATTTCAAAAACAGAATCGTATTTTATTCCACATAAACTAATGATCATGGCAGCATTTACTACTGCATTTAGAAATCAATGACAATTGCCATTCTAAATGAACTCCAAGTGAGTGTGTGTGCAGGTGGTACCCTGAGGTTTTGCCTTGTACCGGATGCTGCAAAGAGAGGTGTTGGTCCCCTGCAACTCTGAACCCAATTAACAGGTAAGAGTATATAAAGTTATGTTAGAATTTTGATTATAATAAATATTTGCCAACCTAACTTGAGACAAAAAATTTAATGGCAACATTATGACAGCAATAACATATTTTATTGTTGCTTATACCATCTGGAAAGCTAAAAAAGAGACAGAACAAATGCAACTTAGGTTGGCACTGCTGCCACACAGCTCTCCTGGAGACTGAA
Organism: Polypterus bichir lapradei; assembly: GCA_026402145.1. Taxonomy (NCBI): domain Eukaryota; kingdom Metazoa; phylum Chordata; class Cladistia; order Polypteriformes; family Polypteridae; genus Polypterus; species Polypterus bichir. Next base: position 40,270,385 of record JANRMT010062854.1, read on the forward strand.
TCCCCAGCCTGGTCACTGTCTGTGTGCAGTCTGCATGTTCTCCGCTGTCTCTGAAGGTTTTTCTCCAAGTAAAACTAATACCCTTAAGGACTGGTGACTCTACACTGGCCCCGTGTGACTGGCCCTGCGATGTTCTACTACCCTGTCCAGGGTTGTTTTTTCCTGTGCTGCTAACTTGGGCACTGGCTTGCCATTAATCATAAAAGGATAAGCAAGTTGGCAAATGAATTAATAGATGGATGAATTCACAATGAGAACAAATGCATGTAGAATTTAGAATATCTGAGGCAATCAGCCCCTCTTGTACTCCATTCATGCAATGAGTCAAAGTTAGATGCCAGAACTACTTCTGATGAGCAGACATTACAGACTGTTAATAATATTCATATGAATTGTCCACCCGCTATCACCATTACAATACATTTTCTCAAAGCTTGTTCATATATTGTTTCATAATTATTTACAGGACATGACTGCTTACCTTAAAAGAGTCAGATTGCTTGCAGTTTCTTTATAGAACTTTATTTTTAATTTACCTGTACTCTAAAAAGAAAGCAATCATCCATCTGGCCTGATTTGATTAAGATATTGTACTGAAGCTCTTACTGATTTGTACCTTATTCTTTAATTAAATCCTTAAAGCATATATATCTTAAAAATCCATATTCATATCGAGAATAACACACGTAACATAACATAACATTCTGTTAAATTGCCAAATGCTAAAAAGGTAAACACCAAAAATTACAATAAAAGGTTTGCCTGTACACAGCATATGTAGATTCATCACAAGATCACCTCCTTACTCCCAAGTCGCACATGTGAGAAGATTATTATGTACTGCCTTGTGCAGGAGTGCTACACACAAGAAGTTGTTTCATTTAAAGCTGCCCTTCTCCATTACAATGATTATTCATGTACTTGAAAAATGTCAGACATCAGGTATGAGAGTGTAGTATGTCAGAGTAAGCAATATGTTCATTTTTAATGCAACTTTTCCCAAACAATTCAGAAAACCATCTAATAATATCAACACATTGCTAATGGAATTGTACATTTTTGAAAAGAAATTATATATTAAAGCAAATGTCTTGAATTAAGCATTGCAGTCAAATTCAGTCAAATATGGTTTTAAAATACCATTCAAGAAGGGAAAAAAGGAGGTACACATAGAGCTAAGAGTTCCAGATTACATAATCTTGCTTTCCTGGACAGCTGAAATAAAGTCAAAATAATGTAAATCGAAATGATCTGTTTTAAAAGTTGAGTCAATTGAAGCCATTGGCATTTAAAAGAGCTGAGGCTCAGAAAGGTGTAATGAAACTGCAAAGTTAATTAATTTTAAAACTTTCAGTAAAGGAAATCAAAAAGAAGAGCGACTTTCAGTATAGAGGAATAGTAAAGACGAGTTCCACATCTGAAGTACAATTAGTGAATTTCTAGAACAAAAGAAGCACAACGTAATTAATACACCAAAACGCTTACCAGTTCCTTTTCTTGCTCGCTATCAATTGTTTTAGCAGGAAATTCGTCCAGCCACCTGTCTTCTACACGGCGGGACTGGATAACAGAGTACATTAAAAAAAACAAAATCAAGATAAATACGATGGCCTTTTTCATAGCTCCAGCACAGAGGTTTGTTGTCGGAACTTTTACGACGCGTCTATTGATCCGTACTCACAGAGCGCGACTAATCGTCTGCTACGCCGTCGCTGTCCGAGGTGCTTAAATTAGCGGCACTCAGCGTGAAGCCCGCAAAAGTAAGAGGCGCGCGCCCCTGCCGGCGGGCCCGCGCACACAGCTGTACATACAGACGAGCGGAACTGCGTGCAAACCCAGAGCTTTAAACAGAAAGGTAATTGACTGGTCAACTTAAGAATTCAAGAATATGTAACGGTACTATTGCTAGCACATTTTTAATGTTTTGCAAGTTTTTAAACAATTTTAAATGGATGTTGCCTTATCTTAAATAATATTAAGCAGTATCGACAGGCACCTCAAAGGACTTTCTTTTCAACAAATAATTATAATAATAATTAATTTAACACTTTATTAAAGGATGATAGTACATAACATGTATTGTCAGACTTCTAAACAGCAACTGGAAGTGAAAAGTATATTCGTCAGATTTGGCATATCTAATTCACAGAACGAGTTAAACTGCTTTTCGGATCTGTTCCTGACCCACTTTGTCGTAGCCGTCACTTGTTACATAAAATGAAAATGAAAGAAACTATCTTATTTAATCTACTCTCAATTACTCGCTTAATCCTTTCCGTTTTTAGACGGGCTTTGCAAACAAACAGCATCAAGTGGTTCATTTAACCAAGAAGGAAAAACAACTTCCCTTAATAGTACTGAGTAATATGCGGCAGCGGCTTAGCTTCTCTTCTTATGTGTGAGCCTGTTATCAGCATTGGCAATGTTCCTTTGCCTTCCAGAAAGAATCTCGGATGGTGTTTAAATTTTTAACTATTGACGGTGCGTGAGAGTTGTATAGAATTCAAAGAAAAAAGTAAACGAGAAAAAAAGCCATGGTGCAAAAATTCGAAAGATTGCTGTGAACTGAGACATTTAGGATTTTTCAGGTTTTTTTTAACAATCGTGTTATTATTAGTATCATTTTAAGATATAAAGTAAAAAAAATAATAACTTATCAAGTAGAACCCTAGCAACACTGAACGAAGTCACGCAAAGCTTAAAGGAGTTAACTGAAGGTTCAAGAAGATAATTTCCTTATCACTCTGAATCTCCAAGGCATTAAGTTCAATGGCCAACAAGTCGGTTATTGTCCTTGTAGTTGGTTGCCATTTTACTTCCTACGAATGATTCACTTAATGATCAAATGTATAAGATGATCAG
>JANRMT010062854.1:40285256-40297928 GCA_026402145.1 Polypterus bichir lapradei
CCTGCTTAAAGTCCCAGTCTCACGTTGCGGAGCTAGCTCAGGAAAAACCTGGTGCACAGTGACGGGCTCTGCGAGGAGACGTGGGGGTCTGCGGGAAGACATGGAGGAGGGGGCAGTGTGCTTTTATTAACCTTCTGGCCTTTTCACATACGGGAGAAGTGATAGTTAATGGGCACAAGGTTACTTCTTTATTTGACTCTAGCAGTAACATTTCCTTTGTTGCTTGCCATTTAACGTTGCCGCGACAATGGCTTAAATTTAAGACCCGTCTAACCTGCATTCACAGGGATGTCCGATCATATTTGTCTGCCGCCTGCTACATCTGCCAAAACAGAGTTTTAAGAAAAATGGTGGAGGTGGTCCTCGGGAATCCTCCCTTCCCCGTGATCCTAGGTAGAGATTGGGCCGAAAAAAAATGTGGTATAACATTCACTGATACCCCAAACATACTAGGTCTTGTCATGGACGCTAACACCATGTCCTCAGCTACCTCCATGCCATGTTCACAGCTGGAGGAGGGTCAGACTTCAGCCGCTGACAGTGACATGGAAACGGCCGGGCTGTTTCAATTTAGACAGACCCCGGCTTCATTTAAAAGGGAGCAGTGGAATGATGATTCCCTTAAAGTTGCAAAAAATGCAGTGGTCTTAATAAATGGCCAACGCACAGTAAATCCCATGCATCAATGTCACCACTTTGTGTTAAAAAATGACCTTTTATATCGGGTGGCTGACCACGAGGGAGAGATAAGGTCCCTGCTGTTAGTTCCACAGACTTACCAGCGACAATTCTGTGAACTGACTCATACCCATCTCCTGGGAGCCCATCTGGGCCCCGAAAAAACCTTAGAGCAGATCAAGCTCCGATTTTTTTGGCCTGGGATTAATGAGGAGGTCAGCCACTTTTGCACGTCCTGCCCAGAATTTCAATTGCGGCAGATTCCTAAGAGGGACCGCGCTCCTTTAATCCCTTTACCCTTAATAGATGTCCCCTTTGAACGAATCGGGGTTGACCTGGAGGGACCTCTAGAACCCTTGGCCAGAGGTCATAAATACATAATGGTCCTGATAGATTATGCCACCAAATATCCTGAAGCTGTTCCCTTGCACTCAGCTATATCTAAGGCAATCGGACAGGAATAGGTAGGGTCTTTGCGTGATATGGCATTCCTAAAGAAATCCTGACAGATCAAGGGATGACTTTTACCTCGGAGACGTTCAGGGAAACAGCTAAGTTACTGAAGATAAAACATTTAAGGACCTCAGTACATCATCCTCAAACCGATGGTCTGGTCAAGAGGTTTAATCAAACTCTCAAACAGATGCTACGCAAGGTAGTCAATGAGGACGGAAGGAACTGGGATCAGATCCTCCCCTTCATCCTTTTTGCATATCAGGAAGCCCCACAAGCCTCCACAGGGTTCTCACCCTTTGAATTATTGTATGGACGACAACCCAGAGGTTTATTGGATATATTAAAAGAAGGCTGGGAGGAGGAGGCCCTTCCTTCTGTAAATATACTTGAATATATCGCACAATTACGCGATAGATTGGCTAAGATTAGGCCCCTCTTAAAATCTCACATGGAAAAGGCGCAAGCAGCCCAGGCTCGTTGTTACAACCATGGTACATCCCTTCGGGAGTTCCACCCGGGGAATCGCGTCATGGTATTGGTTCCTACCTCACACTCCAAATTACTGGCACATTGGCAAGGCCCATAAGGAGAGGAAGAGTTTGGTCAATTCTTTGGTTATCTAACCTAATTGTTGATCTAAAGAGCAGATTTATCGTGTCAATTTGCTGAAACCATGGAAGGAAAGGGATGCCGATTGTTTCTCCCGCCAGCCCTGCTCCCTCTTTGCTCATAAATTAAACCTTAACTTCGGTGATAATTTGACTCACCTACAGCGACAGGAGCTCAAAGCAGCAATCCTGTCTGTTCCAGAGGTAGTGAACGAAAAGCCCAGATGAACCTCCCTGGTTGTGTACGACATTGTGATGAAACCCGGGGATATAGTCAGAGAACACCCATATCGGATTCCCGAAGCAAAAAAGGCAGAAGTGGAGTTGGAGATCAAACGAATGCTAGATCTAGGTGTGATAGAGGAGAGTTATAGTCCCTGGTCCAGTCCCATTGTGTTGGTCAAAAAGCCCAACTGAAGTTGGAGGTTTTGCAATAACTTCCTTCGGCTTAACCAAGTCTCCCAATTCAATGCCTATCCAATGCCAAAGTGGACAACCTCCTCAAGCGGCTAGGAAATGCCAAATTTTTGACTACCCTTGATATGACAAAGGGATACTGGCAGGTTCCTTTAACGGACTCTGCAAAGGAAAAGATAGCATTCAGCACCCCTAGCGGACATTGGCAGTATCGTTACATGGGGCTCCTGCTACCTTCCAACATCTGGTGGACAAAGTGCTCAGACCCCATAATTCGTACAGTGCTACCTACTTGGATGACGTTGTCATCTATTCCAGCACCTGGGAGGAACACCTACAACAGGTTAAGGTTGTATTACGGTCGCTAGCGGATGCCGGTCTTCGTATTAATTCAAAGAAATATTATTTTAGATTGGTGGAAGTCAAATATTTAGGTTACCTAGTGGGCCGGGGTATAGTCAAACCACAATGTTCCAAAATAGATGCCATAGTAAATTAGCCCTGTCTGATAACCAATAGGCAGGTACAGGCATTTCTCGGCTTAGCCGGCTACTATCATTGGTTTATACCCCAGTTTTCTGAGAGAGCCACACCCTTGACAAATCTTACAAGGAAGGGGAAACCTAATCACATGGTATGGGTTAATGTTACTGACGCTGCATTTTGTGATCTTAAGCAGGCCCTTATGTCAGCTCCTATTTTGAAAACACCTGATTTTTGTTTGCCTTTCATACTCTAGCCGGACACTTTGGACACAGGTCTTGGTGCCTTGCTGAGCCAGAGCGTTGATGGAGTAGAACATCCCGTAAGTACTGAGCCGGAAACTGTTGGACCGGGAGACCAGGTATGCAGCAGGGGAGCGGGAAGCTTTGGTGATTAAATGGGCGATTACTCAGCTGAGGTATTACCTCTTGGGACGTGAGTTCACCCTGGTGACCGACCATGCACCGTTACAGTGGATGGCATTACACAGGGATTCGAATCCATGAGTTACAAGGTGGTTTTTAGGCCTACAACCTTACAAGTTTTCAGTTATTTATCTTCGTGGTGTACTGCAGGCCAATGCTGATGCCCATTCCTGAAGCCACGAACTCACAGCCAGGTACGCCGACCTGATGGGTCTGGGCTGGGGTGGGGCCGTGTCACACACATTCAACTAAGAGTGAGCTGAGTGAACCAAGTGGAGGTAATTAACCGCCAGGCCAGGGGGTGGGGGGTGCACTAAACCTACCTCTGTTATCTCTACAGGCCAAAAATTGGAAAACCTGCCTGATGCAATGACACTTCCGGTTCCAGCCCCTAGACTGAAGTCACTTCTGGTTTCATCCTCTAGACTGAAGTCACTTCCAGTTCCGGCCCCTAGACTGAAGTCACTTCTGGTTCCGGCCAGATGACATCACTTCAGCCTTTCAGCTTATAAAGCCACCATCTTTCCTCCTCAGTTCAGTTGAGAACTCGAAATAGTACACATGAGTGCTGTGTCAAAACCCTTTTGCAGCCAGGGACGATACATATGTGGCTGCCCCAAACCTTACGTGTGTCAAGGCTATTCATTTTACACGTTTAAAAGCACCAAGCAGATTTAAGAATAAAGTGTACAAAGCACCACAATCGCCACAATTCATAAATATTAATAATCAATAATCACAACAATCCAATCCTCCTCCTCTTCCAGCAGCTCTGTCACACTCTGGCTCATCTGCTGAGTCTCGACCAGTTCTTTATATATTCCTTGACCATGAAGTGCTCTTCCTTTTCTTCCGGGTCAAATGACACATCATCAGTTTTTAAACAGCCTGGAAGTACTGTGGGCTTCTGTCCTCCTGACTCTAAAGTACTTGTTGTAGGAAAAGTAGGAGTCCTCAGGTCCTTTATAAGCTCCCCCTGGCAGCACCCACAGTACCCAACATGTCCCAGGATGCCTCAAGCGAATTTGGGGTACAGTTACCGTCCAGGGGAGCTGCCACCTAGCGTTCTGCCACCTACATTCTTTCAGTTTAGGGATGTCCAGGCCAGATTGAGCGGCCGGCCATTTATCACAATATATCGTGGATGCTAGGGGTCGCTCTTGCCCTATTGAACCTGTCAGACAGACGTCCCAGACACACGTTTAAAAGCACCAATAAGATTTTATTAATACTTCTTCAATAAAGTGCAAAAAGCACCGCACTTCCACAATTCCTTTAATAATAACAATAATCAATACAATAATAAACAATAATTCAATCCTCCAATCCCAGCAGCTCCATTACACTCCCACCCAACTCCGGCTTGGTTTGCTGGGGTTTCCTATAGTCCTTTTATACTTCGTGACCCGGAAGTATTTCTTCTCCAGGTCACCATCACATTTTCCTTTATTAATCGTCCCGGAAGTACTGTGGGCTTCCGTCCTTGTGACCCCGAAGAACTTCCGGGTTGATGTCCTCATAATATCCCCCTGGTTGTTAGTGAGCTCCCCCTGGTGGCACCCACGGCACCCAACAGAGCTGAGGATACGAACTCCATGTCCCATGCTGCCCCGCAGGAATCCAAGGAGCCATTTCCATCCAGGGGAGCTGCCATCTAGCGTTCCGGGGGATGTAGTGTCCTGAAAAGGTTGTTTCCTTCCTTGGAGGGACGTCTCGACCGCACTGAAATGCCGGCCGTTCTCCACTATATATATATATATATATATATATATATATATATATATACATACATACATATATATACCTGTATATATTCACGGATAGATTAAGGCAACCAACATATAAACAGCCCAGAAAACAATCCTCTTCCTTCACAATCCTCCTATCAAGTCTCGTCAACCTCCTCCCAACTCTGACTGCTTGGTCATGGCTTCTTGTATCTCTGAGCCAACAGTACTTCTGAGGTTTCGGGGGTCTCACAAAGTAGGGACCATATTTCACTGCAGCGCCTCCAGGTGGCACCCACAGAACTCAGCAGGGCTGTATTCTGACCTCACTGCAGGGTAAGGATTCTTATTCCCATCCAGCCAGTGACCCTGTCCTTCTGCTTTCTTTTATCATGGCATCCCAGTACGGAATCACCCCCTGGGATGCCCATCCATCTGTTGCGGCACTAACAATACATATGTGATGCCACCAGCAACTAGTTAAGCTTCTTTGGCTCTCATCCATGACACCTCAGCCAGTCATCATGAGGATGCTCAGAGTCATCTCCTTCATCCAACTGCCATCTGTAAGATGACCATGGACGCACACAATCATTTCTGCTACTATTAATGGTCAACTGGAGTGACCCACCCCAGAGTATTGTTCCTATCACTCACCTCAGGACCTTGTGACTGCATTTTCTCTTCCCCACCCTGCTGGTTCAATCACCAAATTCTTCCATTTTCTCATTTCTTCTCCCCTGAGTTTTCACTCTTCCCCTTCATCTCACTCTCAGAACCCTTTTATACCCTGTTTAGTGCAGATGTGCCAAACAATCTGTGGAGCCTCAGTAAGTAACATCTGCACTAACTGGATTTGTGCGCATAAGTCCCAAAAACATCAGAGTGTGGCAGTTTGGTGCTGTTTCAGCTCTCCAAGACTGCTTCGAATTGACAGACTGGGACATTTTCAGGGAGGCTGTTATGGATGGTGACTCCATCAATCTGGAGTAGTACACAGACTCTGTGACTAACTACATCTCCAAATGCATACAGGATGTTACTGTTACCAAGGATGTTACCACAAGAGCCAGCAAAAGCCCTGGATGATGAGAGAAGTGCACAAGCTGCTCAAGATCAGAAATGCAACCTTCAGATCTGGAGACAAGGACACCCTCAGGGTGACCAGAGCTAACCTGTCTTGTGTTATAAGGAGAGCTAAGTGGGCATACATGCAGAGGATTAACAAACACTCCAGCAGCACCAGAGACACATGTCGTATGTGGCAGGGCGTTCAGACAATTACAAACTATAAGCCCAATCCACACAGCAGCGATGGTGATGCCTCACTACCAGATAAGCTGAACAACTTCTTCACATGGTTTGAGGTGCAGAACAAAAAGCCTGCGAGAAAAGCAACTCCTCCCTCCACTGACCAGGTACTCTGTCTCTCCATAAAGTGATGTGAAGAGGACTCTATCCAGAGTCAATCCACGCAAGGCTGCAGGACCTGACAACATGCCTGGGCGTGTGCTCAAAGAAAGTGCCAGCCAACTGGCTGGTGTCCTCACAGACATCTTCAACATATCTCTGAGCCAGTCATCAGTCCCAGCATGCTTCAAGTCAACCACCATCATACCAGTGCTGAAGAAGTAATCAGTGACATGCTTGAATGACTACCGACTAGTTGCACTCACGCCAATCATCATGAAGTGCTTCGAAAGGTTAGTCATGTCACACATAATGACTAATCTCCCTGCCTCTCTTGACCCTCTTCAGTTTGCATACCGCTCAAACAGGTCAACTGAGGATGCCATATGCTCTGCCCTTCACCTCTCCCTGACACATCTGGATAAAAAAGACACATATGTCAGGATGTTATTCATAGACTTTAGCTCTGCCTTCAACACAATCATCCCTCAAAAGCTGGTTGTAAAACTGAGCAGGTTGGGCCTGAACACAACACTCTGCAATTGGATCCTGGACTTCTTGACAGAGAGGCCCCAGTCAGTTTGGATGGGCTGCAACACCTCCATCATCATCACAGTGAGCACTGGAGTACCGCAGGGCTGTGTGTTTAATTCACTGCTCTTCACCCTGCTGACTCACGACTGCACAGCCACGCACAGCACCAACCACATCATCAAGTTTGCGAATGATATGACGGTTCTGGGACTGATAAGCTGGGATGATGAAATAGCATACAGAGATGAGGTGGAACGGCTGTCTGCATGGTGTGAAGACAACAATCTGTCTCTCAATGTTGACAAGACAAAAGAGATAATCGTGGTCACTTCAGAAAATCACATCCTGTCCACATCTCACTCAGCATCAACGGTTTAGATGTGGAGACTGTTAGGAGTACCAAATTCTTCGGTGTGCACTTGACTGAGGAACTTATGTGGATGTATAACACCTCATCACTAATCAAGAAAGCCAAGCAAAGACTACACTTCCTGAGGCGGCTGAAGCGAGCAAGTCTTCTCCCTTCCATCCTCACCATGTTCTACAGAGGCACCATTGAGAGTGTTCTGACCAGCTGCATCACTGCCTGGTATGGCAGCTGCAACATATCTGACTGCAAGCACTTGCAAAGAATAGTGAAGACAGCAGAGAACATTATTGGGGTTCCTCTCCTTTCACTTCAGGACATTTTTTACAAACGTAGTGTCCGCAAGGCCTGCAGCATTGTGCAGGACCCCTTACACCCCTCACATGGACTTTTCACACTTCTGCCATCCAAGAGGAGATACTGCAGCATCAAAGCCAGATCTGCCAGGCTGCAGGAAAGTTTTTACCCCCAAGCTGTCAGACTCCTTAACACCTTGCTGCCCCCGGGATCGTCCACACTGTCTCAACCACCTCTAAAAACACTGTCCAGCAAAGATGAGTGTGCACGTAGAAAAGAACTGAAAATCTCATACTGACCTTTAAGTATTTTGACACTCTTGATATCCTTCTGCTGTGAAACATTCTGACCTGTCATTGTTTACACATGTCTTAAACAACTGTTATCACACACTGATAATTTCTGCATTCTCTATATCTATTATTTATTATTTATTTATTATATAACATATCTATTGACTATATTTATGTATCTAGATTGCAAATACCATTGCATCGATGTTCATATTGCTAACTACACGTCAATATTGCTGCTACTTCTTTGTCTTGTCTTTGCACAATGTCTTGTCTTGTTTATGTTTTAATTTTAAATTTAAATCTTAATTTTAATTTATTATTTGCACTTCATGTTGTTACACTGTGGACCCTGAGCTTCACAATTTCATCTATCTGTATACCTGTACAGTATATGGTTGAGATGACAATAAAGTTCACTTTGACTTTGACCTAAGGGGAGTGCCTCTGGAGACGCAACTCTTCATTTGATTTATTCACACTTATAAAATACAAAGAATATAGTGACACACCAAATACAGTATGATTAAATTCCGCTGCTGCCAATAGCCACTGTTCAACAGATGTGATGGAATCAATGCCACAGTCCTTTAATCTTACAGTACATAGGTTTAATTAATACAATTATTTGCTATAACTAGTTATTATGTAAAAATCCACAAACCATATCCAGTTTAATAAAGAGATAATTGCCAACAGTCCATCTCCACTGTGAGTTAAGCTTGTTTAACTTATTTATGTGACGACTGCTGGTGGATCAGGCTCTCTGTTGTTATGTTACCTCATGTTTCACCACGTCATGTCATGTCATGTTATTGTAACATGAAGTTCTACAATGGTTAGCCCTGCTGTCTGACAGATCCAGTTCTCTGTATTCAAATCCCATTCCCAACCACAATCCCTAAGGATTTTGGGCGCTGTCTGACGTCGATGTGGATTTTTCTCTGATTTTTTTCCCATATCTTAAAGACATGCCCTCTTCAATAACTGGTGTTTCTAAATGGCCCCCTTGTGATCTGCTTGAGTGGACCAAAGATGGACTGGCTTCCCATCCAGGCTTTATTTTCTCTTTCTTTTTTGTGATGCTGTCAGGTCAGGCTACAACCCCACGTTGAAGTAAGTGGATCTGAAAAGTGTTATGTCATTTAAGAATGAGTGTTCCTTACAGGCATAAACCAAAATATTCTAATATAACGACCTCAGAGAGACAAAGAATTTCCCACTAAAGTTTTTTATATGAAATAGGTGTATAAATCAAACAGCCCAGCACTAAAACTTTGATCCCTGCTAGCTAGTGTGAAAATGTATGATGTCACTTACAGAAAGAAACAAAATCATATGAACTAAACTTTGCATATGAGTTTGATGCATGAAGAAGTGAACTGAATCAAACTCTAGACAAGCAGCACAAAGGGAGAAGCCAAAAAGGTACATGTTCTACCATAAAACAGTACCACCAAAAAGATCTACCTTACAAAAATTTATAAGATATGAGGTGACATGTAGGGGAGCACAGCCATAATATGCTCTCACCACTTGACAGAAGCTATGAGCATGGTGGTCCAAAATATAATGCAAAGTTTGCTAGCTTGTACTGACTACTGTGGTTTCCAAATGAAGTGTACAAGTGCCACTGTGTAATGCTAAACAAATCCACTAAAGTCTAATTTAGCACTCTAGGAAGGGCGTTCAGGGTTCTGTGCAGCCATACCTTGTGCCCTTAATATTGGATTAAATGATCGAGTTCAGTAAATCAGGATCAATGTAAGGATAGTTTAATAACATGATGGAGTACTATTAAGTTCTGCTATAACTTAGTTCCAGAGCCATTGATTTGCTGAAAATACAAGTCTTCACTATATGATTAGGTAAGTAAGCACTTTATTAATTACATATATAATAGATATTTGCGAGTCCATGTAGAGAAAGACATCAGTACAAAGGAACAGGCCTTACTTACATAGGGAGTATGCTGACTAAGTTATTATCCTTGCTAATTTCTTTGTCTTTCTGGAAGTTTCTAGTGAACAACCCACCAAGAAAGAACAAAGAGATACAAAACTTAAGGCATTTAAGGACTTTGGATTATATACTGTACATGCAGAGGGATGAGAAAGTGTCCAGGTTCAAGCTTCCTCCAATCCGAGGATCATCCGGTTCAGTCCCAGTTAGTGGAGCCTCCTAGGTACTGGCTAGCAGGCATAATGACTGCATTACCCCTTTAATATTTCTGCAGCCTTCCATTCTTCTTCCACAGGTTCAGTCTCTGACCGGGTCACTGTCTGTGGGCAGTTAGTGAGTTTTTTTTTTTAGGAGATTGCATGAATTTTTCTCTGCGTACACCAGTTTCCTCTGACCACCCCAAAGACATGCAGAAAAGTATACAGCAATTGGTAACCATGAAACTCCATGGTGTGATGGACAAGCATCCCATCAATTCCTGTCTGGAAACTGATGCTGTCAGGATTAAGTCCAACCTTTGCTGGTTTTAAGTGGAATAAGAAGGTCTGTAAAATTGATTAATGATTTAATAGCCAGTGTTTTAATAATCAGGATAGTTTATAAAAGTTACTAGAGCAAGATATACAATGGCCAAGAGCTTCCAGCAGTGGCAAGAGCTTGTCTATTTAGCAGACATCCTTATGGTGCATGGTATAGACTGGTAATCTGGACATGATGTCTGTGTCTCCAGAGTAAGTACATGAAGCATACTTTCATAAAGCTATAGTTAGTCATCTGCTAGACTGGCAGAACTTCACCTTATGTGTGACATTAGGTTTGGGACACTTTAGAGCAGAGTGTGCAACGGTACTACAAAATCAGAACATTCAAGTCATGTACATATGAATTTTATAAACACAAGGCTAATCTACCTCTGTGCATGGTGCCATATTTAGACTACGTGCTTCTAAACTATTACAGGATTTGTCCACAAGTGTATTTGCAGGAGGTAAATGCCAGATAGAGCTTTACAAACCAATAAATGGACCTTCATAGAATATTTCTGTGGCCAATAAGTAATGTACAGATCTTGTAATTCTGTATTATTTATTTTATATTAAGTTTAAACAGTGAAGCTGTTTTGAGATTACCTTGAACCATTTATAATGTAAAATGGTCTCTGCTGACATATTTAAAAACATTTTCTCATATTTATTGTTCATCTGGTAAGCAGTACTTAGGATGCAGTTCCTGCAAATGAAAAATCAATTCAATGTTCACTGACTCTGACACTATCATTTTAGTCATGTTCCTTGCTCATTGTGAAGTGCTTTTCATGCAAATAGCAATGCTGTTACTTCAGTTACTTCAGTTAATAGTCCAGCAATTTTCTAATCATCATGGCAGCCTCTGTCATAAGAAACTGCATCCTGTGTCTAGAGAAAATTGACCCAGGCATGACCCAGTCCCTGACGGGACATCAGTTCATAACAAAATCTCAGAAAGCAAAAGGAACAGACACACTGAAACTGGAGTACATAATTGACCTGGCAACATGGCCTCAGAAAACATGGAGAACATTCAGTACCACAATTAGACACTGCATCAATACTTGAACATCAAGCAGTTTTGCATAGCTGAATGTTCAGGAGCATTTGTTTTTGTTCCTGCTTCATGTAAATTAAAATGGCAAATAAACATAAGCAAATTATTTTTCATTTCAAAAGTGTAGGTTAAATATTTCTTTTACTTACATAATATAACACTCTAAAATCTGCTTAACATAATTCAGCACTGCAAGGGGCTCAAACAAACAAACCCCACAGACAATCACCAAGCACTGAATTCAGTCTCTCAGTTTACAAAGTAGCAGACCACTGTGTCACCATGTCAACCTGCAGCTACGTAGAGAAATCGTTAAAGTTTTACACTGAGCTTGTTTGCTCTGGTGAAATTATCTATCTATCTATCTATCTATCTATCTATCTATCTATCTATCTATCTATCTATCTATCTATCTATCTATCATGTAGTGCCTTTCCTATCTATCTATCTATCTATCTATCTATCTATCTATCTATCTATCTATCTATCGTAGTGCCTTTCCTATCTATCTATCTATCTATCTATCTATCTATCTATCTATCTATCTATCTATACTTCAAAGGGTCAACTTTGATTAATGCACATTTACATTGCTCTTAAGTAGGAATGCTTTAATTGAGAGGTACTCTGCTTTGTTATTTTTATGATCACGCATTTCTTTTCATTGTCTCTATCTCTCTCTATTTATATATCATCAATAAAATTAATACAAGGACCTTAATAAAATCACAAATGTCTGTGTGTCTGTGTGTCTGTATCTCCATCCAGTTGATATGTCTCTGTCATTCTAGCCAATGATGGATCACAAGCATTTGTAATAATAAAATGCGTTGCATGTATCATTACAACAGATGGTGCATCATAAACATTAATACTGATTCTGTGAATCCCAAACCAGGTGTCATATAACTCATGTGTTGCATTTGTCAATTCAAAGATATACGTTATTACTAGAAATGTTTGTGATGCACCATCTGTTGGAATGACAAATGCTGTGCATTTTTTACTACTTCAATTACAAAATACATTTCAATAGTTGGTGCACTGCAAATGGTAACACTGAGGTGCAGGTTGATTACAATTTCAACCCATCTAGATGGCTAGCATATCTAGTTCATATCATTAAAACTGTAAACTGTTTGCATTTGGATGTCTATTTGTTTGTTTACACGAAAACAGCTGAACTAAAAATTTGCATGTACTGTGCTACATGTTGTATCAGGAATAGGGGTAATACTGTTGGGGGGCAACACAAAAAACAGTGCCAACATACAATGTCACCTTCTCATTGTTTTGTAGGATTACAGTTTTTGTCCGTAGACACGTCTGTTTGTCTCATCACGAGTTGAGTTTAGCTTTGTTGAATTTCCATATATATATATATATATATATAGAGAGAGAGAGAGAGAGAGAGAGAGAGAGAGAGAGGGA
>JANRMT010062854.1:40301433-40328609 GCA_026402145.1 Polypterus bichir lapradei
CTCTCTCTCTCTCTCTCTCTCTCTCTCTCTCTCTCTCTCTCTCTCTCTCGGTGTTCAGTATATTGTCTCTTTTTATATTTGTTCTTCAGAAGCTTACAGTTATTAACGTGTCTCTCGGCTGCTACTGTTGCAATTGCTTGCAGTGCTAAGGAAGTTCATCTATTTGTACTGCCAAGCGGCCACCTCCTTCACGCCGCCTGAAACGTCATTACAAGTGTTATCTCCAGAGACCCCAACCCCCTCCACCTGCGCTTAAGTGAATATCCTCTGTTAATCAATACCCTTAAATTCGTTTTACTCAAAGCAAGTGACCAGTGGAATGAGTCTGCAGTAAAAGTAATGAACAGATAAAGCTATTGTGTCTTCTATTCTTTTTTTAAAAAGTAATTAAAGATTCAATGTATATGTAAAAAGTGAAAATGTGCCTTTTCTCTGATCGAAAATTTTTATTTCAGAGTGCTGCAAAAATATATTTAAATTAGGAAGCCATTCAGGCAGTTGATTAGTGGTATGCACCTTAATGTCTTCCTAATACATCACTGTGGCAAATCATTGTATTTTTACCTATACAATTTATGAATCCCCTTGAGTACAGTAGTGCAACAAGCTGCAGGCTACCCCTGAAGCATCAGGAACAAAGTAGGAATCAAGACTACATAGGACTTTAGTCCATTGCTTTGAATACTTAACAGTATTTGAATAATACCTTGAGGTGTTTAGTTGATTGTAATATTTTCCAGGTTCTGTAAAACTTTAAATGCTTTTCATCCCTACTTTCAAAAGTACTTTAATTCATACAATGTATTTGCTTTTCTCCTAGAGAATCCAATTACTTTAAATTTGAAGAACTCAGTGTAACAGAAGAAGTTATTTATGTGGCTGGCCCCAGTAATGGATCTAGAAACCACCATAGGGCAAACGTCTAATTCAGTGGCTGTCTCAGTGCAAGGAACTTTAGAGTCACAGTGAAGGATTCATGGATGACCAGGGAACAGCAGTGAATGGCACTGAATTCAACTGGGCAGGAGATTCGTAACCTTAAATTACTCTGCTCCCGTGATGGAGGAAGATCATTTTGGTTTTGAGTGTAATGCTCTTGTGCATGTCTGTGTTTGAGTGTGTGTGTGTGTGTGTGTGTGTTTCTGCTGGCTGAGGGAATTTGTTCCCCTTAACAAACTGAAAACACAAAATTGGCAAGTCAGATCTCTCTACAAATGATTCCCTCATGACAATTTCTGTTAGAGTGCAAAATGACAATACATCATTAATGTAAGAGAAACCCAACATTTTAGTATATAACTTTTGCCCATTTGCTCAGTATATTGATTTAACAATGCAGGTACAACACCTGACATCTAGCTGACATCTGAAAATGCCATACACTTTTTGGAGGAGTCTTCCCTAAAGTTATTTTCCAGTAAGCATTTCTTTAGAAAAAGGTTGTATCTGTTCTTCACAAGATGTGAGAAAAGCAATAGTCAAGAAGGATTCCAGCCTGCCTGGCTGTTTAAACAGAATGGCCAAGAATTGACCGTGATGTGTTTCTAGTGGGCATAAAAAGAAAGTGATGCTAAGGAGAACAATTTTTATCATTTAATATATTTCATAATCCATATTTACTCCTAACATCCAAATTTTGTTAAGTTGTATTAACTGCTGTATACCACCCTCAGATAACATGTGCACATTGACGTGTTTATTTTCAGTGTTTCAAGATTTAAGTGACAGAAAATACAATGTAATTTTGTACTATGCAATCAATGTATGAGACAAAGAGGACTGTTGCTGCCCTGAAAGAGGGTTAAATTCTCAGGTCTATAAGAAGGGTTTTGATGTTGATTAGATATCTGTGGGGACAGCAGAGCAAATTAATTATATTAAATAATATTTGTTTTTACAAGAAAAGTATATGACAATTGCCCGGGGAATCATCACAATTTATATTGCTATAATGAGCCTCAAAAGGTGTGAAATATTCTAAAAACAAGTTTAAACCCAAACAACAGATAAACAGGAAAAGTGTGATAACACATTTGTGATTTTATACTATATTCAAATCAAAAATGCATTGTTTATTTTAATTCTTAAAAATTCTCATTACACAAACTTGTAACAAAGCACTTTAGAGCTTGGCAGCATGGTGTTGAAAGAAGCTGTACTCACCAGGATTTGAAATGTCCACATAGAATTCATCACAGTCTGGAAATGAACTCGAGGACCAAATGCAGTGAGGAGTGTTTGTGTGAATTATACCAATGCATGTTAAATGCAGGGAGGAACATGCAAACATTGGGGTTAATGTAGAGTAAATATTCTGCATACATGAAACAGTTCTATAATTGGATTCTTCGCAAGTGTTAACTATACTGTACATAATATTGGTGGCAGCTGGATGATCTTGAGCATGTAGCCTAAGGTCTTCCATTCTTTTCCCTTTCACTACGTTTCTCTCATTTTTATACACTTATTTCCTGAAAGGAGCTGAGGAGTGCTTGTCCAACAACTCTGAGCCTTTTAAGTTTTTGTAGAGAGAAGACTATTCTTTTTACATGTAATCATAGAAGCCCTTGATTTCAGTATACTAAATCACAGGTTTTTAGCCTGCATTATCAATCATATTTTGACACCTAAATTAATATTATATCAGAATATTGACAGTCAAATTTTAGTTACTTGGTTGGCTACTGCCAATATTTTTCATATTACTGATGAAGCTGTTAGCCACATCTCTCAAAAGAAATTGTGCTATAAAAGGTTTCTAGGTAGCAATGGGAAAGTGATAAATGGTGCTCCACATCTCGAGTCCTTTGTTTCCTTCTGTCAGGAAAATTGCTGAGAAATGGCAATAGACAGCTATCTAAAATTAATGTCATGGTGAAATAAAAATCCTTAAGGCAAACTGAAGGGAAAGAATGGTGAATAATAATTGTTATCAAAGTTTATAAAATTCAAGGAGAGGTTCTAAATAATGACTGGGAAATTGTCATTAATATCATTCATCAGGTGATAAGTATATTATTTTGCCATTTCAGTTTTAGTAACAGTTTTTAAAGTGCCCCAGATAATGGGGTTAGGAATATGGCCTCTAACTTGCTCTTATGTTGCCAAACCCAGAAAATGTTGGCAAAGCTACTGAGGCATGTCTCTCTCCCAAAAAGGCTTGTAGAAAGAGTTCATTTATTTTTTAAATAAAAATATATACAATATAACATATATATAGCATTTTTGTTAGATATAATATTTGTAGAGAGTCAAAGATAACAGTACACACATTTCTTCTATGTGGCAATGCAGCAGAGGTTTATGTGAACAAGCAAAGTGGGTCTTGATTTTACTCAAACTATGTCTTTTATTATATACAAGTCAAATGATTAAACATTTCTGGTCAATGCCCCATTGTATCAGTTTGACAGTAAAATTACTGACAAATGAATCGATCATGATGGAGGGAAGAATTCTGCTATGAAGTATTCTCTTTATTGATGATTGTGTAAATCTGACAAAAGCTAATAAGCACAGCTCATTCCTACTGGAGTTCCAAAGCTAATAGAATATGATCCATATGATCCAAAAGAGTTTGTATAGATATGCTTAATCAGAGTCATCAGCTGTTGATTCTTGCTCACCTGGGTGTCACGGGAGCACAGGAGAATATTAAAAGACATTTTGACTGCCTGCATTGACTCAAGACTTTGAGTACTATCTGAAATCATGTATTTGGTGCAATAGGTCCATGACAATACGCTTTTTGTTCCATCAGCCTGTCCTGCCCTTTTGCTTATTACCAGCATCTGTCCAATGATTTAAAATCTTTTGCTTTATGGGCATACACATTAGGGTTTGAAAGAAAACTTCAAAAACAACATGGTTTTTAAATATGTATTAATTAGACAGTGAGCCACCAATTCATCTGTAATTTTTAGAAAGCATTCTGTTCAAAATGTGATTTTTGGTCAATTTTCTGATTCAAGAAAGGTAGAGAGTGTCAAATAACAATTATAGTTTTGATTTTGTTAAATACTGAAGGGTTCCTGAAGTTAAAGGACTCTTACTGCAAACAATAACACAGTTACATTTCAGGTGTTCGGGATCAGTTAAACTCCTGCTGCGTTGCCTACTGTACATTAAAGATTTTTATTCTGTCCACATTTTAGAAGCCTCTTCAAAGCCCAATGAACCAATTTAACATGCAATGAACCTTTCCCAGAATGAAATGGCTCTTGATGGTTCTGCGAGGAGCCACAGAACACTGTGAAGTGCCATTAAGGATCCATTGTTTTTAAAAGGGGTGGCGCAGTGGGTAGCGCTGCTGCCTCGCAGTTAGGAGACCGCAGTTCGCTTCCCGGGTCCTCCCTGCGTGGAGTTTGCATGTTCTCCTCATGTCTGTGTGGGTTTCCTCCCACAGTCCAAAGACATGCAGGTTAGATGCATTGGTGATTCTAAATTGTCCTGGGAGTGTGTGTGTCCTGCAGTGGGCTGGTGCCCTGCCGAGGTCTGTTTCCTGCCTTGCGCCCTGAGATGGCTGTGATAGGCTCCAGCAGACCCCTGTGAGCCTGTAGTTGGGATATAGCGGGTTGGATAATGGATGGATGGATGTTTTCAAGAGTGTAATTAGATTTCTGTTTTATTGATTTACCTAGGAAACATGAACAATTACTTATAAGCTGGAACTACCTGTCACTTTAACTGTACACTCTTCATACCACATATCGGTGTTAAAGCCAGGCATTTTACTGTGCTCCATCACTCACACCCCTGCACCTTTCTTAATGGCCAGAGATTCGAGTGTCAGAGTTATTAGTTGGTTCTTTAGAATGATTGTAATGTTAAATTATGCTACCATGTGTGGTGCTTTCCACCAAACTGAGACATTTTTATAGACCTTTATAGTATATGTCAAATGAGCACATTTGGAGATAACATTTTAGGAGATGAGCTCTTGTGGGATCTAATGTATCAACCAACAGTGTATAAAGGGGCATCCTTTCATTTATGCATTAGTATGAATTACTTTATCTCTTTTTTGATTGTCATATTGAAACAAAATATGTCACACGATGCTGTCAACACAACTATGATAGAAATTACATTGATTGTTCATGTTTGATATGAAAGCAGCCTTTTTATAATCCACACTTTGATAAGCTCCATAGATCCAAGCAAACACTTGACCTTTGTCTATTTTCTTTGTAGGAGAATTTTGGTTTAACTTTCTGACACCTGGTTCTTCATTTTACTTTTTGGTTTTTATAATCAAAAATATTTGTGTCTAACCAATGCATGCATGATCAAGATTATGCTCTTTGCCTAAGTCTATAACCTAAAGTTATAAGAAAAATCTTCAGAGCAACTAATCCAAGAAATAATTATGGTCCACCTCTTCAAAACAATTTTGTTTTAGTAAAACGTGACCTTTCTCTTCTGATCCCATGCTGAATGTTTAGTAAAACTCCTGTACTTGCCATGTGCTGCTCAATCTTACCCTTAATAATTCCTTCCATTAATTTACGTGAAATGCACATTAAAGTTACTGGCCTATAGTTACTTGGATCTTCCCAATTGCCCTTTTTATTTTGTATTTCCCAGTCCTTTGGAATTTACCCAGTGTGCAGTGACTTCCTAACAATATGCGTCAAGAGTTTATATATATATGTACTTACTAACCTCCCAATCCCAGTCATCTATACTAATAAAAGGCAAAGCCCTCACTGACTGACTCACTCACTCACTCACTCATCACTAATTCTCCAACTTCCCGTGTAGGTAGGAGGCTGAAATTTGGCAGGCTCATTTCTTACAGCTTACTTACAAAAATTAGGCAGGTTTCATTTCGAAATTCTACGCATAACGGTCATAACTGGAACCTACTTACGTCCATATATATGGCCATAGCCTGCAGCTTGGTCGCCGTGTGAGGCGGAGTTGCGTCCCCCATCATCACGCCTCCCACGTAATCGACTGCCTGCCCATATGAGGCCGTCCGTCAGTGGCAATCCAATAGACACGCTGCCGCTAAATATTCGCGGGTGAAGGACTGTGCTTCTGCAAACGAAGATGAGATAGTCAGGGATAGACTAGTGTTTGGCACAAACTCAGCAAAAGTGCGAGAGAAACTTTTAAGCTAACATTAAATAAAGCCGTGGACATCGAAAGATTGTACGAGATAGCACAAGCACAGCTGAGAACCTTCGATGCATGTACTCCGAGCGGCTCACGTGAACTGAGTGTGAACGCAGTACGTAGAGAACAAGGATGAGCTCCAAAGAGCGCTGAACAAAAAACGCATTACACAATTGAGAAGGCAGCAAAAGAATATGAAGCGAGTGACGCATACAAGCATATTCTTGAGGGCAGCTTCTGCGGAAACAAAGCACGGTGTAAACCTTAAGTTTAAATTAAGTCCATAGACACACTGCCGCTGGCATTTGTCATGCCTACGTCGAATACGATATTCGCAAGATACAAGTTTAATGAGAAGACGCATTGCCAGGTCTGAGCTAACATTAAATAAAGCCGTGGACATCGCAAGATCGCACGAGATAGCACAAGCACAGCTGAGAACTTTCGATGCATGTACTCCGAGCGGCTCACGTGAACTGACTTTGCAGGACTGGGAAAGGTAAACCCGTGCATGCAGTGTGTGATGTCTCAGATAAAGAGGAAGACGAGCTGCTTATTGATGCAGTAGGAAACGAACAACCCTCTGACGCTGAACAAGCCTTTGTACACATATCAATAGGAAAGCAAGGTGTTAAGCTTAAGTTTAAATTACGTTCATAGAAACGCTGCCGCTAAATATTCGCAGGCAAATCCACAATTTAATACCGGGAATGCCTGTTAAACATCTTAGATTCACGAATACCGATTTGGGTAGTGAACACTTCGATGAATGAAACCTGTTATCTTTACAACGGTTGACAAACAAGGAATATAACGAACACAACACATCCTCCAAATATGAACCTGATTGAAAGAAATAATGATAATCAAATCCTTGATGACAGCAACACTCATAACAGTGACAAAACAATTACATTGACAATCATGTTACGCTATTTTTAAAATGTTTGCTTTTCTTTTTCATAACTTCTTTAACACACTACTTCTCTGCTGCGAAGCGCAGGTATTTTGCTAGTAAATAATATAATTTGACGTGTTCTTAACAATGGCATTCTGACAATATGGGATTTTAACTTACATTAAGAATGAGAAAATCCCTGCAACTATAATTCACTAATAACTTTCTATGAACACATCAGTGTGAGCAATACCAATGGCAAATGATTAGTAAAACACTTTAAAGAAAAGAACACAGGCACTCTCAGTTAAAGCAACACATTGAAAATGAATGGTCTCATTAGAGAGAATCAAGCAGTGACGACTGGAATAGAGCAGTCCAGAAGAAAATGGAAGGTTTACGCATGACTGAGAAGTGGTTTTCTAAGTTCCACACTGGTGACAAGAATGCAAACATCAGGATTTGGATTTTGAATGGAAGTAAAATGAAGTAGAATAGAGATGATCTATTGTTTTGTCGTGGAGAGGGTGGGTGATACCACGATCCATTCAAGTTTGGACTATTACAGTTTCGGCGGCCAGGTTACAGAGACGTTCAGAAGCGGCTCCTTAACACTTTGAGCAAGAGAGAATCTCTCATACTTCCATGTACAGGAGGAACCTCTAAGATGCTGCATGCAATCCCCTTCCCTGGTGACATTTGATGAGTTCTCAATCAACTCCCACTCTGCACACCACACCAACAGACCACAAAACTCCACCTGCACACATAGCAAAACCTGCTGTCTATGCCAAGGCGCAAAGGTAAAGCAAGTGATTATACAGTACAGTACAGTACAGATTATACAGTATACATATATACTGCTCAAAAAATTAATGGAACACTTTGAAAACACATCAGATCTCAAAGGGAAAAAAATCATGCTGGATATCTATAGTATATTGATATGGACTGGGTAATGTGTTAGGAACGAAAGGATGCCACATTGTTTGATGGAAATGAAAATTATGAACCTACAGAGGGCTGAATTTCAAAGACACCCCGAAAATCAAAGTGAAAAAACGATGCGGCAGGCTAGTCCATTTTGCTGAAACTTCATTGCAGCAACTCAAAATCGTTCTAAGTAGTTTGTATTGCCCCTACGTGCTTGTATGAATGCCTGACAACATCGGGGCATTCTCCAAATGAGACAACGGATGGTGTCCTGGGGGATCTCCTCCCAGATCTGGACCAGGGCATCACTGAGCTCCTGGACATTCTAGGGTGCAATATGGCAGCATCGGATGGACCAAATATAATGTCCCAGAGGTGTTCAATTGGATTTAGGTCAGGTGAGCGTGGGGCCCAGTCAATGGTATCAATTCCTTCATCCTCCAGGAACTGCCTACATACTATCGCCACATGAGGCCGGGCATTGTCATGCACCAGGAGGAACCCAGGACCCACTGCACCAGCATAGGGTCAGACAATGGGTTCAAGGACTTCACCCCGATACCTAATGGCAGTCAAGGTGCTGTTGTCTAGCCTGTAGAGGTCTGTGCCACCTTCCATGGATATGCCTCTCCAGACCATCACTGACCCACCACAAAGCCAGTCATGCTGAATGATTTTACAGGCAGCATAACATTCTCCACAACTTCTCCAGAACCTTTCACGTCTGTCACATGTGCTCAGGTTGAACCTGCTCTCATCTGTGAAAAGTAACGGGCACCAGTGGTGGACCTGCCAATTCTGGTATTCTATGGCAAATGCCAATAAAGCTCCATGGTGCCGGGCAGTGTGCACAGGGCTCACTAGAGGATGTCGGCCCTCAGGCCACCGTCATGAAGTCTATTTCTGATTGTTTGGCCAGAGACATTCAAACCAGTGGCCTGCTGGAGGTCATTTTGTAGGGCTCTGGCAGTTTTCATCCTGTTCCTCCTTGCCCAAAGGAGCAGATACCAGTCCTGCTGATGGGTTGAGGACCTTCTATAGCCCTGTCCAGCTCACTTATAGTACCTGCCTGTCTCCTGGAATCTCCTCCATGCCTTTGAGACTGTGCTGGAAGACACAGCAAATTTTTTAGCAATGGTACGTATTGATGTGCCATCCTGGAAAAGTTGGACTACCTGTGCAACCTCTGTAGGGTCCAGATATCACCTCATGCTACCAGTAGTGACACTGACCATAGCCAAATGCAAAACTAGAGAAAAAACAGTCAGATAAGATGAGGAGGGAAAAATGTCAGTGGCCTCCATCTGTTAAACCATTCCTGTTTTGAGGTCGTCTCATATATACAGTATTATATATTCAATTAAATCCATCAGAGAATTTTTGAGAGTTTGGGGTAATTAGTTGTGGAAGTGGCAGGTTTACCCATAAATATTGATACAATATATTGAAATGTCCTTTCCTAGTGGATGCCTACTGTTCTAAATGTATCATCCTTCCAAATTTTAGCTTTTTCAGCTAAATGGGAAATAGTGTTTTTGTCGATGAGTGAATGAGATAATGAGTCTGTCAACTTTGCATTTTATATATATTGTAAAATAGGACACAAACAGCGATAAAGATTTGGAGCACCACCTTTTGACCGCATATAGTTACAAGGCTTAAATCAAATACATATTTATACATCTTTATTAAGTCCCACAGTCATTACATGTATTACTTTCAGTGTGAACTTCATGAATGTTTAGTTAAATCACTGGATTTAACTTAATATCAACTGCAGCCGTCTGCTTCCAGACACTGAAGCCTGCAATATTTTTCAAGATCCCAGCTTCTTGTTCTCATCTCTTTAATCTGACAGATGTTACCTCAGCATCAAAGGACTAACAGGTTCATAAACAGCATTTATTCCTGGGCAGCACAGGTTTTCAGCTGTTGGGACAACTTGGTTGTCTGAATAATCAACCTGTACACTGCTGTATGTTGTATTGTTTTTTAATATTCTATCAAGATTTGTGCAGTTTTTGTGTTTACATTTCCTCTTTATATGATTTGATAATATTTTACTATCCTGTGATTTGTATTTTGTACTAAAATAAGACATACATATATGACTTTTGGGGTACTATAGTTACCTCACAGCTTCATGCACTTGGGTTTTTTATCTCCCCCTGGTCGTGGTCTAAGTAGACTCCTTGCATAATTCCCATGTCCATGTCATTCTTTTATGGCACTCCGGATTCCTCTCACATCCTAAGCAAGTGTTTTTCAATGAGCTCAGTATAGCCATGAATGTGAGTGTGCCCTAAATAAACTGGCCTTGCACCTGATGCTCACCTGTGACATTGTGTTAGAAAATTCAGTGAAGATGTGTTTGCTTATCTTTGCTTTGGATTTCCAATATACAGTACTAAATTTGTTCAAGAAGTAAAGTTTTACTTTCATTATTAGCATTTGAAAACGTTGAGTAGCAGCTCACTGTATGTGCCTGGGGTACCAGCATGAGGGAATATGAAAGCATTTTGGTCAATGATATTGATGGGACACAGCACAGGAGCTGTGCCAACACTTAGCCAATGTTCTGGTTTTGTAACATATCTAAGTTAGGAAACTAGCAGAAAAGAGTCTTTAATGCCTCCCATCCATTTTCCCCATATCGCTTTGAGTACTGAGAAAAGCGCTATATAAATGTAATGAATTATTATTATTATTATATATTTTGCATCATGCCTCAGAACAGAATTGTATTCCATAGTCTTGATTTTGTTAATCTATTTCAGAATCCACCAGATCCAGTTCAGGATAATGAAGAGCACAGAGTCTTTCCCACCAGATTTCAGAACAAGACAGTAACCAGCCGAACATTGTCCTCTAGTCCATCACTGGTAACACTGACACACTCACCATTTTGAAATGTTTTTTTCTGGTTTTCTGCTATTCCAAAACTTCATTAGAACATTAGAACATCAGAACAATCGAGATGGGAACAGGCCATTCAGCCCAACAAAGCGCACCAGTCCTATCCACTTAAGTCTTCCAAAATAACATCAAGTCTAGTTTTAAAAGTCCCTAAAGTCCTACTGTCTACCAAACTATTTAGTAGCTTATTCCATATGTCTGTGGCTCTCTGCATAAGGAAAAACTTCCAATGTTTGTGTGAAACTTACTCCTAACAAGCTTCTAACTGTGTCTCCATGTTCTTGATGAACCCATTTTAAACTAACAGTCTCAATCCACTGTACTAATTCCCTTCAAAATTTTAATCAATTCAATCATGTCTTCATTTAATTTTCTTTTATTTAAACTGAAAAGGCTCAGCTCTTTTAATCTTTCCTCATAACATACCCTATGTAGCCCTGGATTCACCCTAGTCACTCTACTCTGGACTTTTTCCAGCACTGCTGTGTCCTTGCTTGTACTCTGGAGACCAAAACTGCATACATTACTCCAGATGAGGCCTCACCAGTGCATTATAAAGCTTGTGTATAACCTCCTTGGTCTTGTAGTCTAAGCTGTCTGGAAGTTGATACGACTCCTAAATACTTCTCATAAAGTGCACTTTTGATTTTCAGACCTCCCATTGTGTATAACCTTTGTTCTTTTGCATAGATATCATGAACGTCACACACCCCTTTCCAGCAATCTCATGACCCGCCATGCTGTCCCAATCCGTCTACTGTCTTCATAGGAAGAGTCACCAGAGACATGAATGTCGCTGCCGAGCTAAGTAAACCTCTCGACAAGGTCAACACTCTCTCCGCAGACAGACACACTGCTAATGGCTATGCATAAGAAGTCATTAAGGGCCTGGATCTTGGTTTTTATCCAGGACACTCACAAGCCCAGACACTCAGACTCAACGCTCAGTCCCTCAAGAGCCCCGATCAGGACCTGCATTGACTCAGTGAAGATCACAGCATCGTTAGCAAAGTCAAGATAAGTGAATCTTTCTTCTCCAAAAGATGCCCCACAGCCGCTGGACCCTACAACTTTGCCCAACACTCAGTCTATGCAAGCACTAAACAGAGTAGGAGCAAGAAAAGACTCCTGACAATCCCCCAAATCAACTGGGAAAAACTGAGAGGTTCTAAGTCTAAGTCCAAGTCTTTAGAGTCCTGGTGCTTCTCTTCTTGCTATATGGTTGCGAGACACGGACGCTATCCAGTGACCTGAAACAAAGACTGGAGTCAAAGAGTGTGTCTCTTTGGAGAATCCTTGGGTACCGCTGGTTTGACTTTGTGTGAAATGACTACTGCAATGCGGTGTTCACTGGCTGTTCAAACTGTTCTTTATACAGCCTCCAGTTAATCCAAAATGCGGCTGCAAGAATTATTACAAGAACAAGAAAATATGAACACATAACTCCAGTTCTTAAATCATTACACTGGCTCCCGGTTAAGTTTAGGGCAGATTTCAAAATCCTCCTTTTAACAAATAAAGCATTAAATGGCCAAGGTCCGGCTTACTTATCTGAACTTATCATGACTTACAAACCTGAGCGCACATTAAGATCTCAAGATGCCGGTCTGCTTATGATTCCAAGGATTAATAAAATAACAGTGGGAGGTCGAGCTTTTAGTTACTGGGCCCCTAAACTGTGGAATGGTCTTCCTGCTTCTATAAGAGATGCCCCTTCGGTCCCAGCCTTTAAATCCCGGCTGAAGACTCACTACTTCAGTTTAGCATATCCTGACTAGAGCTGCTGATTAACTGTACAGACTGCATCTCTGTTGTTAGTCATTAGCACTAAAACATAAGTAACATGATAGTTATAATTGAATACTAACCCTCACCTATTCTGTTTCTGTTCTCGGTACTCAAATGTGGCAATTGGTGCCACGGCCCACCTGCCAAGTTGTTTGCCTGCCTATGGTAAAGTCATCCCTGGTGGAGGATCACAGGAATCATGGGAAAGAGGGGCCCTTTCATCGGATTGGCTGGCCGAGCAACGTTTCAGCCGTGGAATGGCCAAATGGGGAGGCAGCTTGACGGATGAGGTCTCCAGCACTCTAAAAATATCAAAATCTTATTATGTGATATCATCTACTGTTAAATTCTGCTCTGTACTTCTAAAATTTTTGTTATTATGCTGTATTAAGGATTTGTTCTGTTCTGTATATTGTATTGTATTGAACCCCTTCTTTTGACACCCACTGCACGCCCAACCTACCTGGAAAGGGGTTTCTCTTTGAACTGCCTTTCCCGAGGTTTCTTCCATTTTTCCCTACAAGGTTTTTTTGGGAGTTTTTCCTTGTCTTCTTAGAGAGTCAAGGCTGGGGGGCCTGTTAAAGCCCTTTGTGGCACTTCCTGTGTGATTTTGGGCTATACAAAAATAAACTGTATTGTATTGTATTGTATTGTAAATGAACAGTTGCTCATGGAGTCCCGAATGAGGCATATTAAATGCATTGTGAGGTACAGCACTACAGCCATGTGGCACGATTCCCCGAGGGTGATCAGGCTCGCAGGATCCTCATTGTTGAGGATCCAAGCGGCTGGCCCAGGCCAAGGGGATGCCCACATAACACCTGGCTGTGGCAGATAGAGGGTCATTTCCGGAGGGAGAGACTGGACCAAGTATCTGCCTGGGGGATTGCCAACCAGGATCCCAAGATGTTTCATCGGGTGGTGGGTGTGGCAACACGCTGTACCAGTGCATGCTCCCCAATCTGACCTGACCATTGTGTATTCAAACCTAACATTTTTACTTCCTGCATGTAATACTTCACCTTTACTTACATTACATTTCATCTGCCACAAATCTGCCCCAGCCTGTATGCTGTCTAATTTTCTCTGTAATGATTCAATGGATTCTAGATTATCTGCCAATTCACCTATCTTGGTATCATAAATTTAACCAGCTTGTTACTTATATTCCTATACATTTATGTATATTAAAAATAGCAGCGGCCCTAGCACTGACCCCTGTGGAACACCACTCTTAACATCGGCCAGTTCTGATGAGGTTCCTCACACCTTAACTCTCCCCTTCCTGTGTCTAAGCCAATTTTGCACCCATTTAAAAACATCACCCTGAACCCGCACTTTATTTAGTTTGATGCCCAACCTCTCATGTGACACTTTATCAAATGCTTTCTGAAAATCCAGATAAATAATATCATAAATGTCACTTTGATCGTATCCTTTTGATGCTTCTTCATAGAATTCCAGCATGTTAGTAAAACATGACTTCTCTTTTATTAGCCTATGCTGACTGTTGAGTAAAACTCATGTTTTTGTCATATGTTGCTTCATGTACAGCATGTATGATTATATGATAATTGAAAACTGGCCCGCTATGTGTGTGTGTGTGTATGTGTGTTTGCATGAGTGTACCCTGAGATGATTAGTACCTTGTCAAGGGTTGGTATCCACATTGCTGGGACAAACTCAGCTTTCCCAGGTCCCTGAACTGGTTAAGGTTTAGAATATAGATTTGGTATTCCTTTAACTTTAAAAAATATAAGTCCTAAAAAAGAGAAACATTTGGCCAACAATGTTATTTAACACACAAACATCATCATTTCCTCTGCCTACATGCTGTTTAAAAGTTAACATACTTTCAAATTAACACACTACATACTTTTTTCTTAATTTAAACCAGGCTTCCGGCTAGGAAGCAGTTGAATAATTAAACAGCTAAGGAAAGTGTTTTTTAATGGCAGTTTACCCTTAGAAGTGCATCCTGTTGTGTTTCACGCCTTTTCTGCTCATTTATGTTTCAAGGCCTTTTTCTCAATGAGGACTTCACCTGAATAGAACTTTTTTTAAATTTTTTTTACCATGGACCTTAAACAGTTTCACAGCAATATGTAGTATCTACTTCATGGAGAAATGGAGTTAATGCTGCTAGTCTCAAGGGTGGTTAAGAATGGATTGAAAAAGCTTTTAGAATACCTTAATTGTAGGAGAGGCAGGCATCATGAATCACTCCGAACTGAACAGCCAATACAAATCAACAACTTAAGCCAGGTCCACGTATTATTTATTTGCCTGCCTTTTTGTTGCCTTTTGCATTTTAACAGCTTGCAAATAATTAGCTCAGAATTTGGCATACAGAACAAACTGGCTCAGATCTTCCACATCATGCATCTCATTTTAAATGTTCTGCTAATTCATCCTCTCCAGGATCACATTTCCATTCATGATCAAACAGACTTAGTTCAGTTCAGAGTCATGGGAGCTGAAGCTTATCCAGACAGCTTTGGGCACAAAGCAGGAAGCAAGCCTAAATGGTGAGCAGTCCATAACACATGTACACCCGCCCTGAAAGCAAGAGCATAGGATGCTGCAAACTATTCAAGCCTTTGAATAAATGAGAGTGTCTGTTGCTGACACTGTCTTTGTAGCATACACTCACGTCGTCTCCATTAAATTTCAGGGTAAGACTGATATACTCACTCATCATGGCTCCGGAGAGGGGTGACCTGAGGCATATTGGTCAGCATATGCAAGCAAGAATTTTACTGTATTATATTAATTATGACTTTGAAAACTCATCAACTATATTAATTTAATTCATCCAACTATTCATTTCATGATGACACTTAATCCAGCTCAAGATCACAGAAGCAGTGCCGAACACAACTGCCATTGTATCACAGGGCACATTTACACCCAACTCACTCTCACTAAACCCCTTTTAAATGTTGCATTAATCTAACTGACATGGCTTTGGCATGGTGGATTTAAAAAATATGCTCACTTTACACTAAAAGAATGTGAAAGCGCCCCACAATGTGTCTGGACTAGAATTAGAACCAGCAGCACTAACTACTGCACCACCATGGTCTTCTTGTTATCACTTGATATTCATCAAATGTAATAAATTAATTTGGTGACAATACCCACTTTTTGACACTCTCCAAAAACTAGGGCAAATAACTGCAGAAACTAAAAAAGTAAAATCTTCTGTTCAGCAAAATAAGGAAGAAGTCAGCAGGATGAAAAGACATGAGACTGAAAGAACTCAAGCAGCTCTCAGTACTCTCAGAGCTGGCCACACGTATCTTTTGCGGTGACTCACCTGATTACATGCCACAATCTATCTATAGCTCGCTCTCACACCGCCCTGTCGTCTTCATGTCCACCTCCTTCACATCAGAAAGCTTGTTGTTTCTGTCTTCTGATCTAACTATAATCATCCAATGTATTAAGACATCCACTCTCACCCATTTTGAACTTCTACTCCCAGTGACTCCTGTAATGAGTTATAAAATACAGGAGACACTAAAGAATTGCACACACACAAATCACAATGGTGAACATATTTATTTATATGGCACATTTTCATACATAAAAGCTGCTCAAAGTGCTTCATAAAGGTAAGAGCTAAACAGAGTTATAAAAAGAAAGACGAAAATAAACAAAAGGAAGTAAACTAACTACAGAACATTCATCCATACCGCTATACCCTAACTACAGCTTCACGGGGGTCTGTTGGAGCCAATCCCAGGGCACAAGGCAGGAAACAAACCCTGGGCAGAGTGCCAGCCCACCACAGGGCACACACACACACCAAGGCCAATTTAGGATCGCTAGTGCACCGAACTTGCATGTCTTTGGACTGTGGGAGGAAACCAGGCTACCCGGAGGAAACCCACGCAGACACGGGGAGAACATGCAAATTCCACACAGGGAGGACCCAGGATGCCAACCCAGGTCTCCTTACTGTGAGGCAGCAGCGCTGCCCACTGTGCCACTGTGCCACCCAACTAACGAACAGTTTTTATAAAAGATAATATCAGACAGTAGGAATGAGAAACAGAGCGTTGCTGTCCTTCTACTGAAAGTCAATACACTTCTAACGAATCAGCCAGCCACAATTAGCCATGGGAGGCAGTGGAGCACGTCTTTGGCTATTTTTCTGCTGTCATTTTATTTTCTATATTTTTCTGCAGATGTTGTGCAAAATAAGTAATAAGCTTCTTCAGCAATTTAGCTCATTGCTGGACTTTTTATAGCAATTCTCAACTTTGTCTTTTAAGCAATAGTTTCCAAACTTTCCATCATATTCTTTGTGGTCCAAGTGACAGAATTGGAACTAGTCCCAAAAGAAGCTGGGGTGTCGACCTAGCCACCCCGTTTAATGCTAGTAAGAAAAAATAAATAAATAGGTGTACGGTGATACTACAACAACAGACAGATTCAGGTAATCACCTCAATTGTGGCTGTGCTCTGGCATCTCAAACTAACATATGTCAAGCTCTAGGAGAGCTCCGTACACTTGATTGTTTCCGTCCAAAATACAACTGCACCTTCAGGGGATGTCTAGTTTTATACTGCCTGGACTCGAAGGGGCAGGACTTCACTGGCTCAGTTACCCTCTTTGGGAGTCTTCTAGGTACTGTGAGGGAAAAAACAGACAAGACTGTTAATGACAGCACCCCTCTCGTCCCACGGTGGTACTACAAACTACAGGTGAGCCCTCAAGGTGATTGTCTGGCACACAGCTTAGTATAATTTCTTCTGTAGAAAAACATTACTTCTTGTAGTATGGGAAACTGTGTGAGTGCCAGGTGCTGCACGCTTGTTTGTGGTTGAGGGGCTACCTCTATTAGCACTGGAGTGTCCTCAGTTGACCCCTGGGCTTGTGTGTACACATGAAACCTGATTGTTATTTTCTTTTTGCTTCACTTTATTTTTGCACTACTGTTTTAAGTTTTTCCCAGTAAAGGCTAGGTAACACAAGCCAGTGAAGAGATATGAAAAGTTCAGTACCATTTCCTCTCTTAACAGTAATTAAAAATACAGGCATGTACAAAATATACACTCGTATATATATTTTTTCCAATTGTTTTGAGCCTTACACCATTCAGCAAACTCCTAAATACATGATAGTTAGTGGGGCAAATGGACAGCCACAGAGTCTTGTGTGTGAGTTGTGCAGTGTGTGTAGTCTGCATGTGTTTTATGTTATTGTCATTTGTCCTTTTCATCTCAAAGCCTTTTGATTCTAAACTTGAGGTGTTGTTGTTTCACTATAGGCTTCCAGGGCAGTGGGTGGCTTCCAGGGCTCTCGGTTTACGTAACATTTAAATCTAGTTTGCTGTATTTTATCAGATGATCATGATGTCAGAGGGAATATGATGCCATTTGAGACAGATCAGATCAGTCTGATTATTGTTTATACATCCTGTTAGCCAATAGCAAGAGAAGAACAGATATTATTAGTCTGGCAAGTTAATGCTAACAGTAACATTGAAGAAGGAAAATTCTGGCCTTTATGTGATCACAATGCATCTTGTCCTGAACTTGCAAATATCTAAAGTCCCAAAATCTCTAGCAAAAAACTTTAACAAGAAATGGGGTAGACCAGGGTTCGCTTCCAGGGTCCTCCCTGTGTGGAGTTTGCATGTTCTCCTCATGTCTGTGTGGGTTTCATCCGGGCGCTCCGGTTTCCTTCCACAGTCCAAAGACATGCAGGTTAGGTGCATTGGTGATCATACATTGTCCCTAGTGTGTGCTTGGTGTGTGGTTGTGTGGCCTGCGGTGGGCTGGCACCCTGCCCAGGGTTTGTTTCCTGCCTTGTGTCCTGTGTTGGCTGGGATTGGCTCCAGCAGACCCCGTGACCCTGTAGTTAGGATATAGCGGGTTGGCTAATGGATGGATGGATGGAAGAAATGGGGTTTGCCAGCTTTTGACTTGTTTAACACAGGGGGGAATAAAATCATTTTTATAAATTAAAGATTTATTAATCAAAAATTGTTTACAATGAGTAATAATGAGCACAAAAGACACACCAGGATTTGCCTTTCAGAAGAATAGGCAATCCTGTAGCGAAAAAGTCCCAACACACAACCATAGAGAGGTCAAAAACCGAGCAAAAGGCTGAAAGTCCAGAAAATCCACAAACCATTGTAATAATAATCCCAAGAACTCACCAACACCAGTTCATTCAATGAACTGCAGGGGACTCTGGGTTGTCCTTGAGTTTTTAGAAATGACAGCAGTCCCTTGATAGTGATGGGCAGGTGGCCGCACTTCTTGAGGAACCATCTACAAAACAAATTGAGAATAACAGAGGATATACAGACACATACAAACTCAATGATGAGCAATATTAACAGAAATTAAAGTGTCACACATAAATAAAAAAGACATAAAAAGGAATTTGAACCCTGGTTGAAACATAGCACATCTGATGTCAACATTTGCTATATTTATTTGTGGATAAAATAAAAAGCAAATCTTACATTGTGCTTCTTAGTTAGCTTCTTTAATTCTAGTAAGGTTGAAGAACTTTTTGGCTTATCCTTTCTGACTTTTTCTTAGTGTTTCATTGATGGTTTCTGGTTTCTTTTTTCTCAATTACGTTTTACTCCTGTCTGTTTAAAACCCCTCATATCCTCATCAAAAATATCTGTCCTTCAGGACATGGCAGTTTTTTCCACCTTAGTTTTTCTAGAGTCAGTAGATGAATCAAGGCAAGGGTTCAACCTGAAACAGAAAAAATACAAAGCTCAGAGAGATTAGGACTATGGGCAGAGACAAGATGAGGGGCAAGACAAACCATAAAACATACAGTAATTGCATTTTTGAGTCACAACTGTAGTGCTACAGGTTTACATCACATCCCATGTAAAATATCATAAATTATTTATAACTACAGTAGCTGTGTAAGCCCGTGCTGTGAAAAGCCTGGGTTCTTAGAACCTATTGAAATCGTCAGAAAAAAAAAAGAAATACAGGGTCTCAGTTTCATTTTGGCGACGGAGTTGCTTTCTTCCAGCGTCATGCTGTTGCCTTGTACTTCTTTCTTCTTCCGATTTGTTAACTTGGGGCCGCCTTGCTGGCTCTTTGAGCTTCATGCTGTAGCCTTGCCACTTCCGGGCCTGACAGACAGACAAACACACTTTCACGCGTAGACGTTTATATATAAGAAGTTAATCCAGAAGTTTTTCAGACCCCTTCACTTTGTTTACACTTTATTGGTTTGGATTGGATTTACTTTATTGCCATTCAAACCATATAACAAGGAGTGCAGAGATGAATGAAATTGCGCTTCTCCAGGCCCAGTGTACAAACACAAATATTAAGACAAGTGCACGTTATATAATAACAGATAGACATAATAGACAGCCTAAACAGGCAGAATATAGTCTAAAAGACACATTAGTGTGTCACGACCCACCTGCGACTGCAGGTGTGCTGCTTGTAGTCGTGACCGACCGTGACCACAGTTTTTTTCAGAGATGTCAAAATGTTAAAATCAAAGAATGTACTGTTTATTACATCCAATCCTCCGTTCATCACGTATGTACGGGATACTTTGTACTATGAACTCCTTTCGTAACTTGTACAATAGGAGACGGCATGTGAGCTAGTGAGTAGTTAACTTAATAATGTCATTTCTTTTTATTTTAAATTAGTGCAATGCACGGGCCAGATTTAGATGAAAAGAGGCCCTAGGCTATTCCACTTATGAGGCCCTTTCACCTCCCATTTTTAAGTTTGTTCAAATTGCTAACAATTTGAATGTAGGCCCCTCTTGATCTTGAGGCCCTAGGCTGAAGCCTAGTTAGCCTATAGGAAAATCTGGCCCTGGTGCAATGGTTAGCGCTGCTGCTTCGCGGATCCAACGACCTGGGCTTGAATGTATAACCTGTTCTTATAAACTTGCCAATATCAATTTCTGTGGAAAGTAACTGCATGAGAAAAACATGAAACTGTTCAGTGATATGTCCTGTTTCCAGAAAATGATGTACAGTAGCACGTGATGGTATTTGGTGCTCATCTGAATGTATGCGGCGCACACGCAGTATTGAGCTGGTGCGACCTTAAAGTACCTGCATGGTGTGCAGGACATGGTAAGTGGTGGGCACGAGATAGTAAGTTGTACACACCAAACTACTTCCTAGGAAGAAAAAAAATGCACCATATCCCCTCAGGGGCCACGTACGAGTGTGCAGACTGATATCTGTGAACATATAGAACGTACCTAAACCCTTTGAGTCAGATAACACTCCCACAACCCTAATCTTAACCACAGTGTAACGGGGCATGTGTTGGGCATTTCGTGACTGACCTTGTGGGAATTACCTGACGTACGTCATAGGTATTTTAGGCTGCAGACTCATTTCCAACCATCCCACTCATCTTTTTTTTATATCACCGCGCTACAAGCGATGGAAGTTATGTCAGAATGAAGCACCGTAGCCTTGGTAAAGGTGTAATAAGGTAACTCCTAAGTGGACTTTTGAATTTTTTTAATCTACCTTTACCTTGTGCATACGTGAAACTATCTTGTACGAACGTGAAAACACCTTGTACGTACGTAAAAGTATCCCGTACATAACGAAATATTTTCACGTACGTAAGAGATAAGGGATATCCCTTAATTTTTTTCACTGTGCAGATCAGAGCTTCCGTAAGAACACGGCATCCACTGAGCCACACAATCTCTCTCACCACAGTGCTCCCAATGATTTTTTTTCAACACTCTCACCTCCAACTACATCTTCTTGTCTACTCTGGACTTAAGCAGAAAGCTCTCCCATCTAGATGCGCGCTTCATTAGATCATCACCATTCTTATCCTTGTGGATATAGAGTAACAACATTATGTACATCACAACAATGATAAGCACTAAACCAAAACTGACGTTAATACACTTAACGGTTACTTTTATTATACTACATACCTTCAAGCTGCAAGACACCACCAATAAGACCAACTTTTCCTATCAAAAATAAACCTGACAACAAGTGCATATATATATATATGTACATGACCCTGTAGTTAGGATATAGCAGGTCGGATAATGGATGGATGGATATACTATATATATATATTATGACCGTCGCCTTCAAACAACTGCTATATGTAAAGTGAAACAGGCAAATTCGTGTCTCACAAAACATACGTTGGCTTCTCCTACAACCTCGTCCACAGCACCTGGAAACTTGTTATCCGTGGCTCCATGAGACCAACGGTCTAACATGGTGGATAGTTGTAGAGTGTTCAGGTGACAAAAAACATTAACATAATACACAAACATTTTAGAAGGTATGAGATTCTGAATATATGTGTTCAAACAGTCTGTGTGTGTCTTCAGGAATTTAACAGTCCCAATAGGTCAGCATGTTGTTTGTTGGTGGGAGCTTAGTAGTCTGATGGCACATTGGGAAGAAATTCTTACTGAGTCTGGTAGTCTTGCACCACAAACTGAGGTAACATTTGCCAGAGAGCAAATATTTGAACAGTACATGGGCTTGGTGTGTGGTGTCTCTGACTATCTTAGTAGCTTTCCTAAGACAGCATGAGAAGTACAGGTCTGTATAAATGGGGGGGGGGGGGTGGTTCCGATGATTTCCTCTGCCATCCTCACCACTCTCTTGAGGGACTTCTAACCCGAAACATTGCAGCTGCCATACCAGACTGTGAAGCTGCTGGTCAAGATGCTCTCTATAGAGCCTCTGTAGAATGTTGTGAGGACAGAAGTGCAGGTTTACTTTCCTCACCCGTTGCAGTAAGCAAAGGTGCTGCTGTGCTTTCCTGGCAAGGGAAATGGTGTTTGTAGTCCATGTCAGGTCATCCATGATGTGTAGTCCCAAGAACGTGGTGCTTCTTTCTGACTCCACAGCATTGCCTTGGACTATAAGTGGAGTATTGTATTGTAGGTTTAATTTCCATCCATCCATTATCCAGCCTGCTACATCCTAACTACAGGGTCACAGGGGTCTGCTGGAGCCAATCCCAGCCAACACAGGGCGCAAGGCAGGAAACAAACCCCGGGCAGGGCACCAGCCCACCACAGGGCACACACACACACCCACACACCAAGCACACAGGTTTAATTTTAAATAGATAATTTTGGCATTTTTGCCTTTCAATCTACATTCAATAACCTATAATGACAAAGTGAAAACATGTCTTCAGAAAGGTTTGCAAATTTATTTATTTATGAAACACTAAAACATGTCTGTCGGTCATGTAAAAACTCATGAACCCCTTGATCCCGAGTCTTTATGTTGTATCAATCCTATCCTATGCTGTGATTCTCATATAATGACTCTTGAATTGGACATGTCGGCTACCTCTGCCATGAAATTTGGCTTCAGAACCTTGTCATTATGGGCAGTGAGTCAGCCAGGCAACTCACAGCATTAGGTGACACAGACATGCACCTCATGGCAAGTAACTGTGTGAACACGCACCACGGCTGACAGGAAATGCACAGTGGCAGATGACTGGTCAGACACTGAGAGCTCAACAGAAAATCAGACAGGACCAAAGAAATGGAGTGGCTGGCTTCCTCCACCACATGATTAAGCTTCAGGTTCAGGTTAAAACTTTGAAATTATGAAAAAGCACCTTTAATGGTTCTGAAATGACAGAAAACCTTGCCTTTTTATTTTGTTTTTTTAATTGTGGCTAAATGAGCACTTTCTTATTTTTAAACAAGTTGAAAATGTGTGCGTGGAGTAGCACTCAAATGTTCTAGGAATGGGTTAACCATTTTGAAATACCTGCAGGTTAGGTGCATGGGAGATGCTAATGTGACCCTGATTTCTGCATGCATGTTCAACCAGTGATGGGCTGATGCCAGTCCAAAATATTAAGGGGGGCATCTGAAATACTGGAGGAAATGTGATAAACTCATAATATTATACCTTGACATGAAATAAGGGAGGAGGCTTAGCCCGCCTAAATGACCCTATAGTGTCGGGCCTGGTTAGTTGCCTTTGCAGGGATTGCCCCTACCTTGCACCCGATGCTTGCTGGGATAGGCTCCAGCTTCCTTGTGACCCTGTTCTAGATAAACAGGTTAAGAAAACAGAAGGATGGATGGAAAGTTGAAGAGCTTTTAATTTTTTTATTTACTTCCTCAAATAGACATTTTTTGCTTATTAAACGTTTTGTCATAGTTCTGTGTGTGATGTGTGATTGAGGTTTGCCGTACAGGGTGTTGTTTACACAGGAGGCACATTCAGCCATAAGACATGGGTATGGAACACGCTTCAATAGCTCAGACTGACTACTGAGGATCTGTTTGTCGACAAGAGCAGCCATCTGACATGTGGAAGAGAAAAACACTGTTTACAAAATAAGCAAGCTGAAGTGACCTCTCTAAAGATGAATTTGGAGCAGTAAACTGCATAACTGATGCTGCACAGAATGTTTCACTGAAAGGACATATGACATGCAAGAGAGATGCTTAGGGTAGGGTGGATGTAATTATCAATTATTAACATATTTACATTAGCTGTTGAGATTTTGAGAAAAAAAAATTCTTTATAGGATATTTATTTTAGTGCATCCCTCTGGTCATCCCTTAAACTCCAGCCATGTTTAGAAAGTGCTGTTTAGAAGTGGGCAAGTTATTAGGTCAACTTATCTGATAGACAGGGTGCGACACAAAGAGGTGGAGGGCTTTATACAGTTTGTTTATTACATCGTGTGTTTCTTGTGCTAATAAGTCATTTGTTGTTTCTTTATATAATAAAGTTTCAATTATTTTGTATTATCTGGCATCATTACAATATAGTGCCCCTATTGTGACACCTATAGCCTGT
Organism: Polypterus bichir lapradei; assembly: GCA_026402145.1. NCBI lineage: Eukaryota > Metazoa > Chordata > Cladistia > Polypteriformes > Polypteridae > Polypterus > Polypterus bichir. The sequence goes on from JANRMT010062854.1 coordinate 40,325,899, forward strand.
TTAATTCAATACTTCAGAACTATTTAAAAACAGTTACATCCATACATACAATTCTGTCTTAAAAAATGTTAAAAAAAGAAAGAAGTATTTAAGAGATGGAGCAGTGGCTTGTGCTGCAGCCTCTCATTTCCACAGACTTTGGTTCAAATTACAGCCCTAAACCTGCATGAAGGTACTCTTGTTTTGTGCTTGGTGAGTTTGTGATTCAAATTTAGTCATTTCTTGTATGAAAACGAATAGGCCTTCAATAGACTGTCACCCCATCCAGGGCTGGCTCCTGCCTGGCTCCCAGCATGGCCCAGGATAGACTTTGGTCCTCACAACCCTGACTTAGTTTATATGAGTCCAATAAAAAATAAATGGATGGATAAGAACATTTGTGATGTTTACTTCTATGTATTGTAATAAATATTTATTTTGAATACCGTGACCCTGTGTTAGGATATAGCGAGTTGGAAAATGACTGACTGACTAAAGACACGCGGCCAAAGTGCTGGGGAATAGCCCTGCATAATGTCTGTTGGATGTTCAAATTACACGATAAATCGTGATCAAACTCAAAAGCATTTGATAATAGTGATGTCATCAAGGAAAGCCAAAAGTGACGATGATGAAGGAATTATGGGATGCCATTTTGGAGAAAAGGAAGAATGTTTTATTTTTCCTCTTGTGGTCCGTAGAAATATAGAGAGAGGAGCTCGTGCTCATTATCAAGCCCTTGTCTCGCAGCGTTCCACTCACCTTAGGGCTTGTTGTCTGTCTCCTAAGCGTGCGTGTGTGACAGTATATTATGTCACATTACCTGCCAAAGACTGGAAATAGAATAAATTACAAAATATTTGATATCTCTTGCCCTATGTGTACCTTCAGCACCTTTCCTCGGTATCCTCTCATTTTTGAACTTTAATTTTTTTCCTTGTTTAACACATCTGGCCTTGAGAGCTCAGATGGGCTTTAGGTATAAGCCCTAAGACATATGGTACTGATCATCCTGGGTCAAGTGTGCTGGAGACCAAAGTGAAATTTGACTTATATATGAAAGGAATGTCCCTTTAATAAATCAATGTTTTAAGCTGCTAAGAATTTATGATGTGAGCTTAAATCTGAGATTGCAGCTGTGGCCTCACTTCTGTTTTAAAACAGAAAAAAGTCTGAATGGAGCAACAACGTGTTCTGCATTTCACAGGCAGCATTGTCAGGCTGAGGCTGCAGGTCAATCTAATCCTATAACTAAGTTGTCCACGCAAATTTGGAGAACTTTTGAAATGCAGTTTTTTTCTTTTTGTGATGGATTCGCTGTTTTTAATCAATGCACTCATTTTTTAATATCTTCCTATTATAGGGTGATGAGTAGTGAAAGGCAACCGCAGTAGCACTCAGTGAAAGCATAGTCACTGACAAAGACTAGGTTAAAACGATTAGTTAATCTGACCCACAATTTTGTAGGGACAAAGGAGAAAACCAGAGTACTAGAAAAAAGCCACGTAGTTGCTATCACGTGACCAACGTCCATGTGACACATGACATCATCAAGCATCAATTATTTAAGATGGCATCGGGATCATTGTGTGCAGTCATGTTAGGATCAGTTCTTGGTTAGTCTGGCTGCTCAGTTCTGCTCTGTTTCTTGTGGTTATGGTTTTCTTTTGCTCTAGACAGTAAGTTCACTGGTTTAATGTGTCCCTTCCGGTTTCAGTCCTTGCCTGTTTCTAACTTTAACAACTGCCAACCCCTTTAAGGTCTCTTTTTTTACTTCTGACTTCATCCGCTCATTTTAAATCTGTTTCTCTTTGGGCCCTGAACACTCCAGGAAAAAGCATCACCACTGTGTCTAGAGAAAACATCCATCCATCCATTATCCAACCCACTCTATCCTAACACAGGGTCACAGGGGTCTGCTGGAGCCATTCCCAGCCAACACAGGGTGCAAGGCAGGAACAAATCCCGGGCAGGGCGCCAGCCCACTGGAGGGCACACATACACCAGTGACAATTTAAAATTGCCAATGAACCTAACCTGCATGTCTTTCGACTGTGGGAGGACACTGGAGCACCCGGAGGAAACCCACGCAGGCACGGGGAGAACATGCAAACTCCAGGCAGGGAGGACCTGGAAAGCGGACCCAGGTCTCCTTACTGCGAGGCAGCAGCGCTACCGCTGTGCCACCATGCCATCTAGAGAAAACAGGAACCAATAAAACAACAATTTGCACTACCGTTTTATACGTTTAGTTCCAAGGTTGCAAACATGTAGCTGGGATAAAGCCAGTGAATGTAATTCTGATTCTTGGTGTTATTAAAGCTGAAAGTAATCGCCACAGCAGATTCAAACTGTGTGATGCGTACACGTGCATGTACAGTATATACAGACAAAAGCAAGCACTCTGACAATAAAGTTCGCAGGCACTTAAAAACTTGTCAAACAGACAAAGATTTACCCCTCTACCCAGTTCAAAGACCTGAAACCTAACAAACGCATTTAAAAGCTTTTCCCAGATGAATGGTATTTCCTTGGGCAATTCTTTACACAAAAATTAAGAAAGGAGACGTGTAATTCATCAGCTTGTGCTTTCTTTATAAAGTTGGAGAAAAGAAAACAAGTCAACTTAGATTCATTGTGTTGTTTTTTTATTTTCATTTGCCCGTACAAAATACACCCACATAAAGTGGTGTGAAAAACTATTTGCCCCCTTCCTGATTTCTTATTCTTTT
>JANRMT010062854.1:40358609-40376056 GCA_026402145.1 Polypterus bichir lapradei
ATAATGAGAAAGAGTATTTAAGGGGGTCAATTGTAAGTTTCCCTCCTCCTTTAATTTTCTCTGAAGAGTAGCAACATGGGGGTCACAAAACAACTCTCCAATGACCTGAAGACAAAGATTGTTCACCATCATGGTTTAGGGGAAGGATACAGAAAGCTGTCCCAGAGATTTAAGCTGTCTGTTTCCACAGTTAGGAACATATTGAGGAAATGGAAGACCACAGGCTCAGTTCAAGTTAAGGCTCGAAGTGGCAGACCAAGAAAGATTTCGGACAGACAGAAGCGACGAATGGTGAGAACAGTCAGAGTCAACCCACAGACCAGCACCAAAGACCTACAACAGCATCTTGCAGCAGATGGAGTCACTGTGCATCGTTCAACCATTCGGCGCACTTTACACAAGGAGATGCTGTATGCAAGAGTGATGCAGAGGAAGCCTTTTCTCCGCCCACAGCACAAACAGAGCCGCTTGAGGTATGCTCAAGCACATTTGGACAAGCCAGCTTCATTTTGGAATAAGGTGCTGTGGACTGATGAAACTAAAATTGAGTTATTTGGGCATAACAAGGGGCGTTATGCATGGAGGAAAAAGAACACAGTATTCCAAGAAAAACACCTGCTACCTACAGTCAAATATGGTGGTGGTTCCATCATGCTGTGGGGGCTGTGTGGCCAGTGCAGGGACTGGGAATCTTGTCAAAGTTGAGGGACGCATGGATTCCACTCAGTATCAGCAGATTCTGGAGACCAATGTCCAGGAATCAGTGACAAAGCTGAAGCTGCGCCGGGGCTGGATCTTTCAACAAGACAACGACCCGAAACACTGCTCAAAATCCACTAAGGCATTCATGCAGAGGAACAAGTACGACGTTCTGGAATGGCCATCTCAGTCCCCAGACCTGAATATAATTGAAAATCTGTGGTGTGAGTTAAAGAGAGCTGTCCATGCTCGGAAGCCATCAAACCTGAATGAACTAGAGATGTTTTGTAAAGAGGAATGGTCCAAAATACCTTCAACCACAATCCAGACTCTCATTGGAACCTACAGGAAGCGTTTAGAGGCTGTAATTTCTGCAAAAGGTGGATCTACTAAATATTGATTTCATTTATTTTTTGTGGTGCCCAAATTTATGCACCTGCCTGATTTTGTTTGAACAATTATTGCACACTTTCTGTAAATCCAATAAACTTCATTTTACTTCTCAAATATCACTGTGTGTGTCTCCTATATGATATATTTAACTGACATTTTTTATCGTAACAACCAACGATTTATACAGGAAAATAATGACTATTAACAAGGTTGCCCAAACTTTTGCATCCCACTGTATTTCTGCATCAGTTTTACATACATCAGGAATTGGGCAGGCAGCTGTGAAAGATACCTGGATAGTGATATGCAACTGCAAGAAGGAAATTTAAAATTAGAATATTAGTGACATATAATATAATATAATATAATATAGACATGAAAACAAGCTAGGGTCAATACCAGAGAGTCATTCCTATTCTCGTCTAAGATAAGAACATCCATCCATCCAACCCGCTATATCCTAACTACAGGGTCACGGGGGTCCACTGGATCCAATCCCAGCCAACACAGGGTGCAAGGCAGGAAATAAACCCCGGGCAGGGCGCCAGCCCACCACAGGGCACACTCACACACACCAAACACACACTAGAGACACTTTAGGATCGCCAATGCACCTCACCTGCATGTCTTTGGGAGGAAACCCATGCAGACACGGGGAGAACATGCAAACTCCACGCAGGGAGGATCCAGGAAGCAAACCCGGGTCTCCTAACTGCAAGGCAGCAGCTCTACCCACTGTGCCACCGTGACGCCCAAGATAAGAACACTGAACACAAAATCCAAGTCAAGAAAACTAGCAAGGGGTTGAATAACGGTATACTCCCAAGAATATTCACACACTCAAAAAGAGAGTTTTAGTTTGGATTATCTGCAGTCTCCGTTAACTAGGAAGTGCACAGTGCCAATCTTTTAAACGGTTATGTTGATGACATCATGCGCATGCAATCCTAGTCATCACTTGAAAACAAATCTGTAGCAGAACACTTAAATGTGGCCCTTATGATAAACAGTCTGTAACAGTTAGTTACTTTTATATGAGTGTTTTGCCTGTTTTAGGGTCCACACAGGTGGCGCAGTGGTAGCGCAACTACCTTGCAGTAAGGAGATCCTGGGTGCTCCCTGTGCAGTAGCGCTTTAAGTAGTGAGAAAAGTGTAGTGTATTGAATTATTATTATGATGAGGATTTCATTTCTGACTTTAGTTTTCACTTTACTTTTTGTTTTAATGCTTCTTGTTTTTCTTTACCATCTTGCCTTTCCTCATATACTTGATACCATTTTGTCCACATGACATTACATTTCCATTCTTGTTGTCATGGGAGTCAGCATCAGTGACGTCATCAGTACTTCTGCTATAAATATGGTTGCACACAGTAGGTTTAGTATCCCTTGCTGCATATTCCAAACAACTTGCAAGACTTTGCAGGCCCACAGCACTGGGATTTTTATATTGCCTTTGACTTCAGTTCTGTTCCAGACCTCCATATTTGAATTTGCATTTATTTGCTTAGTTCTGATCATCTTCCTGGCTTTGACCTTCAGCTTATTTTTGACCACATCATTTAGCTCCCATATCATCCCCTGGTTTTCCAAGCCACTAACAATAATTCCCATTAAGTGCCCTAAACACAATTGTGGCATCATCCACCCATCCATCCATTAGCGAACCCGCTATATCCTAACACAGGGTCACGGGTGTCTGCTGGAGCTAATCCCGGCCAACACAGGGCGCAAGGCAGGAACAAATCCCAGGCAGGGTGCCAGCCCACCACAGGGTACGCACACACACACACCCACACACTAGCGACAATTTAGGATCACTGATGCACCTAACCCGCACGTCTTTGGACTGTGGGAGGAAACCGGAGTATCCGGAGGAAACCCACACAGACAGGGGGAGAACATGCAAACTCCATGCAGGGAGGACCCGGGAAGCGAACACAGGTCTCCTTACTGCAAGGCAGCAATGCTACCACTGTGCCACCATGTTGTGGAATCATGATAGAACCTAAAATATTTTGAAAGCTTCCTTGAACACTTCTAATCACTTGAAGCTGCAAAAATCAATTTCCCATGTAACAAAACCCCAAAAGGAAGGAAAATGTTCCTTTACAGAAGCAGAGGAACAGCAAAAAAAATGAAATGTAATAAGAAATCTAAAACAGAAGACACAGAGTAAGGTGAGAAAAGAAAACCAGCGTTGTCTGTACTGTATAATAAATCCACTGCACTAGCTTGTTCATGATGGGTCTAGTAAGGTTACAATTTGTTCAGTCTTTTCATCCTCCCTTTGCTGTTGTAGCTTAGAAGAATCAGTGACATGTTTAGTGCCTTTAGAGAAAGATATTATTTTTTATGTGCTTTCCAGCTGAGTACTGTCAGGTAGCAGTGGTACTCAGTGCTCTTGATACAAAAAAGAAAAATGAGAATGGGAAAGTGTCATTATAACCAGTAATGGGGATTTCAACACTTTCCTCTGAGAACAGAGCTAATTGACATTTTTGAAGTATGAACAGCCTAATCAGCTTCTCTAATAAGGGCAAGCTATGCTAATGTAGCGAGTTTTCATGCTGGAGTGATGAAGCGTCTCTTACACTTGCAGGAAAATCATTCCAAGGCCTGGTGGCCCTACAGCTAAAGGATACTTGAATTTTTTTATAATTCACTTAGATATGAAGGGTTAAAAATTACTTTGAGGGTGCAACAGAATGAAGAGGCTATAAAGTAAGTTCAAAAGGAACTTATTAAACAAGTATTTCAATAAACAAGATGGATTGGAATTAAATCGTATGACAACATGGAGATGTTCTGACCATAAAGGGAGATCACAGTGAGGTCTCTTTTATCTTGTCAAAATGTGATCTGATTACCACCCATCCACTTACTAAATCTGCCTTATCCAGAGCAGGGTCGTAGAGCAGTCCCTGCAAGCTACATAGCTAAACTCAAAAGAGTAAGAATGCAACTGTGTCCTCACTTTTGTGAGTTATTTCTTCCCCTTAACCTGAGACTTACAAGCTGTTTACAACTTAGTTGCAGGGTGGAAGGAAACAGTCTGAATTTTGCCAATTGTAATCAGCAGAAGGTGCTAACAAGCCCCAATACCCAGACCCAATAATGCCCAACACTGTCACAGATTCAAATAAAAGATTTTTAATCCAACAAGCACTTTTTTTTGCAAGGAAGCACAGCCAAAATCATACAGATAATGAACATTTCTTCCTCACCTTCATGTTTTCCTTCACTTTCAACCACTGCCTACCAATTCTGACTTGGAAGGTAAGGAAGTGGGATCCTTTTATGCTGGACCTGGAACAGCTTCTGATAACCTAGCATGACTTCTGGGGAGCACTTTTGGGTTGTTTGGAAAGCAGGGCATAAGAATCGACAGCATCTCCTTGAAGCACCCAGGGACCCAGATTGTGCTTACTGATTCCAGTTCCTATTAGACCCTGCGAGTGTCCAAGCTGGGACGCCTCCAGCAGACCACTGCCACCTAACCAATGGGGGATGGAACTGCTCCTGGAATCTAGCTTCTGCTCATCCATCCTCTGGCAGCTTCCATTTTGGCAGGAGGTCATGTTGTCATCCAGCTGGGATGCACTTCTGTCCTCCATTGTGCTCACACATTTTACGAGGGTTTGTCCTGCTTAATTAGTTGTGACAAATGTTACATAAGGCTCCAAAATCTGAAACTATGCTAAATTAATGAAACAAAATGTGAACTTTACTGCCAGGCATCATTGTTGTTATATACAAACAATTAACAAGTAAAAAGAATTAAACAACAAAACATACAATACATGATACCATCACAACTTTATACAGTAGCAGTGAAACACATATTGCACAAAACACAAATACAAAAAACAATATAATAAAGCAGAATTGCACTCCCACCCAGTAATACATCAAGTAAGTCCTTATAATGAAAACAGAAAATACAAAATCATAATTTAGATTGGATGAAGGACTTAAGAAATCAGGAAAAAATGAAATAATTCAGAAACTGTGTCATAGTGACTACAGTAGGATAGAAACTGATTCTGAGTTGAGTAGGTCTTGCCTTAGTGATTTATTACCTTGATGGTAATAAATAAAACAGATGTGGCCGTGGTGAGTGTAGTTATATTTCCAGAACATTTCTTAACCTGTGATGCATACAGAACCTCAGCAGAGTCTAATTTCAGGCCTACAATCCTTTCAGCAGACCGAATGGCAGCCTGCAGTTTATGATAGAGTGACAAGGTGCATTATGTACCAGATTGGTATGCAGAAAGTGGGGTTTCCTTCAATGACAGCTCTATAGAACTGGACCAGCACTGATTGGGACGGCTTAAACTTTTTAGGTTGAAAGAGAAAAAACATCCACTGCTGAGCTTTTTTAATAAGTGCAGTTATGTTTACTTTGCAGTTCAGAAGGTGAGTGATAGTTGTGCCAAAAGACTGAGATGTTCCCACCCTATTGACAGTAACACCATTTATATTCAGGGCTGTAAGAGGGAAGGAGTACCATCTAAAATCCACAATCATTTTTACTGTTTTCAGAAAGTTCAGGTTATGATTGTTGAAGGTGCACCAATCCCATAGGAGTGAAAAATCAAAATGAGATCTCCTTAATGTCATTTTGGTTTCTCAAAGACAACAGTGAGATCATAAAGAAATAAAATGGAGACATTTTCTTTTGTCTCCTGCTTCTCAGATTTTGCTCCTGAGAAAAAAAATACCTTGATATTCTCATGTGTCTCCTCTTGCGTTTCAGTGGAGATCTCAACAAAGTCATACAATGGGCTCAGATTTTCCAAGTAGTGTCTTGAGATTATCTTTTTTTTTGTGTGTCCTGGGTATGACGTTAAACTGCATTGTGCCCTGCAAGTGGTCCTCTAACTTGCAGAGAAATCATGGGGGTTGGTGGCAGGACTGGCACTCCAGCCACAGTAAAAAAACTTCACGCAGCTTTGAGACGACAGACAGGACTCCTCTTTGCTCTCTTCATTGCATCATGAAGGGGATGGGGGAAAGCCCTCAGGAGCCTCATCTCCAGAAGAGTCAAAACCGTTGGAGAGCCAATGGGTTCAGGCCCGTTGGGGATCAGAACTGGTGTGGTGCTGAGGCGCTGCTTGCTGCATGGCAGCACTTGGGTCTCAACGTGAGCCGGCCCATCCAGGTAGGCACATGGAATGTCTTGTCTCTCCAGCATAATGATAATCTTCCTCTGCTGTTGGAGGATCTTCGTAAACTCCGCAATTCAGTGGCGGTGTTCTCTTGAGGTGCGCAGACCTAGAACTAGCCAGATCTCTTTAAGTGGGTACACCTTTTATTGGTCTGGTTGCTCTGATGGCTGTCATACTCAGGGATTAGCTGCTGCTGTAGTGGATTGGCTCCTTACGATGTTGTCCAATGTCACACATATCAACAATTGTATTATGAGAGTCAGATTAAGGCACTCTCTGTGTGCCTTGTCTTTTATCTCAGTGTATGTTCCGACTGTGGTGAGTGATGTCTCAGTGAGGGAGACATTTTAGTCACAACTTCGCTCAGTGGTTGATGGGTGCCCACGAAATGAAACTCCTCTGGTCATGGGTGACTTCAATGCAACCACTTACACTGACAGGGCTGGCTATTAGGATTGTGACTGTCCCCATGGATCTGTTGACTGTGGTGAAAGTGGCTCCATGTTCCTTGACTTTGCAAAAGGTCAGGGGCTGTGGATCGCTGGATCCTGGTTCCAGCACCCTGAGCTGCATCCTTGGACTTGGTACTCCAATACTGGTGGTGCAGTGAAGGAGAATGATCACATCCTCATGGGCAGATGCTTTAGGCTCTTACAAAACTGTAGGGTCTACAGAAATGCCCAGTTTGTGAATTCTGACCACAGACTTGTTGTTGCTACTCTGAAGATCCAGCTTAGGTCCAGTAGGCTACCACCTAGTAGGAAAATGAGTCTGGACCTGGCCAGACTCCAAGATCACACTGCTTCTGATGAGTCTGCACGAAATTTGTGAGGAACTTACGGACTTGGGTGCAACTGTCAATCCTAATGTGATGTGTAAGACCTTCCTTCACAATATCCTGAAGGTTGCTGAGGGTGACTTTGGTGTTGCCAGTGTTCCCAGAAGGAGTTGTTTTATCTTGCAGGGCATTCTAGATATCATCGAGAGGAGTCACAGTGCATGGCTTGATGGCAACTCCGATCTGTACTGGAAACTGAGAAGGATGGCTGCAGGGGCTCTGAGGGCAGATAAGGAGGCATTTGTTCGAGGAATCTGTGAGCAAGAGACACACCATCTATGGTCTAGTGACCATAGTCCTACTTACAGAGGAATCAAAGCATTATGCACACAAATCTATTCCTCAAAGAGTCACAGTCAGGGCAGCTGATGGAATGGAATGGAATGGATGACACTGCATTTGTGACCCACTGAGCTAGGTACTTTGAGCAGCTGATCCTCCGGCTAGGAAGTTGGATATCTTTGAGTCCATGGTTCTTCAGGCTGATCCCCCAATTAGCTGTGATTGAACAGATTGTGAACCAGCTGAGGGTAGGGAAGGTTGCAGGGATCTGTGGTATCTGGGATGAACTTCTCCATGCTGGTGGTAAGGCTAACCTCCTGGTATTGCCAGCAATCTTTGCTTCCATTTGGGAGACGGGCATCATCCCAACTGACTGGAAAACAGTGCTTGTCATCCCTATCTAGAAAGGGTGATCACCTGAATTACAGCAACTACAGGGGAATAAGACTGCTCTTGGTGCCAGGTAAAGTCCTTGCTAGGATCATCCTTAATAGGATCCATGAATACTTGCTCACCTACCAGCAACCAGAGCAGTCTGGTTTTACGCCTAAGAAGTCTAACATCCATCATATACTGGCACTGAGGGTTCTCATGGAGCGCAAATGCAAATATCGGCAGAGTTTCTTTGTAGCCTTTGTTAATTTTCATAAAGCATTCAACTCAGTTAATCGAGCTGTCCTGTGGGACATCCTGAGACTTCATGGGATCCCCTCAAGGTTGCTGGATATAATGGCCGGCCTGTACACTCATATTGTGAGTGCTGTGCAGAGTGGAGGCAGAACCTCTGTGTTTTCCCCAGTTGCTTCTGGGGTTCTTCAGGGGTGTGTTCTTGCTCCTACTGTGTTCAGTGCTTGTATGGACTGGGTGTTGGGCAAGGTCATATGGTCCAGCGGCTGTGGGGCATCTGTTGGTGAAGAAAGATTCTCTGATCTTGACTTTGCTGACAATACTGTGATCTTCGCAGATTGAATGGAGGCTCTGATCAGGGCTCTCAAGAGAGAGTCCTTGAAAAAAACCAAGATACAGGCCTTTAATGACCTCTTAGGCACAGCCATCAGCAGTGTGTCTGTCTGTGGAAAGACTGTCAACCTTATCGAGAGGTTTACTTACCTTGGCTGTGACATTCATGTCTCTGGTGACTCTTCCTATGAAGTCAGTACATCAGGGTTTGGTCAGGGCTCAGGGCTCTCAAGAGAGAGTCCTTGATAAAAACCAAGATCCAGGCATTTAATGACCTCTTAGGCACAGCCATCAGCAGTGTGTCCATCTTTGGAAAGACTGTCAACCTTGTTGAGAGGTTTACTTACCTTGGCGGTGACATTCATGTCTCTGGTGACTCTTCCTATGAAGGCAGTAGACTGGTTGGGAGAGCACAGGGGTCATGAGGTCACTGGAAAGGGGTGTACAGAGCTCCTGATATCTATGCAAAAGGACGAAGGTCCAAGTTTTTAAAGCACTGGTGCATCCTGTCTTGCTATATGGTTGTGAGACATGGATGCTATCCAGTGACCTGAGATGAAGACTGGACTCCTTCGGGATTGTGTGTCTTTGGAGAATTCTTGGGTATCACTGGTTTGACTTTGTGTCGAATGAGCGGTTGCTCATGGAGTACTGAATGAGGCACATTACCTGCATTGTGCGGGAGCGTCAGTTACGGCAATATGGCCATGTTGTGCAATTCCCCTCGCAGGATCTTCATTGTTGAGGACCCAAGTGGCTCAACAAAGTCATGGGAATGTAATTTCCGGAGGGTGGGACTGGACTGCGTGTCTGCCAACCAGGATCCTGAGCTGTTTTATCATGGGATGGATGCAGCAACGTGCTGTACCAGTGCATGCTCCCCTACCTGAACCTGAACCTGCTTAGCAGTATTTGTTGAAATGTATGGACAATTGTTTGTGGTAATAAAACACTTTACTATGATCTCAAAGCTGTAGTCCTTGCTGAATAATACTAATTGTTTAATTTAGATTGCTATGCTCCAATTAGGTCAAACTCATTCTAGAAAAAGGCAGGCAGTGTTACATAGTGCTTAAGACTTTGGCCTTCGGATACTGTGGATTTGAGTTCAAATCCTGTTAAGTGGCACTGAATGACTAAGAGTAAGTCACTTCATCTGCCTGTACTCCAACTGGAAAGGAAAGTAAGCAATTGTATTTTAAATGTTGGAAGACCTTAGATAAAGGAATCAATCCAATAATAGGTAAAAATATGAAGTCTTGAAAGACACTGAAACAAGGCTAGAAAGAGATCTCACAAAACTTTTCAAACCAAATTCTCAATTTTGACTCCTTCTATCTCAGTTGTATGTCGTGTCTTCTTTTTGTCAAAATCGAATTCTCCTATGAAATTTTAGGAGAAACATCTGTGACAAAGTTAATTCTTAAATGAAACATAAATGAGAATCTCTTTTAATTCTCATGAGCCATCAAATATCAGCTTTTCAGAAGTAAAATCTTCCTAAGGCACCGGATCCATGTCTCTCTGTTATGGTACGTCATCCCCATCTGTGATGCCCCCTTTCTGTTGTAATTTTAGTTTTGAATTCCTTAGTGGAAAACAATGGACTTCAGCAAAATTCATATAGAATCTTCTTCTTCTTTCAGCTGCTCCTGTTAGGGGTCACCACAGCGGATCATCTTCTTCCATATCTTCCTGTCCCTAGCATCTTGCTCTGTTACCCCCATCACCTGCATGTTCTCTCCCACAACAATCCATAAACTTTCGCTTAGGCCTTCCTCTTTTCCTTTTGCATGGCAGCTCTATCCTTAGCATCCTTTTCCCAGTATACCCAGCATCTCTTCTCTGCACATGTCCAAACCAACACAATCTCGCCTTTCTGACTTTGTCTCCAAATTATCCAACTTGAGCTAACCCTCTAATGTACTCATTCCTAATCCTGTCCCTCCTCATTATGCTCAATGCAAATCTTAGCATCTTTACAAGTGCTTATTTCTGCAAAAATTGAATTGCCTTCTTATCATTTACTGTATCGTTTAATAATCCAATCTATTAGTAACATATGATTAAAATAAAAATATTGAATTTGTGCAAAAAAAATATTTAACGGAATTAAAGAGTTTCCAGGAAACTCAAGAGACATGTCCTTTCTTCGCTGATTAATATAATAGTGTTTCGAGATGGACTTGATTTATAGACCCCCACTGGCAGGTGCTCTTCATGGCATCCATGAAACAGCTGGGCCAAGTCCTCATTCTGATTCCACAGCTGATCTCAAAACACTTCACTCGTCTCATGCCAGAGTTTAAGATGCATGGAGTGGGGCGGCATCTGTTCAATCAAGTCCAAAGATTCTGCAAGGATTTTCTGTGTGCCTCAAGAGAAAATCTGAAAAATGTCTATTTTTAATAATATTTTTGAATGCATGCAGAAAGTTTTTGATCCATTTTCACTTTATCAAATTTACAAAGTTTGTATGGGCCACAGAGGCAAAAGCATTTCTCTTCATCTTAGGCAATGGTTTACAAGTAACATTTTGCTGACCTTTTTTAATTGTGACATCTGACTTTATAGTCACTATTATTTTTGAATTAAGAATCAGATCACTAACAACGTCACCAGTGAACTTTGTAGTATCAAAATCTACAACTTCTGCTCAAAGGGGAAGTCAAACTTGATAACTGCATGTGTTGCCTTTAGGATGTTTAGGAATCACAGGGCATAACAAACTACACAACTCTGTGACAATGCTCCAGATGTGTTTTCCTAGTTTTTTTTTTTTAGTTATTTTGTTTAGTTTTATTTAGATTTATATTTTCACTATTTAATAATTTTCCTTTATAATTAGTTTTTCTTTTTTTTTAGTTTTTACTTAATTTTAGTTTTCCAGCAATTCATTTTTAGTTTTTCTTACATTTTATTAAATTTGTTTTAATCAACAAAAACATCTGCATGGGCACTGTTTTGCAAATGTAAAAAAAAGTGTATGATACTGTATATCACTCATGCTGTACCTGTCAATTTAATACATACAATTTTACTGCCTGTGACAGAACTCAATTTTCTCATGATAATGTGGCATTTTAAAGCCTCTAGAATAATCAAAAAATTCAAGAATCAAATAGCAAGTGTACTCTGATATCATTTCTTAGTTTAACCTGCAATATGTTTAAGCAAATGGTTATTTAGTTTAAAAAATGTATTCATTTTCATTGTTGAAATTCCATACACATACAGTATCCATCCATCCATTATCCAACCCGCTATATCCTAACTACAGGGTCACGGGGGTCTGCTGGAGCCAATCCCAGCCAACACAGGGCACAAGGCAGGAAACAAACCCCGGGCAGGGTGCCACCCCACCGCAGTACATACAGTATACTCATATTCATTTTTAATATTTCTTGATGTTGACTATATCTCATCTTCCCATTTTAAAACTATGAAATTGTATTTTTTGTGTTAACTTTGTGTTAACAGTAATAGCAGAAATAAAAACAAATGTTTTTCCATGTGTATAATGCACTTTCACAAGCCTATTATTTACATCAAATGCTGAAAAATCTCAGATCTTTCACTTAATAAGCAACATGCAAAACCTGGGGAACACCCCGTGAGCTTAGACTTGAAGGATATCATTTAACAAAACATGTAGGTAAAAAACAGATGTTGGCAATCAACAGTGCTTAATGACACATTTCTAATCTCCGACCATTAATATTAAACAAAATCTGAAGTTACTCACATTAAGTTCACATACACATGGGGAGAACATGCAAACTCCATTCAAGCACTGACCAGTTCAGCAATCAAACCTTAACTCATGGCATTGTGTAATAATGATAACAATAGTACAGTTTATTTGTATAATTTTCAATGCCTAAAGCACTTCACAGTCAAAGGAATATGATAAGAATATAAGCAAAGATGACATTAATAATTCAGGATACAAACTAATATCAAACTTTAAACATTAAATAATAGATAAGCACATGAAGTTTAATGTTCAGATTAAAAAACAAACATTAATTAAAAAGAAGCCAGGACAGGTCAGTTTGGGGAGCATGCACTAACACAGCCCATTGCCGCACCCACCACACGACGAAACAGCTCGGGATCCTGGTTGGCAGCCCCCCAGGCAGACACGTGGTCCCGTCCCACTTTCTGGAAATGACCTTCTATCTGCCGCAGCCACTCAGGCCCTCAGCAATGAGGGGTGAGCTGGATCACCCTAGGGGAATTGAGCTACATGGCCGTAGTACCGTAACTGACACTCCCTCACAATGCAGGTAATGTGCCTTATCTGGGACTCCATGAGCAACCGCTCATTCGACACAAAGTCAAACCAGTGGTACCCAAGGATTCCCTGAAGAGACACAGTACCAAAAGAGTCCTGTCTTCGTCTCAGGTCACTGGATAGCGTCCATGTCTTGCAGCCAGATAGTAAGACAGGACACACCAGGACTATAATAGACTTGGACCTTCATCCTTTTGCATAGATATTGGGAGCGCCACACACCCCATTCCAGTGACCTCATGACTCCCTGTGCTGACTTCATAGGAAGAGTCGCCAGAGACACGAATGTCGCTGCCGAGGTAAGTAAGCCTCTCGACAAGGTCGACACTCTCTCCGCAGACCAACACACTGCTGATGGCTGTGCCCAAGAGGTCCTTAAAAGCCTGGATCTTGGTTTTTATCCAAGACACTCGCAAACCCAGACACTGAGACTCCTCGCTCAGTCTCTCTTGAGAGCCACGAATAAAGCCTCCATTGACTCCATGAACAAATAACCCATTTTGTAGAGGTAGATATTACAATCACCAACAACAATAAGTAACAGTGAGCAGGGTAAGACTGGATTTTGTTATCAGTTTTAGAGCCAGACATTGGAACGACATTATCCATTCAATGGCTGCTTGTTTGCTGCTCATTTCAGTCCTAACAATCCAAGCCAGACCTGCACACCACTAAAAAAGTAAATGGACCAGACAGAGTCGCCTCATTTAGAGTATCACACTTGCACGTCACAGGGTGATTATTTAGGTTCATCCCAAGTATGTAATACCATCGCAGGCTAAGACGGGGTCATCACCGCTAAAATTTTGTAAATGAAGTCTGCCACTGAAAATCGCTAAAAAAGTTATGTAATGTGACAGGAACTTTAGTTACAGGTACCAGATCACTCAACAAAATAAAAAGATATAGGCTGAGAAGGACTGAACTTAAGTAAATAAAACTGAAATTATCCATATATTTATTTTATGAATTAAAGTTTTCATGGTTAGGATCATTGGGAACAGTGGATGGTGCACCTTATCTAAAAAGATACAATCCCATTTCATATCACACACCTATTTATATGCTCACACAAACACATTTCACTATCATAGATAGATAGATAGATTGACCTTTATTGATTGCTGGTAGGAAATATATAGTAACCACCTAAATTATTTTGCTCTCTGCTTATTTTAAATACATTTTAATAAGGGAGTTTATTTTATGACTAGTGATGAGCAAAACAATGCACAAGAAACTGAATTTTCAGCAACGTTTAGTATTTCACTTTGCAAAAATATTGGAAGAATACATTTTAATTTCCAGCTGTACTCATGTCACTGACACAAAAAGAAAGATTCAGTCTTGTCCAGAAGCATTTATATGCATTCATTTCACATTTGTCTGCCAGTCATTTAGTATTAAAAAAAAGATACCTAGACAAAACAAAACCACCGGACTCCTTTCTTGTCATGTGTAGGCATTTTGTTGAGGCAACGGCTGTGTTCTGGTAGTATGATCCCCGCTTTGTCAATTATGAAGACAACCTTGGAATCTCTTATATATATTTCTCTTCTGGTTTGTCCTGCTTCCACTTCAAAACCGGTCTCACCCACACGCAGCCGACATGGCATTTCTCGATTCCTATTCGTCCTCTTCCAAACCCTTCCCCATGCTGCCTGAGGCTCCTCTTCAAAACCGGTCCCGCCCACACGCAGCCGACACGCAGTCCACTAATGTAGTCTCAGCAGAGATACACACAATCATCTTCCCGTTACCACAGGTACTTCTTCACCTCATTCCTGTCCTCCCATCCAAGAGTACAACATTGGGACTCCACACCAGCAGTGCAAACACTGTCATGCACTATACTGGCCAGCTAAGCGTAATACATCCAACAAGTACTCGAGCTGCTGCCATGTCGGTAAAGTAGCTTTACCACTTTTGAGGGAGCCACCTGTGGCTTTACAACAGTTTCTTACACAGCAAACATCAGAAGGTAAAAATTATCGTGAACACATTCAAGAATACAACGCTTCCTGTAGTGTTTGCTTCCATGGGTCCACAGATAACTCAACCTCCTGGCCACGGACCATACAGTTTTAAAATACATAGGCAAATTTATCACCAAATCTCTCCACTATACGCTAACACTTCTACCCCTCAGGATATGGACAGTTGTATGTTTCTGACACAGCGCAAGCTACTGAAGTACGCTTACAAAATAAAGCAAACTTTGCATGCAGCGAAAATTTACGTCTCTAGCTAGATTCCATGCTCAGAACCATCAACCCCTTCGCTAAATCATACAAACACATGCATGAAATCGCTCAGTCCAGTCCAACAGCATCTGTACGAATGGTTTTCAAGGAGAACCCTGGGCAGGATTTACGACGATACAATGCCCCGACATGTCACACCGATGTTGCAGCGATTTTAGTCGGAGAAGATGGCAAACCCGCTGCTGAAAGGGACATTTGCACCTATCCCAGAGGC
Organism: Polypterus bichir lapradei; assembly: GCA_026402145.1. Classification (NCBI taxonomy): domain Eukaryota; kingdom Metazoa; phylum Chordata; class Cladistia; order Polypteriformes; family Polypteridae; genus Polypterus; species Polypterus bichir. Next base: position 40,373,730 of record JANRMT010062854.1, read on the forward strand.
AACTCCTGTAAACAGATTTCCACGTTCAATATGAATTGCGATCCTATGTTTTACCCACTTTTATTCCCTTACGGAGACATTGGCTGGCACAAAGATTTACAACATGTTCCCGATAAAAGAACCGCCAACCAAATCAGGCTTACTCAATGCCAATTTTACGCGTACAGATTAGCAATGAGGAATACATTTAGTATTTTGCACTCAGGCGGCAAACTATTCCAAAAGTACGTCGTAGATGTGTATGTTAAAACAGACGGCACACGTCTCAACTATCTCAGATTACATCAACAAGATCTGCGCGTGGAACAATAGAAAGGACTATCAGACGCACTGCAAGCAAAGGCTGAAAATAACAACGTACTTGTAGGCAAAATGATCATATTACCGTCCACATTTCCAGGAAGTCCAAGATACATGCAACAAAACTATTGTTGTACGTGGATTGTTCTAGGGTTAGATCTTTCAACTCATTATCTGTCCTCTCCAGCAAAACACCTATTCACAACTGCATCTTTCAAGAAGTATTTCTTTCTTCTTGAAGTACAATTGATTTTACTGGAGTGTGGCAGGTTACATTAATTGTGCAGAAAACAGCTAAACATGGAAATGTGAATGAGGCCCCTCCCACCCTAAAAAACCTTTAGTACCCCGCAAAACCCTTTTTAGTGAGTTTTGCAATTTTCAATTGGGATATCGCCAATTAAACAAACTTTAGCATCAGTTTGGCAAAACTGTGAATCAAAGCTACCTGTTTTACTCATTACTATTAATGGGCAATCTTGCACTTATTTTTCCTGCTATATTTCTGATTCTTGTCATAACCATCAGTAATATGCTCACATCTACAACAAATAATTGTTACGTATATAATATACGCTAAAATGTGTCATAGTTAAGAAGAGCAGTTTAAAAAAAGTTATCAGCTTCTGTGCATTACCAGTTGGATTTATTTTGTCCCTCTCACATTCTCTCTCTCTCTCTGGCCCCTTCTTCAGAGCATCTGCCAGGTTTTCCTACCAGGCCTTTTCATTTCACCTGTATCCCTGTGACTCCATTTTATTGGCAGACTGGTGGGTGGAGCTAACACAGTATTTGGTACTCAGACTCATATGCAGGTTGTGCTGGAGCTCCACCCCAACTTTATTCTTATTTTCATTGTTGTTTTTCCCCCTAATATTTCTCTTAAATGATGTGTTTTCCTTCCTAGTTAAAACTGAGACTAAGGGGACATTGTCTCCAATTTTTAGCACATTAAAACATTACAGAAAGTTTGGCAAGAACATACCATTCAGTCTCACAAAGCGTATCACCAGTTACTCAGGTGTTGCTGGTTTTGCCACCTACCTTTAAAAGCTTGCTCAAGTTCTACCATTCTAGTGGTGGCTAGTGGCCCTCCTCTTGAGCCTACTTGAATTTGGTTTTGCTAGCTTTTTAGGTTTGCTTTTTTTGTTATTGAATTTCTGAAGTGTTTATCTTGGTCTTGCTTAATGGATATTATTTCTCTTTGGTAAATCATTTTAATTTAGGTTCCTATTCTGTATTTATTTTGACATTTTTGAGGATTGATGATTTCTCAGTTTCTCGTTGGTGTCCTTTAGGAGGCAGTTGTCACAGGCTCTCAGTTCTTAGTCTGCTTGAATTTAATACCTGCAACTTCTCTTGACGCGCCCTGCCCAGGGTTTGTTTCCTGCCATGCACCCTGTGCTGGCTGGGATTGGCTCCAGCAGACCCCCAGATATAGCGGGTTGGATAATGGATGGATGGATGGAACTTCTCTTGACAACATATAAATTAGATTTTTAAAGCATGCAAATATGAATAAATCAATGGCAACAGAGCAATGACAAACACAGATTCAGTTTACAGATTTCATCTTCCTCAAATCTGAAGCTGGGACTCAACACATCCTTAGTGCTGTTATAGACATGGTCAATACAGAATGCAAGGTTGTGATCTTCTGGGTCAGAAATTACCTTGGAGATGACACATAGATTGATTTATAGATCAGTACTGAGAATCATACTTGGCATGAAACCTTTACCTTCTTCATTTTAGGTTGATTTTAGTATTTCAGCAAGTCTCATGTATCAAAACAATATCTACAGTGGGATGCAAAAGTTTGAGCAACCTTGTTAATAGTCATTATTTTCCTGTATAAATCGTTGGTTGTTACGATAAAAAATGTCAGTTAAATATATCATATACGAGACACACACAGTGATATTTGAGAAGTGAAATGAAGTTTATTGGATTTACAGAAAGTGTGCAATAATTGTTCAGACAAAATCAGGCAGGTGCATAAATTTGGGCACCGTTGTCATTTTATT
>JANRMT010062854.1:40386228-40397160 GCA_026402145.1 Polypterus bichir lapradei
GAAAGGCACTATATGATAGATTGATAGATGTGAAAGGCACTATATAATAGATAGGTGTGAAAGGCACTATATAAGAGATAGAAAGATAAATAGATAGAGTGTATTCAGACACCCTAACTTTCTGTGCACTTTATTGCGTTATAGATTTTATTTTAAACTGATAAATTTGCCATGTTTGTCCATCAATCTACACTCAATTACTTATGATGGAAACATGTTCAGAAAGGTTTGCAAATTTATTAAAAAACTGAAAATCTCTCATTCGTATAAGTGCTGTGACATTCCAACTTGTGGTCAGGTTCTTTAATACTCCTTGTCATGTGTCTAGTATTTGAGTGGAGCCCACCTCTAACAAACTGAATTGACTGGACATAGTTTAAAAAGGCACATAACTGCGTCTATAAGGTCTCACAATTCACACTGCATCTCAAAACAAAAGCCAAGCCATGATGCCCAAGATAAAATTGTGGTGAGGCAGAGATCAGGGTAAGGGCATAAAACCATTTCTAAAACTCTAAGTGTTCTCAGGACCACAGTGGCTTCAATTATTATGAAATGAAACAAGTCTGGAACCACCTGGACTCTTCCTAGAGAAACCACTCTTGAGTAAAATATATATGAAAGCCCACTTGGAGTTTGCCCAAAGGCATATAAAGGACTCTAAGAGCATCATGTAAAAGATTCTCTGGTCTGATGAGACAAAAACTGAACTATTTGGGTACCAGTCTAATACTATGGTAAAGTATGTTGCTGGCAGCATCATGCTGTGAGGGTGCTTGTCAGCAGTAGGGATAGGGAGACTGGTCACAATTAAGGGAAGAATGAATGCAGCCAAATCCAGAGAGGTCCTCGAAGAAACCCTGCTCCAGAGACAGCATGTGACCTCAGCCTGGGGCCACAGTCCACCTTTCAGCACTATAATGACATGAAGCAAACAGCCAAGAGAATGCTGGAGTGGCTTTGGGACAAACGTCTGACTGTCCTTGAGTGGTTAAAACCACTCCTGGACTTAAACCCCATAGAACATGTGTGGAGAGACCTGAAGATGACAGGTTACAGATGCTTCCTATCCAATGAAATGGAACTTCAGAGGATCTGCCAGGAAGAATAGAATATACTTCCCAATTCCAGGTTTGTAAGGCTTATAGAAACTTACTCAAGAAGATGCAAAACTGTAAATGCTGTCCAAGAGGTTTCTACAAAGTATTAACTTATGGGTCTTAATACTTACATGAATCAGAGATTTCAGTTTTTGATTTTGAATAAATTTGAAAACCTTACTGAAAATGTGTTTTCACTTTTATCATTATGACTTACTGAGTGTAAATTGATGGGTAAAAATGGCAACTTTATCCACTAAAAGTTAAATCTACAACACAATAAAGTGTGCAGAAAGTGAAGGCAATAATTTAGAAACCAATGAAGATAGATAGTGCATTATTTTTCCCCAAGGGGGACATTTAACTGGATTTAGCTGCAGACAACCTCTGGCTCACTGTGTGTAAGCTGTGAGTGTGTAAGCTCCTTGACACTGTCAGCGACAGACACTCGAATATATTTTAAGCTAGATGGTTTTGCTGCATTTTGTGATCAAAATTCAATTCATGCAGTCCTCAAAGGCAGGCTTGCACAGCACAAAAGAGGCTTGGTAATGTTTAAATCTGACATTTGAGCAGGAAATAGAATAACTCTCTAAACGGACATCTGTAATGAAAAGACTTGGTTACATCTTCATCTGCCAATGAAGCCTTTTCTACTGACGGCCATCCAAGCCTGTCTGTTGTTATTAGAGGTGTTTCAGAGTCACACACAGGCACCACTCTATTACTATGACATTTACTGAGTAAATTGTGCACATTGTATTCACATTCACAATCGTGATTCCAGCAAAGCCAGCCAGCGGGGTCCGTAAACGGCAAAAAATGAAATTGGAAACTGCTTTAATTATCATAACTGGTGCACACAGTGATCCGTATGCAGCACACGGAGAAGTACAGGCCAGTCCAATTTACTCCAATGCAATCTGCAGTCATTCAGACAAGGACAGAGAAGGGCCAACCAAGGAGCTTTTTAATAAAATGTAGTCAATATGCTCCGCACAGAAACTGCTGTGTACAAAATGTTATCAGGTAGCCTCTTGTTAAAAGTACAGTCAATTGTCCTTCTCCAGTGCTGGGGTACAGCGGAAGCCATTTGGCATGGTTCATCTGTCGGTACAACTGAAGTGTGCACTGACACCACATAAAACTGGACTGGCATAAATGGTATACATCTGTAGCACATGTAGCTGCTCAGAATATTTCTCACCTGACACTGTTGGCCTTTGACACTGTAAGTCTAAGACAGAATTGTAGTATTTTTGTTATGTTTTATGCAGGTTGCTTTATACTGACTTTCATTGCAATCTTGGGCTGACATTCCAAAAGATTTTGTTTTTGGGAAATTGTTAGCCATTACAATTGATATGTAAATCCAAAGACAATATAAAAGGGACAAAATATGGTTCAACCATTAAAAACATCCATTGCCAATTGTCATTGGCATTAACACTGAAAGGCAGATCTGGCAGACTGTGCTCTTAAACTGCTGAGCTACTCAATGCAGCCCTAAGAGAAACAAAGAAAATGTCAGCACAGCTCTGTGTGTCCCTACATCCATAGCATTCTAGGATTCAACCCACAGCTGACTGCATCTTCCATATTTATTCTTGATATGAACTATGTCATCCATCCATCCATTATCCAGCCCACGATATCTTAACATAGGGTTATGGGGGTCTGCTGGAGCCAACCCAGGGCGCAATTCAGGAAACAAACCCCAGGCAGGGCACCAGCCCACCGCAGGGCACAGACACACACACACCAGGGACAATTTAGGATCACCAATTCACCTAACCTGCATGTCTTTGGACTATGGGAGAAAACCAATATTAACACGGGGAGAACATGCAAACTCCACGCAGGGAGGACTCGGGAAGCGAACCTGGGTTTCTTTATTAAGAGGCAGCAGCGCTACCACTGCGCCACCATGTCTCCCTGAATTATGTCATTCAAAGTTTAAACAAAAAAAGTATAAACAGTGAGGGGTACTCTCATGGCAGCCCTCCTACCAGAATAACAACAAAGAGGCCATAATCTGCAAAAACTCAGATGAAGAATGATTATGGGGGAAGACAAAGAACAAAAGTAAACAAGCAAAACAAATATTCTGCATCTTATACAGGACTTTTGTAGAGCAGCTTAAAAAATAAAAAATATCTCAAATGGGTTGAGAACCATAAAAAATAAGAAATGTCTTAAAAGAGACATACTGTAAAAAAGGAAAGGCCAAGAGAACATTGAGAAGTATTACTGCAACAAACCAAAGTGTTTTGTAATCCTTCCAGGTGACTGCAGTGTTAGTGACTTCTTGGTTTTGACCTAAATTGAAAAACAACTTAAAAACAAAAGGAAAGGGGATGGAGATAAAGACAAAAAGGTGGAGCCAGAGGTGAGGCACAGTCACAACACTATTGCCTCTCACCAAGACATATCCTGACTCCAAGTGCCACCACTGGCAAGGAACAATCTTAAAACACTTCATGGAGTTTCTTCTAGGATGAGTTTCAGAATCATTTCCAGAATCAGGAATATCTTTAAAAGGCTCATCAGGGTCTCAGGTATTCCTGTACCCAATGCCCAAAGTTGTGACCAACTTTCTGACTTCTACTTGGTCTACAATCTGAAGCAGTGCCCAGCCTGTTCCACACAGGAAACCTCAGTGGCTAGCTGCAGATCTGGGAATTCTCTGGCTTTATCCCAGTGCCCCATGACCTCTATCCCTTGTCATTGTGAACAATAAAATTACATCTGGTGGACTCTTTATCACAGTGTATCACAGTGCAGTATCACTTTGATTTACACTAGGATGACAATGTTCAGGTTATCTTACCTGTGCCTCCATTATGCTATTGGTTGTGGTCTAATAACACTGTCATAGCATTATTGTCATGTTCAACCCGCAAGAATGTCTTGCAGCTCTACTCCAGTTCAGCACTACATTAAATAGCCTGGAACAGCAATTCCTCCCAGAGTCTCCATCACAATTGCCACATAAAAGAAGTAAGTTTCTTTGAAACTATGACCAATACTGGGTTTGTGCCCTTGGTGCCCACTGAAGTTCATCCTCAGCCTTATTCTCATAGCTCCACTTAAAGGCCAGACAGAAAAATGACCCTACCAGCTGACCCAAAGAAGCCAGGGCTGTGAATGTGAGGGTATTTAAAACAAAAGTAGGGGGTGAGCCACTTTGGATGCTAAGGGTGAGCAGTGTTGTTAGAATGAAGATGCCCCTCACCAACTATGGTAAATTTAAACTGTTTTCTCTGTGGCATCAGGACTGCCCAGTGGCTGCAGATCTTAGTATTACAGAAAAAATAGTCTCATCTTGAGGAGTTAAAGTGGGATCCCCTTTCACTCTACAAATGACACAGCTTACAAACTGCATTGGTGTGCTCGTGTGTGTGTAGTAAACATGAGGCTGGCTCTTTTCCAGAATTCGTTCCTGCATGTGCCTGGACTGTTACACAAGGGAAAGTACAATAGTGTTTGATGTGTGAGTATGCTGTAGTGCAGTTATGGCACTGCCAAAAGTAAATAACATTAGTGTTAGTCATCTGAACTCCATGCCATGGCAAAACTGTTAAAACAACAGTTAAAGGTGGTCATTGCTGTTGGTAAGCTACTTTAGGTACAGTTCTAATGATGAGCCCAGGTCCTGCTTACATTGGTGACAGTAGTGGGATGATGTTCAGCATTCGAGTCTGTAACAGTGCAGAGATGTCAGATGCCCAGGCTTCAGCAATTCTTCTTCAGATCGGCAGCTTAGTTCAGCTGAGTGGACTCCAAGGATGAATCCTGATGTTTTATTAGGAAAAAGTGTTCACAAAAGGTTCATTTTAAATGGGTTAATGCTAGAAATGCCTGAATGATCAGCCTTAATTTACATGTACACCCCATACTACCTACTTATTTAACATTCACTATCCTCTCAATTTTCAATTCTCAACCTAACATACTGCACTTTATGCTCAAAGCACTTTTTTCTCACATAGAGGAACACCTTAGTAGGGGCCAGAAGTTGCTCCACTTGCAAGTCACACTCCTAGCGGGATTGAAAGAGTTGTAGGTCTGACTTTAGATCACTTCCCCTGAAAGGGTGACACATCAGAATACCTTAGCAAAGGGCAAGAGCCGCTTCAACATCCATGCTTCTGCTAGGATTCATGGATGAGGCATTCAGTTCCCAGATAGCTACCTTTGAAAATGCTTCAAAAATATTCCCTTGAAGAGAACCAACATTTCCATGAAGTCCAAACTGCGCCTCTTCTGGATATTGATCTTACCAATCCTCCTTTATGGATCAGAAACATGGACCTTGCTCAAACTGGATCTGAACAAACTCAAAGTATTCCAAATGCAATGTCTAGGATCCTGGGAGTCTCATTTCATGTTTGCATCATCAACGAAACCATTTGGGCAAGATGTCAACAGCAACCAACCCTCGACAAACAAATCCAGCGGCAAAGGCTGAGGTGGTTTGGCCACGTATGAAGAATAGGCACAAACAGGCTACCACAAACAGACTGTGCTCAAGAAAACATGGACCAAACAAGTAGAGGAAGATCTGAAGATCCGACGACTCGACCTGAACCTGGCCAGGACCATTGCCATAAACCATAAAGCCTGGAAAAGCATCATGAAGTGAGTCTGAAATCCTGCGGCACCCACAGCAGTGTACTGGTTGCATGGCCAGCCGCCTCTTCCAGCCGCCAGCTAGGGATAAGAGAGAGAGAGAGAGAGAGAGACTCTACTTAATTCAGATGTGATGCTTAGAACTGGAGGGACGGTAGATGGCAAATCTGACAGAGTTGTCTTCTCTCTCTGGCAGTTGTTATGTCTCCGAAAATGTCTTAAAATCCTTTGCTTTATGGGGTACCTTTGAGGGCTACTTTATGTAAGATGTTCCATCAGCCTAAATTAGACAACTAGTTCCCATTGATCTGACTTGTTAGTTAAGTAACTTTTAACTAACCTGGAAACATGCTAATCTTTAGTCCCAAGCCTCTATTTTGCATCTTCTTACAAGAATATACACACTTGTTAGGTTATCCAAGCTTAAACATACACATTCTAATGGTAATACTTTTTCTTACATTTTCTTGACATTTGCATATCTCCAAATATTCAATACTTCTTCTAAAACACTTTTTTCATTCCACTATCCTATTTTTCCTGAAAAACATATGACTCACTGGTCATGAGGCTCCCTTATGTCTATGACGTAACGTTAGCTTTCCTGTATGAACACTGAACAGAGAATTTATTCACTTAAAAGTTACATCTTTTCAAATAATCCTAAATAAAAGCATTAAAATAACACACACAAATTAAAAACTGTATTTAAAAAAATGTACATTTTTATCCTGGTTAGGGCGCAGGCTGTCGTGACTTGAGAGCCCCAGAAACACAGAAGTCCCAAAATACTTTCAAAAATTGCCCTCTGGTGGGGAATTACCATTCAAACTCCAACTAGAAACTAATGGTCCCAGAAGAATCTTCATAAAATAAAGGTTTAGTTTAACAAAAAGCTCTGCAATGCAAGAAACACCTGAGAGTATAAAAGAATTTTCATTAGAAGAGAAGGTGATCAACTGCAAAGCCCCAATACAGAATCGTAAGAGAAAGTCAAAAAAAGAGCACAGGTTCAAAAATCCAGGAAAACACAAAAAGCAATAAGGCACAGCAAAACACTAATAACACTCCACTCCCTTGCCCTTTCCACACTGCTGTTGTAAGTGTGAGGGCCAAGTAAAATGAGATTAAAAATTGGAGTTGTTTTAGTTTATTAAATAAGGCTTGTAATGTTTAATTTATGTATTTACTTTTAGATAAGACATAGCTTTTAAATTGAATAAAATGTGTGACCAAAATCATAGCTCTATATATACTGTATATCTCTTATATATATTTCTCTTCTGGTTCGTCCTGCTTCCACTTCAAACCTGGTCACATCACATCACCGCCCTATATCTAGCCTGACCACACAACCTTTCACTTTAGCGGTAACGTGACACCAATGGGGTCATGAGAGAGGAGCGGGGAATGTGGTAGTCCGAAGGAGGAATAGGAATCGAGAAAAGCGGCGTGGGAGTGTATGGGAGGTCGCAGCCAGTGTGGGGAAGGGTTTGGAAGAGGAGGAATAGGAATCGAGAAATACCATGTGGGCTGCGTGTGGGGGGGACCGGGTTTGAAGAGGAAGCAGGACGAACCAGAAGAGAAATATATACTGTATAAGAGATTATATATATAAGAGATTATTGAGTGCAAACTGATCGCTATCCAAAATTCTGAAACAATCTTCATTCCCAGAATCTCTCTCCTTCCTTCTGATACCAATCTCCTTTTTAAATTTAAACGCACACAATTCCCACTAAGACTCACCTTCTATATGACTGTCAACAAGTCCCAAGGACAAACGTTTGCAAAGATTTGCGTTAATCTACAACAACCAGTCTTCAGCCACAGTCAGTTGTACATGGCTTTTTCTAGGGTTAGATCTTTCGACTCATTATCTGTCGTCTCCAGCAAAACACCTATTCACAACTGCGTCTTTCAAGAAGTATTTATTTTTTTTCTTGATTTCTGAATTCCTTTCTCACCATTTTCCGTTCCTATGCTACGGCGGGCATCGGCTAGTATATAAATATATAGAGCGCTTATAAATAAAAACTAGCATTTGTTTTAATTCTGTGAATTTAATCACGAGTTTAGGAAAAAGGTTTTGGAAAAGAACAGTAGGTGTGATTTAGCTCAATGATGATGCCATACCATACTGCCAGGGATATCCGGTTTGGGGGGGTGATGGTGTAGATGCAAAGGGATGAGTCGAATGAAAAATACACATTTGAAGGGCTAGCAAGGAACGTAAAAGTTTTAGAAATTGTTGTAGGCCATGTTGAACTCCTGGAAAAGGGATCTGTTAGATCTGTCCTTCATTTGAACCATTAGCTAAACAAGTTGACAGGGATATACAAGGCATTTTAAAGCATTGTTAAATTCTGGGTGATCCACAGAATTATGGGAAATATCTAAATGTAAACCAAAAGATAAGAAGTGTGTTTAAGCTCGGCTAAACTAACCAGTGTGTATATGCTCCTATAATGTGAATTGTGGGCTTTTGGAGACTTTGTTATTTCACTTGTATCTCATAATTTGCTTAAAATAACTTCTGTTTGACAGAAGAGCAAAACTAAGTAAATTCATCCAAAAAGCCATTCAAGTTTTTACTAATGATACTTACTAAAAATAGAGAATCCAGCTATTGAGAAATAATAGATTCTATGACATTGAGATGCACAGTCACAAGAGTATTTTGAGAAAGGCAAAGTAAGGCAGAGAAAAACGGAGGGATGACAATGCAGCCTTAGTATGAGAGAGAGAGAGAGGGCATAGACAGTCCTGAGGCTGCACTGATACATCATGCTACAACAGTGCAAAATATACCTAAAATGCGCCCCAATGAAGGAGAGGATAACATTATGGTGGTGCAATCCTCTAAAAAATACCTCAGTTGGATTAAGAAGAATGAATTCTTTAATTTGTACAGACATCTCTCTTCTGGTTATACTAAAGTCATGGACACTGACATGAATCGTTCAGATTGTATCTTTTGTTCTACATTTGACTGCTAATATTTACTTCTTAGTTTCTCTGCAAATAAACATAAATAATGATTAACGTTTGAATATTTCCTTCCTGAAACCTGCCTTGTTTATTGATATAATCTGCCTCAGTGTACTTGTTAAAGTGATTTATTATTTGTTTAGCTCTTTGAAAGGTAGAAACCTGGCCTTTTTATGGGTTACGATGAGAGCCCTGAAGGATATAGGCATCTCTCTAAATCCTGCTAAGGTATTGAAGGTGAGGTCACCAGCCTCGACCTTATTGCTTTGTTTGATTTGCGTAGTTCTTTAAAAGGTAGCAACCCAGGAGTAGACTTCCATATCTGTGAACTCCACCAGAAGCTGCCCTTTTGGACATTGCTAAGGTATCTTGAAGTGTAGCCCTTACACTGGGGCAGTGATAGTTGCTTTATATTTGATCTGTAACAGAAGAGATACAGTAGGTCATTGGCTGCCATTGCGTTTGAAACATGAGTGATGAGCGAATGTAGCATAGGTAAGCAGGGTGCACATCAAGCCTAATAATTTAGGCTTTGTAGGTAATATCGTCCATCATTATATGAGAATCTTAGAGGTTAAAGTACTTTTTGTGAACACTTTTACATCTAAAAACATCAAGGTACATCTCCAGAAGAGGAAATGGGATGAGGACATCTTTAATGGAAACCTGATCTGGGTTTCAGTATCTTTGGTTATTGTTCTGTTAATTAGGTGCTATTAAATTGCCTGTCTCTCTGTATGTTCTAGGGAGCAGGTGGCTTCTGCCACATGTGGATTCAGAAGGCTTAGTGCAGCAAACAAAAGAAAACATCCGGAATGCAATGAGCAAGGAGAGATGTGCCATATGTTCATTTTCAATTAAAGTGAAAACCTGTACACATATGGTGTGAACTAGCAGTGGTGACTAATAAACCAACATCTGCTTACACGCTGGCTCCTGCTTCATTATATTATAGCTCCAATCTGCTGGATTCTTATCCTTCCGCTGTTTTAAAAAAAAGCTCCCTGTGTCACTTCATCAGGTTGTTACAATGCATCATAAATTAAATATACTATTATCTTTAAGTAAAAATATTAGGGCAGTTAATTCTTTAAAATTTACCAATATCAAAAATATGGAGATAAATCATTAGCTGGAATGGGCTATAGTTCAAGCGTTTAATGCCATGTCAGTTAAGATGTAGCATTAAGAGTGCCCTTTAAGATTGGCACTAACTATCCCTCTTTTACTGCCTTAATAATGATTGTGGTCCACATTCTCATAAACCTCCAACAGAAAAGAAACATAATAATCCAGTCCTGTTCAGCCTATATACATCAGACTTCCAATACAACTCGGAGTCCTGCCACGTGCAAAAGTTCGCTAACAACACTGCTATCGTGGGCTACATCAGGAGTGGGCAGGAGGAGGAGTTTGTTAAATGGAGCGACTCAAACCACTTACACCTGAACACCAGCAAGAACAAGGAACTGGTGGTGGATTTTAGGAGGCCCAGGCCCCTCATGGACCCTGTGATCATCAGAGGAGACTGTGTGCAGAGGGTGCAGACCTATAAATATCTGGGAGTGCAGCTGGATGATAAATTGGATTGGACTGACAATACTGATGCTCTGTGTAAGAAAGGACAGAGCCGACTATAATTCCTTAGAAGGTTGGTGTCCTTCAACATCTGCAATAAGATGCTGCAGATGTTCTACCAGACGGTTGTGGCGAGTTCCCTGTTCTACGCGGTGGTGTGTTGGGGAAGCAGCATAAAGAAGAAGGACGCCTTACACCTGGACAAACTTGTGAGGAAGGCAAGCTCTATTGTACACACGGAGCTGGACAGTTTAACATCTGTGGCAGAGCGACAGGCACTGAGCAGGCTCCTGTCAATCATGGAGAATCCATTGCATCCACTGAACAGTATCATCTCCAGGCAGAGGAGCAGCTTCAGCGACAGACTGCTGTCACTGTCCTGCTCCACTGACAGACTGAAGAGATCGTTCCTCCCCCACACTATGCGACTCTTCAATTCCACCCGGGGGGGTAAACATTAGCATTATTCAAAGTTATTGTCTGTTTTTACCTGCATTTTTATTACTCTTTAATTTAATATTGTTTTTTGTATCAGTATGCTGCTGCTGGATTATGTGAATTTCCCCTTGGGATTAATAGAGTATCTATCTATCTATCTATCTATCTATCTATCTATCTATCTATCTATCTA
>JANRMT010062854.1:40406794-40419379 GCA_026402145.1 Polypterus bichir lapradei
AGAATAAGAAATCAGGAAGGGGGCAAATAGTTTTTCACACCACTGTAGCAGGTTGGAGGATGGATGAATGTTTATTTTTTCATTTTTACAGTGACAAGTAAGAAGTTTTCTTAGCAAGCATTACCATTTTTATTCATTTTTCCTTAGCCAGGGACAAATTATTTATAAAAATGGCACTCATTTCTGACCTTGTGATCATCTGTGATGTCATCACATGATAGCTATTTAGGATGGTGGCGCAGTAATGACAGTATCCTTGTGACAAGTTGCGTCACAGGATTTAGTTGAGAAATAAAGATTAATGTTTATAGTCTTTTTTTCTATGTCAATAGTTACATAGAGAAGGCACTTACCTTTTGAATGAAGTGTGTTGATCAGAATAAACACCTATAAGCAGATGGCTGCGCAACTACTCAGGTGCATGCACCTCGGGGTAAACAATGATGGCAGCCAGTGCAAGACTGATGCTACAAGAAAATGAAAGTTTATTTACAGAAGCAAGGAAAGCCATAAGAGTGTTCTTGCTTTTGGGTGAAGAACTAAATGAGTATGCTTACCGGAAGGCAAGAGAGAGAGATTTGACATACTGCGAACGAGTGCATGTGCAAGTGGAACTTACTTGAATGCAGAGTTCTAGGAGAGGAAACATGGAGCATAGTCGGCATCAGAACACGAGCCCTTATTGGAAGGAACAGAAGCAGTTGTGAATGTCGCAAAAATCCCACAGAAGTATAAAACCATGGAGTTGGACGCTAGATGATCTCTTTCTACCTGTATCATCCTGCTAGCAACACTTGAGGGGAGAAAAAGGACCTAAGGAGAAGGCCCTAGAATGTAATAGCAGGGTTGTTTGGGTGTGCTGTTTGCTTGTTTTCTTTTTTGTGTATAAATCCTTTTTCATTGTTCTTTAAGTAATAGGAAGAAAGAAAACAGAATGTTAAGATATATGGCATGATGTGCAGATTACAAGTCCAAGGAGGTTCTGCTCAAGCTTTATAATGCACTGGTGAGGCCTCATCTTGAGTACTGTGTGCAGTTTTGGTCTCGAGGATAAGAAAAGGACATAGCAGCGCTAGAAAAGGTCCAGAGAAGAGCGACTAGGCTGATTCCAGGGCTACAGGGGTTGAGTTATGATGAAAGATTAAAACAGCTGAGCCTTTACAGTTTAAGCAAAAGAAGATTAAGAGGTGACATGATTGAAGTGTTTAAAATTATGAAGGGAATTAGTACAGTGGATCGAGACTTGTATTTTAAAAGGAGTTCATCAAGAACACGGGGACACAATTAAAAACTTGTTAAGGGTAAATTTCACACAAACATCAGGTGGTTTTTCATCACATAGAGAACAATAAACATATGGAATAATCTACCAAGTATTGTGGTAGATGGTAGGACTTTAGGGACTTTCAAAACTCGACTTAGACTTCATTAGTAGAATGCAGTGGACAGGACTGGCAAGCTTTGTTGGGCTGAAAGGCCTGTTCTTGTACATGTTCAAATGCTCTAAAAAAGGGATTCATTTTACTGATTGTTTTTCTTGTGTCAGCAGGACTGTGTGTTTTCTTTTATTATTAAGTGATGACACTATACTGATTTTTTTTTTCATTTCATTTGTGTTGAGTTCAACTATAAATAAACAAGCAGTATTTTTCACTTTTAAATTTTAGTTTTATGCCTTGATTCTCTATAAAACTGATGCTGAGCTCATGATCTATTAGATGCCCATGGTGAATCATGCTGGTCCCGAGGGCATGAGGCTTCACAATCCTAGCTTTTTGATAAATACTAAAACTCTGAAAATTTCTTTGCTGCATTAAGTGTGCTGAATTTTAGCCCTTTTTTTGCCATTTTGATTAACTGGTACCCCACTTTGGGTTACATCCTGAATGGCACCAAGTGCTGCTCCAGTTGGGCTGTGGCTCACTGAATCCTTAAACTGGTTTTGGCAAAATTAAAAATGGATTGAATATTCTAGATTTTTTTTTTTTTGTTTTTAAATATTTTATACTATGTTTCATCTTGTGATGGTGCCAGCTGTTAAGGTACTGTATCAAATAAAGACTGACTGACTAATTAGAACATCAGAACAATCTGGATGAGAATGGGCCACTCAGTGCAACAAAGCTCACCAATCGAATCCACTTAATTCTTCCAAAATATCATCAACTTGAGTTTTGAAGGTCCTTAAATCTTACTGTCTACCACACTACTTGGTAACTTATAACATGTGTCAATTAAGAGTAATTTATTTAATTATATTTATATTTAAGAGATCAGGGCAAATGTATTCGTGAATGAAAACAGCATACAGGAAACATGAAACATAACACTTTCCTGGAACTGCTATGCCTGTCTAATGGTTACATCTGCTTCCCCGATCCTTGCAGTGAATCATTGTTTGACAAGTTCTGTCTGCAAGCTGAACTAGCCATCCATCTAAAGTATCTTCTTAAACCACTTATCCCAGTGTAGGACTTGGCTGTGCCACTCAGTCCTGGTGCACATGCCTACTTATACCAACCTGTTATTCCTTTCCCTTTCCCCACCTCAAACCAATTGTTATTTCCCTGTAAAGGGTAGTGGCAGGTTATGCCAAGAGTTCACCAAACTCCAGATTCTGGCTCTGCTCTGAACACCACTTAGGTCCCTACACCTTCATTGACTCTGGGCTTATTGTTTCTAACCTCATATTTTTTTCCTATAATGCACATTGACATGGCAACAAAAATAAAAAAGAAAATACAAATAAGAGTATAAAGCAAGTTATTGGACTCCTCCCCCAGTGCAAAGGTGGCTATCACTTTGACTCAGTTACATCAGCTACTTTCAGCTCACCCATCACTTTTTGTCTCTTATAATTCTTTCGCTGCACTGACAGTGTGGTGCTATGAGTTTCCCTCTCTTCATTTCTCAATCTTCACTCATTTTTATTTCCAGTAAAGGAGATATGTGGTGATTTATATGAGAAAGGTCACCAGATTTTGGTGATATGGGTCACGGTCAAAAACGAGCATGAGGCTTGAAAAGGATGCTGCCACATTTGCCCCAAAGTATTGCACATGTGAGGGAAAACTCACTCATGTGTCATCAGTAGGCCCTGTCAGCAGTACATTAAGGGAAAGTGGGATGTCATGTGATGAACTAAGTCAGCTGTTGCTTTTGTAAAGGGTCCGTAATGCAGAGATTGTTGAGGGCTGAAGTTATAGCATGTGGAATGTGGCAGCAGGTAGATTTCAAGCACACTGACATCCTGGCTGCTCACCTTTTCAAAGTCATATTTGATTTAGAGTTCTTCACATAAAAGAAAGGACTGTGCACTTATAGCACATGGCTTGCTGATAACATCCATCCATTATTAATTACGCTAAATCTAGTGCAGTGCTGCAGGATGTTGGAAAGGAACAAAATCTGGATGGGGATGGGCACACACCCAGAAATGACCAATTTCCAGTTACCAATTAACTTAAAAGGAGAGTACCCAAAGGAAAACCTACATGAGCCCAGGGAGAACATGCATACTCTGCATAAAGCACTGGATTGTCGAAGATTCAACCCCAGGATTCATCCTCTTCCAGTATTTAAACGGCAGATGTATTAACTTAAACATGAGAATACGCATTCAATTATCAAATTATAAGGAACATCCTACTAATACTGGGTAGAGCCCCCAAAACAGATTCAATTCTTTATGATTTGAATTGTATCACGCAATTCCTGTAGATTTGTCAGTGGCACATTCATGCTATGAATCCTCTCTTCTACCACAACTCAAAGGTGTTCTGTTGTGAATGGGAAGGCCCCTGAAGATCACTGAACTCATTGTCTTGTTCATAAAACCAACAGCAATTACTTTTGCTTTGTGACACAGTGCATTATCATGCTGGAAATATCCATCAGAAGATGGGCAAATTATGGCCATGAAGGGATGAACATGGTCATCAGTAATACTCAAAGAGGCCAGGATACTGAAGTGATGAATACCGTATATATACTTGCGGATAAGTTCTCCCGCAGATAAGTCGGGACTTAATGTTACAGCATAATTTCTGGTATTTTATAATGTCAGTCGTATAAGTCGAATGCAGAAAACACACTATTGGTATAATGGATTATGATATGCTAACGCCCACCAGAGAGAGTAACCACGGAGCACACGGCCTTTTCTTCTATGTGGGTGCGGCAATGCGCTGTATCGGCACGTGTTCCTAAACTTTCTCTCTCTCTATTGGGCCTACGTGACCACACAATAATACCCAAACTATTCCAAAGCAACGTTTGCACTGATTTGTGTTTTATGTATCTCACATTCTCATACACTTCTATCGTAAGAGTATCCCTTATTCTAATGTGGAGCGTACGATCAGAAGAAAATATGGTGCTGGTTTTAAATTAAACATCATTGAAGTAGCGAAAGAAATTGGTAACTGTACTGCTGCAATAAACTTTGATGTGTCTGAAAAACTGATGTGAGATCGGAGTAGGCAAGAAGATGTAAAAAAAAAATTAAGTGTTGCATTTTCGAACAGGCGTATAAGTCAGGGTCTGATTTTTATGATCGATATTTTGGATTTCAAGACCCAACTTATACATGAGTATATACAGTAATTGGCATTAATGGTCCAAAGTTGTGCCGTGACAACATTCTCCACATCATTACACCACATCACCAACCTGGTCTTTTGACCTGAGGCAGGTTGGATGCTGTTGTTGCCAAATTCTGACCTTTCAATCAGTGTGCATCAAGCAGAAATTGAGGTTCATCAGAGAAGGCTATATTTTTTCAGTTTTCAGGTGCCTAGTTTTTTGAGCCTGTGTCCATTGCAGCCTCAACCTTCTGTTCTTGGCTGGCAGGAGTAGAAGCTGAGGTGGTCTTCTGCTGGTGTGCCTATCTGCCTCAAGGTACAACGTGTTTTGCATTCTGAGCTGCTTTTCTGCTCACTACACTCATACAGAGTGGTTTTCAGAGTTACTGTCAGCTCAAACCAGTCTAGCCACCCTCTCTGACCCCTCTCATAAACAACTGGATGTTTTTTGCTTTTTGCACCATTCTGAGTAAACTCTGGAGACTGCTGTATGTGGAAATCCCAGAGGACCAGTAGTTACATCTGGCGCCAACAATCATGCCATGGCTGAAATCACTGAAGTCATATTTTCCTATATTCTCGTGTTTATTGTGATCATTAGGTGAAGTTCTTGACCTGTATTTGCATGACTGTATGTATTGTGCTGCTACCACATGGTTGGTTGATTGGATATTTGCATGGATAAGAAGGTGTACAGGTGTTCTCAATAATTTGCTCAGTGAGTGTACAAGCTGGAGACATACCTCATTGATGGTGGTCATTTTATTTGGATTTAATGTAGGTTTATATAGAGGAATTAATTAATTAATTAATTAATTAATTAATTAATTTGTTTGTTTGTTTGTTTGTTTGTTTGTTTGTTTGTTGCCCATTGGTGTCCATCAAATTCTTGCTATGCCACAGCCTATGAGATGACGATGGTTACTAGCTGCTGATGTAACAAAAAGAGAAGTGTTCTATAGAGTTATTGACATGCAAAAGACTGAGTAGAGAAGGACCATCTTGTCTCCTCTGGCACCCACGCCACTGGCCACAGCCTGACTGAGCTGCCTAAACTCTCTTCATTTAGACAACTGCAATGAAAACTGCTGTACTGGAAATGAACACCTCAAGCATTAAGTAATGCAACAAGAAAGGTAAGGTGGAAAGTTAGAAGCCATTGCATTATTCTTTCATGTCAGTTGTAATGAGTTTTAAACAGCTTCAGGACAGGTCTGTCTATTAAAAGAGATAAGCTTAGTTGCTCAGCCTGATAGGCCTAAAGCATTTGGCAGAATTAGTTATACATCACATCAAAGAATTAGAATATTTTCATTTAATGTCTTTGAGAAGTGCCACTGTCTGAAGCTCTAGATTTCTGAGTATCAACCAATGTGGAGTTTTCCTGTTCTCTGGTTTTCCCTCCTCAACCCAAAGATATGCTGGTTGGGGTGACTGGTTGATTCTTAAATAGAGTGGGTTGAGTGAGCCCTGTGCTGGAGTGGAGTCCATTCAAGATGTGCAGCCAAAGCTACTGAAATAGACTTCAGGGTTTCCATGACCCTATAATTGGATTAAGCAGGTTTTGACAATGGATGAATATTTATGGATTGGAGTAATGTAGTATGTTACAATAAAGTATAGAATTTAGAAGAATTAAGTGGATAGGACCAGTGTGCTTTGTTGGGCTGAATGGCTTGTTCTTGTCTAGATTGTTCTAAGAAACAAAAAGCCTCTGAGCAGTGCATGTGGTTCATCTACTGGGATTCTTCAGCTTAATGCATCACCAAAAGAATAAGAGTAAAAAGTTAACATATCTGTGAGGAAAGGGTGAAAAGGTACCACTTCTGGACCCGTGGGTAAGTTTATTGTATTTGCATTTTCCAAAGAGTGGCTTCAAGAAGTAAACCTTTGAAATGTGCAGCTGGTGATCAGAGTCAACTAACTATGATTAATATCTGGCATTGTACCCAGTGTTATTTCATAAAGGGCAGCTTTAAAACACAAGGCTTCTTTTATAAAAGGAAATGGTTGTGCTTTCATCTGGCGGCAGGTTATAATTACTTCTATTTTTAAGAAGAGCGCTGTAAGAGTTCACTATTCATGCTGGATTTTATTGGGTTACTGGTGAGGCAGGCCAGTGGCACTCTGATCTACATACTAAGAAATTCAGTGATTTCTCCCTGCTGTCTTATTCATTTAGGACTTATAATAATATCATGTATTTAGTTTTAAGAAGTGGTATCTAGCATAGATGAGATTCGACATTATTGTCACTGAACATGGTACAAGTACCATGATAACAAAATGCAGTTTTGCATCTAACCAGAAATGCAGGTTAATTGCAGGTAAACAGATAAGTCTAAATAAATGCAGGAGTGAGGGATTTGTACAGACAAGAGTAAGTCAGGAGAATAAACAGAATGATTAGTGAGAGTTAAACTAGGAATATGAATATACAGGGTGCTAGGGTGTACATGTTTGGTTGCAAAGAGAAGTAGGAAGGGTGGAGGTGGCGTAGCATTTGGATTTTGAGCTCAGCAGGGTGACAGCTACAGGGTAGAGGCTGTTCCCAAGCCTGCTGGTGCTGAGACATAGGATACCCTCCTGTAAAGAGGGCAACATCACCTGTAGACAATAAAAATGTATGAGTTCTCAAACTGGATAGTGTATGCCTCGGCTGCACCCTGATATAACCACCTGCAGAAGAGAAGAAGCACCCTTGTCAGAGCACATTGATGAACTCGATGTAACAGCAAGAAAGCAAACACAAGTCTCCCTCCACAAATACAGGGACCAAATGGCATGCAGCAGGGAAACCAGCTAATACACAGTATAAGCTCGTTCTCACTTTACAAACACATGTAGACAGAATGGGACAACTCCCATGATCCCTCAAGTATCTGTGCAAGGACAAAAACATGGTGCACTGTTCCACAGTCAAAACAGAATCTACATTGTTCTTTGTAGATCTCAGAATCTCACCTGGACCAAGGATACATTTCCAAAAGCTGAAAATTATTAGAATGTTTAAGTGAGTTGTTAACAGTTCAACTAAGTATATGGTACAACTCTCACAGAGTTGAAACACACTAAATGTATGGATTTTTTTCTATAAAATATATGGCATTCAGCTCAGCTCTCAGCAGAATTTGTATTGCATAATGGGATAAGATAAAGGTAAAGTCAGTCATTTTCCAACCCGCTATATCCTAACACAGGGTCACGGGGGTCTGCTGGAGCCAATCCCAGCCAACACAGGGCGCAAGGCAGGAACAAATCCCGGGCAGGGCACCAGCTCACCGCAGGTCACACACACACACCAAGCACACAGTAGGGACAATTTAGAATCACCAATGCACCTAACCTGCATGTCTTTGGACTGTGGGAGGAAACCCACGCAGACACGGGGAGAACATGCAAACTCCACGCAGAGAGGACCCAGGAAGCAAACCTAGGTCTCCTAACTGCGAAGCAGCAGCACTACCACTGCGCCACCATGCCTCCCCGATAAAGATGAAGTGATATTTTAAATGTATTGGGACTGAGGAGTCACTATATCGAGAGTTTCTAAGTGAATTAGGTGACTGAAAAGTGAAAGGAAATGCAATCCTTTGTAATCCTTGACCTACACACTTGTCCACAAATGACTCCTAAGATTCTGGGATCTGTCTGCAAAAAAGAAAACTTCAGTTGGCAGCAGATAAGCAGATAAAATATCATCTTGAAGTTCTTTCAATAATGAAAAAGCAAGACATGACACAATATAGAGAGCTCATCCATCACAGAGGACTCTCTCTCACACACACACACACACACATACACACCTGTTTTGTCTTGGTAGAGTAACATATTACTCTACTTTCATCTTTTGTATTATTAATATGTAGCCTTTGTCAGAATGCCTCACATCTCACAGACTTACCACTTTTTATAAGGTATTGTACCATATAACTTCTCCCCACCTTCCCTTCCACATGTATAACCTTAGGCAATTAGGTGTAGTAAAAGACAAGCAGGAGTTAAGTTACAACAATGTATTATTGATAATATTAATAAATAATAACAATATGCAAAGTACATTTGAATATTGGCAACCATACAACCTGATAAATGGTGATGTGTAGTTTCAGGCGGCACAAAGACTTGTTAGCTACTTAAATGTCTCCAGTTAAGGCATCATTTGTGGTCAGCTTTCTTCAGAACAGTCCGCATGCCTGTCTCAATATGGCTGCCGAGCTGTGCTCTTCATTGTGTTGTCCTATTCAGTTCACCAGTTTGGTAAGAGATAGAGAGGATGAGATAAAGCAAGCGAATTTATGGGTTTTCTGTCCAACCCTTGCAGCCAACAGGGCGTCATGGTACTTAAAGGCTTTTGATACAAGCCAGTTCCAAACAGCCATACTTCAGAACAATGGAGGAATAGAACACCTTCACACTTTAAGCATGTGACGCTGGACAAAACATTACCTGCCTTCTCCCAGTATGTGGATTGTAACACCCGGGGAAATAGGATTATTGACCTACTGTATGCAAACGTTAAAGACGCATACAGCGCCACCCCGCTGCCTGTGCGTGGGAAAGCAGATCATAACCTGGTTCTGCTTTAGCCTTACTACAAACCAAGAGTGAGGGAGCTACGATCATTCAGGAAGTGGTCCCCTGAGGCAGAGTAGGCTCTGAGAGACTGCTTTGGAACCATGGACTGGGATATCCTGCAGGGATCATATAGTGAGAACATTGAGGAGGTTGTTGACTGCACTACTGACTACATCAACTTCTGTATGGACATTGTAGCTCCAGTAAGAACAGTACGCTGCTATGCTAACAACAAGCCATGGATTACAAGTGACATCAAGGGCCTTTTGAACCAGAAGAAAAGGGCTTTTAAAGGCGGTGCTCAGCATGAGCTCAAGCGCGTGCAGAAGGAACTCCGAGTCCAGCTCAGGGCGGCGAAGGAGCAGTACAGGAGAAAGACGGAGCAGAAGTTGCAGAATGACAGCATAAAGGAAGTGTGGGATGGGATTAAAGATCATCATTGGCTGCAGCTCAAAGTGGGGTGCCTCCATCGAGAGAGAAGTGGAGAAAGCAAACCTGATGAACAACTTTTTTAGCAGGTTTGACCACCCTAACCTACTCTCACCTCGGAGTACTGCACCCTCCACCCATCCTTCTGCTGATACCAGCATAGGAAAGAGTTTCCCCCCACCCACAATTACAGCAGCCCAGGTAAGCAGAGAGCTGGAGAAGACTTCGTGCCAGCAAAGCAGTGGGTCCAGATGGGGTGTCTCCACAACTGCTGAAGGCCTGTACGTTGGAACTGGGGAGTCCTCTACAGCGCATCTTCAACCTGAGCCTAGAACAGGGGAGAGTCCCAAGGCTTTGGAAAACATCTTGTATCACCCCAGTCTCAAAGGTATCATGTCCTAGTGAGCTGAATGACTTCCGGCCTGTCACTCTGACCTCGCATGTGATGAAGACCATAGAGCTGCTGCTGCTTCACTACCTATCGCATACCAGGAGAAGGTGGCAGTGGAGGATGCCATCATCTATATGCTACACCGATCCCTCTCCCACTTGGACAGAGGCAGTGGTACAGTAAGAATTATGTTTCTGGACTTCTCTAATGCCTTCAACACCATCCAACCTCTGCTCCTTAGAGACAAGCTGACAGAGATGGGAGTAGATTCATACCTGGTGGCATGGATCGTGAACTATCTTGCAGACAGACCTCAACATGTGCGTCTCAGGAACTGCAGGTCTAACATTGTGGTCAGCAACACAGGAGCGCCGCAGGGGACTGTACTTTCTCCGGTCCTGTTCAGCCTATATACATCGGACTTCCAATACAACTCAGAGTCCTGCCACGTGCAAAAGTTCGCTGACAACACTGCTATCATGGGCTGCATCAGGAGTGGGCAGGAGGAGGAGTATAGGAACCTAATCAAGGACTTTGTTAAATGGTGCGACTCAAACCACCTACAACTGAACACCAGCAAAACCAAGGAGCTGGTGGTGGATTTTAGGAGGCCCAGGACCCTCCCGGACCCTGTGATTATCAGAGGTGACTATGTGCAGAGAGTACAGACCTATATATACCTGTAAATGCAGCTGGATGATAAATTGGACTGGACTGCCAATACTGATGCTCTGTGCAAGAAAGGACAGAGCTGACTATACTTCCTTAGAAGGCTGGTGTCCTTCAACATCAGCAATAAGTTGCTGCAGATGTTCTACCAGACGGTTGTGGCGAGCGCCCTCTTCTACTCGGGGGTGTGCTGGGGAGGCAGCATAAAGAAGAAGGACGTCTCACACCTGGACAAACTGGTGAGGAAGGCAGGCTCTATTGTAGGCATGGAGCTGAACAGTTTGACATCTGTGGCAGAGTGACAGGCACTGAGCAGGCTCCTGTCAATCATGGAGAATCCACTCCATCCACTGAACAGGATCATTTCCAGACAGAGGAGCAGCTTCAGTGACAGACTGCTGTCACTGTCCTGCTCCACTTAAAGACTGAGGAGATCGTTCCTCCCCCAGGCTATGCGACTCTTCAATTCCACCCAGGGGGGTAAACGATAGCATTATACAAAGTTATTATCTGTTATACCTTTTGTCTGCATTTTTATCACTCTTTAATTTAATATTGTTCTTTATATATGCTGCTGCTGGAGTATATGAATTTCCCCTTGGGATTAATAAAGTATCTATCTATCTATCACACCTGCCCTCCAAACCATATGTTAAGGTAAAGCTTGGCAGTTAGGCAGCCTGGCTTTGTGTAGGGGTTGAGAGACTTCAGAGAAACATTAGACAAACTTGTTTCAAGCACTTCCCTCAACTCTGTTGTAAAATTCACTTTCCTGACTTAGTTTTGCCTAAGTTACAAATAAAGACATACAAAATATTTATCAATTTGTATACAAAATATCACATCACAACAACACCCGTAGTCAATGTCTCTCTATTATAAAAAAAATCCTGGAGAGAAACACAAGGGTGTCGAGACATGATCTTCATGTTAAGATCATGGAAGACGTTTAAAAGAAACCGCGAGATGGCCACAGAGCGTCTCACCGGGGACCTTAAACATGAGACTTTGTGCCAGGACCGTCTCGCGATGACGTGGAAAATGAGATACTTGTAAGACACGCCCTACTTACAATCAATATCAAATAAGCCAAAAGGGCAGCAAAACTTTCAGTTGTCTAAAGGATTTGAGCATACACAGATCCAGGGCTCTCAGCGCATATAAAGTGTATAAGGATAGTACGTTATAAATGAAATGTCGACATCTAAGCGAAGAAGAAAGCAGCGCGGAGAAAAGAGACTCAAAAGCGTTGGAGAGAAAAATGAGCAAAAAAGAATAATCGAGGTGCAAATTCAGAAAATAACGACAGTAATTATCAGCCCGGAACAAGTGGAATTGAAAAAAAAGCACGTCCAGTCCAGCTCAGAATTAAAAGACAATGAGTAAAATACAAAGTAGAACTTCATAAAGACGTTCACAAAGGTTGGCGCTAAACGCATGCAGAGCAGGTTAGAGATTATGAAACCAGTGAAATTAGAAAGGCTCAAAAAAACGTTGGCGCGATACACATGTAGAGAAAGTTAAAGGATATGAAAGTAGGAAAATTAGAAAATATAAAAAAAGAAAGTAAAGATCACAGTAGCGCAAACAAACAAACTGCCTCATTTAACTATGCACCTGTCTAACTTTGGTTTTGCACAATAATTACTGCACTATTGCACCTTAACACTTAATTCTACTTTATTCACATAATTTTACTTATTTATTATGTTCTACTATACTGTTATCTTTCAGTCTATGACTTTTTGTTAATCTAACTGATATTCTTCAGTTTTTGATAAGCAGATCAGGATGTATTTCACTGCATGTTGTCCTGTATAACTATGCATGTGACAAATAAAGAATCTTGAGAATTTCAAAAACAGGGTTTACCGCAAATGCATTTATTTAGATAGATAGATAGATAGATAGATAGATAGATAGATAGATAGATAG
>JANRMT010062854.1:40419389-40544593 GCA_026402145.1 Polypterus bichir lapradei
TAGATAGATAGATAGATAGATAGATAGATAGATAGATAGATAGATAGATAGATAGATAGATAGATAGTTTATTAATCCCAAGAGGAAATTCACATAATCCAGCAGCAGTATACTGATACAAAAAACAATATTAAATTAAAGAGTAATAAAAATGCATGTAAAAACAGACAATAACTTTGAATAATGTTAGCGTTATTGATTACTTTAAAAAAAAATTATTAACTGCTGATAATGTGGATCGTTTTTTCTGTGCTGAAATTCCAAACAGAGAAACCTACCCTGAATTATGGTACAAAGTCATTAAACACATGTCTCACTAACCTAATTTAAAAGATTCAGCACAGTGGGACTCAAAAGATTCCAAATATTGTTTTTACAGAAGTTCTGAAATAAAAGTGAAACTAATGAAATAGCAACAATTCAAAGAAAAAAAATCTTAAAAATTGTGTATCCGGAAAACCAAACCAAATGGTTGCTTATCAATGTAAGAAAACATTAAATCAAATGGTAGTTAGCCCAGAGCATCTGACGTGTCTTCCAATGAGACAGAATGTCCCGGTAATGAGCTTTTAAAATTGTTGTACCCTTAAAGCGGTTAATGCATGATTTTTAAATAAGTAATTTAATTCAGAGGGGTGTAGGTGTGTCTTTTGTGGGTGTGGAGAGGATCTGGGGAGTTAATTGGAGAGATAACCTGACTGACACACTTGGTTCAGTCGATTGCCTCGGGGACCCGAGCCAGTGTGACAAAGGAGGAGCCAGAGCGGTTGGTAGCCCTGTGGATTAGCAAGTAATCGATACTTGAGGGGTACATCGCCCACAGCTGATAATTGGAGGATGTCTTTCCTACAGAGTGCACAGTGGAACACTGAAGGACAGCCGGCTCTGAATGGTCCAACAGACGCCAAGGGACGCAGTCACGACGAGAGCTGGGAAGTGGGAATCACAGTGGCAGACGTCTTTGCAAGAATTGTTGGGTGAGCTGAGAATCAGGGATTGAAAGATGCACCGGGCTCAGCAAGGACAAGAGTAAAGACCCGATGACTGTATGGTTTTATTTCAGTTTTATTGTTTAAGTTTCTTTAGGATTTTAACTCACAGATTTTCACTGGTTTTATGGATTATTCATTTATGGATAAAGAAGCACTGCACTTTTGACACTTTATTGTTTTCAATAAAAACACTGAAGCACTTTGCCCCCCTCATGCTCATCCTTAATTTTGTTGTCAACAGTTTTAGGTTCAAGCTACCAGTGACTGTGAAGCCAAGAGCCTTCCCTTCTTACTACTATTTGTATGTAATCAAACACATTAAAAATTGCAGCATGATTCTTAAGAATTTTCTCATTATTGTTTGTGCTATTTGAAGTGATGTTTTTGTATACTATTCTTCTATCTATTCATTTTATAAACCCACTCATACAGTAGAGAATAAAGTCACTCTTATCTGTGTGTCTGCTTTTTCAAACAGCCAGAGGCAGTGCACCTCTCTCAACTGACTTTCAACCTCAAGTGGCTGAAGAAACCAACAACATAGAAAACAATTTAGAATAAGTACTGAGAAGGTTTTTTTTTTTGAAGAACAGAATACAATAACAAAAAGCAATCCCATCCCCACCTAGCTGACAGAGTCCTGTCTAAATTGTCTTTACAGAAGATAAAACAGTAAATAAAATAAATGAAGTGCTATGCAGGCTTAGCACAGTACAGGGGTGACATGCTGACTTCAGAATTACCTCACTGAGTTCTTGTCAAGGTCTGAAATAATGAAGAATATCCCTTTCTGACTGAGTTATATTAAGTGAATTGTGTTTGAGTTTCCAGCTAAGCAAAATAAGTCTTCATTCTTGTGAACCCTGCAACACACTAACTTCAACAACAAAAAAAGACAGACCTGCTCTTTATATAGGCCTGGGCAACCTGGATGGACCTCACACCAGACAGCCTAGCACCAAACTCAAAAAGCAGGCTTCTGGCCTGAATGAAAAGGTTCAAAATTACCATAAAAAGGAGAGGGAGCAGACTGTAAAAACTCTGGGTCCAATGTAAAGAAATGTTTTTTTTTACATTTAAACAATTTATTAAAGGATTCAAAATAAGCACAAGAAAGACAGGAGATAGGAAAACATAAAGGCGAAAAAAATCCAAATATCATAACACCAAAAGAGCAAGACTAGCAGTCATAAGTCAGGAAATCCAAAGAACAAAGATGAGTATCATAACATAAAAACTGAAATAAAAAAAATGGCAAATGTGTTCCTTAAATTTTTGCACCCCAGCTGCATGATTATGAGGCCCTGCCTCCTTAGGCACCACATAAAGGAAACGAGGTAGATAACAAAACACTAATAAACAGTGAAATACAACACACAATAAAGAAAGCAATAATCACAACCTAAAATATTAAACAAACCAAAAACAAAACTAACAAAATAATATACAAAATATATTGTTAAATAGTGGGACGATTAAACAAGCAAACAATACCTTGAGCTAAGGAAAGACCCTGGCTTACACTTTCGGAATAATTAGAGGTTCACGGCTATCCAAGAGAAATTTAAAAACTTACACCCAAAATAAGAAAGTGCAGGACACACCCAACATATGTGATCTTGCAATACAGGTGCTTGATGACATCACTCACTGGTTGCATCATGCCTTAGCAATATTTTAAGCAATTTTACACAACATATATGAATGATTAATAATTTTGATTTGAATTACAAGGCATTTGGCACAAATCGACCTACACTCTTAAAAAGAATGGTTCTTTACTGGGTTGTGTGGTAAACCTGGGAAGGAATCTTTGCATATGAAGTTGGTTCTTTGTGCTTCGAAAAAGTCCATATATTTAGAAGAATCCTGAAATTTTTAATATATGATGAGCTACCTAGCAGAATATCAAAAGATCAAGAAAACCTGGGCCTAGCCAGTGTTATTGTATGCATTGAGAGTCCTTTTAAAATCTTGGTATATTCTTCAGATGATGAGTCTTTATCCAAACTAACTAGTGTAATCATGGGGACAAATATAGGGTAAAGAAGAAAGAAATTGAGGAGGGTGCTTTTGATTAAGTTTCAAATTTTTTACACAGAAGACAAAATGTGTCACTGGAAGATTAAATGTGGAGCTTAATAGTTGAAGTTTTGATTGTCTGACTGAAGCGTGAAACTTTAGCTAGATTCCTGCTCTTATACCCGACTTCAATATGTCCTTTGCCATTTTTTTTACAATGAGGTGTGTTTTACCTCAGTAAGTTTCCTGATTTTGCATGAGAATTTGTGTCCAGATATATTGGCTTATTTATTTTTTTTCTTCGATTTTCTGGAATCACTGTCTCCAGTGTAGAGTTTTGAGGAGTGAGAGTCCATGTTAGCTGCATTAGACTTAAGGAACAAACAATTGCAGGACTGGACACTTACACACATATTGGGCATTTACAAATCTAATTCATTTTAGATCAACGTGGACAGAGTGTATGAAATCAGCACTGGGCACAAAACAGTACCCCGCCTTGAAGAAAGTGCCAGTCTATCACAGAGCACATTTGTTCACACACATACTGAGCCATCAGTGAACTCCATATTTGTGTTCTGGGAGAAGAGAAATGGGAACAGCTAGCAAACACCATACTGACAGTAACCTGCTGTCACTCCTTTGCTTTTATGAGTTTTGCTGTTTGTCTGCTGACAAACTGGACTTTAGCTTCATATGAAAACAACTGGGATTCTTAAAACTCAATCACCTGCTCCACTTACAAAGGCCTTTTCATTGATATCTGTATTTTTCAGATAGCCTCTGATTCAGTCTCAATATTTATTACTGAAATACTTCAGGGTCTGAGTTATTTGATTTGCCTTAGTCACATGTATTTTCAGTTTTTTATTACAAATAATAAGATTTTACAAAATTAGAAACCAATTGGAAACAGGATAGATGGATACATGAAGTGGAAATCTTTCTCCTTGTTTCTAAGAAGTTCTTCTCAATGCCTGCCACTCTCTGACTCTTGTAAGATGCTTAACTGATATCATGAAGGTCAGCTGTATGCACAAGAGTCTGCCTCATCATTAAGCCAGCTCTCTACCATTTTAAACGTTAGCGCTCCATTTTCTTTCACAATTTCAGTTTCATTGTGAAATAGATTAAACTTGAGGTTACATGTCTTACTTTGATCATCCTATACAGACAGAATGCTCAAAACTACCGAGCCACTGACTTTTACATCACTATTGTATCATTTTGAGAAATTGATAACTACAAACTCCAGATTGTTGCATTCTTTAAATATTTTGTGTTTGAAACACGGGCAAGTGAAAAATAAAGAAAAAATTGTGTTCAATGAAGCACATCCATTTAAAAGGGGAACATCACACAAAAATCTTACATATTGGCAAATAAAAGAGTTTCAGTTACTCACTGACTTATAACAGGTGGCCTGGGAATCTTCCAGTTGAGCAAGATAAGTCTACGTGCTAGCAGAGTTGTACAGGCAATTACAGTCAATTTGTCTTCAAGGAGTTAGGAGTGATTGTGATATCAAGGCTGTCTGATACATATTTAAAGATTTTTGTCCAAAACAATGTTAATTTGGTGCACTCCCAAAACATGTGCCAGTGAAGTTGGAGCTACTGTAGACTGCAATGATCACAAGTTGAATCTTGCCCTGGATACAATTTGTACAATTTTAAATGAGATAAATGTGCTTGATAGAAGATTTTAAGCTGAATGATTGAATGCTTTGCGCATATGCAGCTGGAGTGTATTCTATGCATGGCTGCCTTCCACTCCTTTTATGAGATATTAAGTGAAAGATCCTTTCCCCATTGTACCCTAGGATCATTGAAAGAAAGGGACTTTAATATGTTTTTATATATTATTGAGATGCTGTCTGAGTCCTCAAGACTGATCAGTATTTCTTCTGGAATAGAAATGGGCGGGAGGTGTGGAAAATTGGGTAGGTTCCTTTTATTGAAATTTCTGATTTGAAAGTAGTGGAAAAAACTCCTGGAAGTGGAAGTGCTATCATGGAAAAAAATGAAAGATGTGAACAGATGGTCTACCCTCCATCTCACCTCCACAAGCAGAAGGTGGCATGGCACTACCTAACTTTCAATTTTATAACTGGGTGGCAAAAACACAAGCTATAAAGACCTGGACATTGACTCAAATCAATGAATATACACAAGCCTGGTCTGCAATAAAATCTTGCTGTACTTCTTTATATGCCCTGCTTTGCACTCCAGTAAATACAAAATATCATGAATATGCCAGTTATCCAATTGTTCATCAGTCACTCAGAATATGGAACCAATGCAGGAAGCACTAAAAGGCAGAGAAGCTTTTATTTGTTGCACCTCTATATGATAATCACTTTTTTCTATCCTCTCAAACCTAGACAATATTTAATGTTTACAAAATATCTGGGATTAAAACACTTAGAGAATTGTATATAGATAATGTTTTTTCATCTTATGAATAATTATGCTTCAAATTATCTTCTTACCATCTTTTGATACAACACTTTTCAGAGTTAACAAAGTTCTCTTCTTCTGCTTCCACTCCAGTTGAATTTCACTGTTCTCCACTTGGGTGAGTCAGAGTGGCTTCCTTTATGCCAGACCTGGGAACATTTCTGATGCCACCATACTTCCCCCAGGAAGCACTTTCAGGTCAGGCAGAACTTCCACCTGACAGAGCAGTCTCCTCCCAACAGCATTCCCCAAGGACCCCACCTGGGCCACCTCCAGAATTATCACTCCCATGCAGCCCTACAGGTGTCCAAGCAGGAGCTATGCTAGAAGGATGCTGCCAACCAGGTGGACTGGAGGAGCACATAGCCCAGGGAGGTAGTCTCCACCCAACCAGGAATAAGAACAGTAACCGTCCCGGCCAGGATGCCCAGCTGAGTAAGAAAGCAACAACAATCCCAGCCAAAGTTCCAGTCCAAATATGACTTCTATTACATTGCCCCTCCCCAAGCTGAAACCTTATATAGTGAAGTGGCCAAACCCACAAAGGGAGCTGGTCTAGGCCATGTTTGGCTGTAAAGCTCTTCCATCTTGTTATCCCCTGTACCAAAAAGAAAAACAAGCATCAGATTCTGCATGGGACTGTTGACAGTTGTTGTGACCCTGTACTTTTTCAGGTGTAGGTTCAGTGTTTTGCTTTCTGATAGGACAGTATCATCAATGCACAGGGGCATCTTCAGAGCACTGAACATCAAAATTTGTCACCAACCTGATAAACAAGGTGGCACTGTCAGTAATGCCTTCTCTTTTTTTGTCCTTAGACTTGAGGACATCCAACCAGAAGACTTACATCACTTCCACTTATATCCCAAAGGTTCAGCCCCTTTTACCACAATCCATACAGTTGTGCTTGAAAGTTTGTGAACCCTTTAGAATTTTCTATATTTCTGCATAAATATGACCTAAAACATCATCAGATTTTCACTCAAGTCCTAAAAGTAGATAAAGAGAAACCAGTTAAACAAATGAGACAAAAATATTATACTTGGTCATTTATTTATTGAGGAAAATGATCGAATATTATGTAGCCTATTTGTGAGTGGCAGAAGTATGTGAACCTCTAGGATTAGCAGTTCATTTGAAGGTGAAATTAGAGTCAGGTATTTTCAATCAATGGGATGACAATCAGGTGTGAGTCGGCACCCTGTGTTATTTAAAGAACAGGGATCTATCAAAGCCTGCTCTTCACAACACATGGAAGTGTTGTGGAAGTGTATCATGGCATGAACAAAGGAGATTTCTGAGGACCTCAGAAAAAGAGTTGTTGATGCTCATCAGGCTGGAAAAGGTTACAAAACCATCTCTAAAGAGTTTGGACTCCACCAATCCGCAGTCAGACAGATTGTGTACAAATGGAGGAAATTCAAGACCATTGTTACCCTCCCCAGGAGTGGTCGACCACCAAAGATCACTCTAAGAGCAAGGCGTGTAATAGTTGGCGAGGTCACAAAGGACCCCAGGGTAACTTCTAAGCAACTGAAGGCCTCTCTCACATTGGCTTATGTTCATGTTCATGAGTCCACCATCAGGAGAACACTGAACAACAATGATGTGCATGGCAGGATTGCAAGGAGAAAGCCACTACTCTCCAAAAAAAACATTGCTGCTCGTCTGCAGTTTGCTAAAGATCACGTGGACAAACCAGAAGGCTATTGGAAGAATGTTTTGTGGACGGATGAGACCAAAATAGAACTTTTTGGTTTAAATGAAAAGCGTTATGTTTGGAGAAAAGAAAACACTGCATTCCAGCATAAGAACCTTATCCCATCTGTGAAATATGGTGGTGGTAGTATCATGGTATGAGCCTGTTTTGCTGCATCTGAGCCAGGACGGCTTGCCTTCATTGATGGAACAATTAATTCTGAATTATATCAGAGAATTCCAAAGGAAAATGTCAGGACATCTGTCCATGAACTGAATCTCAAGAGAAGGTGGGTCATGCAGCAAGACAACGGCCCTAAGCACACAAGTTGTTCTACCAAAGAATGGTTAAAGAAGAATACATTTAATGTTTTGGAATGACCAAGTCAAAGTCCTGACCTTAATCCAATTGAAATGTTGTGGAAGAACCTGAAGTGAGCTGTTAATGTGAGGAAACCCACCAACATCCCAGAGTTGAAGCTGTTCTGTACGGAGGAATGGGCTAAAATTCCTCCAAGCCGGTGTGCAGGAATGATCAAAAGTTACCAGAAACGTTTAGTTGCAATTATTGCTGCAAAGGGGGGGGGGGGGGTCACACCAGATACTGAAAGCAAAGGTTCACATACTTTTGCCATTCACAAATATGTAATATTCAATCATTTTCCTTAATAAATAAATGACCAAGTATTATATTTTTGTCTCATTTGTTTAACTGGTTTCTCTTTATCTACTTTTAGGACTTGAGTAAAAATCTGATGATGTTTTAGGTCATATTTATGCAGAAATATAGAAAATTCTAAAGGGTTCACAAACTTTCAAGCACAACTGTATATAAAATCTAGCAATGGCAGAAGTTGGGCTTCATTATTGTACTGGCATCTGGGAACAACAGAGCTCATGTGCAGAAACAGTGACTGAAGATGTCAACTCTTGTTTCTTTTTCTTTTACTTTGATTTATTTTTGGCATGGCCAGCCATGCAGTTAAGCAGGGTTTGCTGTAAGGTACCTTGAATCTTTGCTTTGTTCTGTTATCTTCTGTTACAACTAACTTCTTGCAAAGGGTGTTTGTCCCCTACAATGAAGAAGGAGCTATTAAAGTAACAGCAGTGAGAACCCGCCTGTTTGTAGACAGTCATTCAGTGACTGTGTAGATGGTGCGGGCATAAGATGATGTTAATTGTCCATCTTCATACGTTGCATGTTTCCTTAAGTCAGAATTTTTCCTTGACCCTGTGATCATTGGGAACTCAAACTTACCTTCCCCTCAGGTGTCTCTGTAGGTATCCAATATTTAAAATCAGTTGTTTTTTTTTTTGTTTTTTTTGCAAATGGACAAGCTTTGGCTCTCCAACACTCATTTTTCAGTCGTTTTACAAGCAGTCTGATAGGTGTTTCTGGTGACTGCTATTAAGGGGTAAGTATTAACAGCTCTGACATGCTGTTGCACTTAGCTGCTTCACATATATCGTTAATGTCTCCAGATAGTAATGTCTATTTGTTAGATTCAGTGGTATATTGATTCCTAATACCTGAAAAAAATCCTTTGCCTAGTGTTCCTCAGGTTTGTCCTATTCAGCACCAGCAGGATGCTGCTTAGTTCAGGGATGGACCCCAAGTCCATGGACACCTGGGTCTAATAAGATATCAGGACCCCAAACCCCATTATCAGGCAAAAACTACCTATGGACATGTCGATTGAAAGCATGCTATTTAACCAAATCCCGAAGTATATTTGTTTTTAAGGGAAATCAAATGCAATGTATTAACTTCATTATAATAGTAATTATGTTGAGTTCAGCTTCTGAGACTCTATTGATTAAATTTTCATGGATCAGGGATCCATGTGTGCTTTAGGGAGAAAGTCAAATATCTAAGGGTGGTGAATGAATTGTTTGCCTGAATCTTCATGAGTCAGACAGTAATCGATACAAGAATTTAACTGACTGTATTAACAGGAGCTTAACAGATACATCTGTGTCTTCTTAGTGAGTAATTAACTAAAATAATATGCTAATACTATAAGTACCAAATAGTCATAAATGTACATTATTTTGCTCGTTAAGCTCATATTTACTACTACACCACATGAAGACCATCTGGATAGTCTGAACCACAAAAAGTGTTTCAGAAGGATTTAGTTAAAGTGAGATGAGTCAGGTACAATTATGGGAGGGAAAGAAGATAGTGGCTTCTTGTTATAATTCAGGTTAAAGGGGAGGTTTCATCTATTCAAATGTTTTAATGTTTCAATGTTAACAAGAATGAGAAACCAAACACCAAGACACCTCGTAAAGAATTATTCACCCCTTTCTATTGACTCAGTCTGTTCAGGTCAGTTGACTGCTTAGGTATAGTTATTTAAACCCAGATCACTCCTCATATCAGTATCGAGCTTCAAGCAATAAAAATTGCTGACGACAGTAAAGTGATACCACTTTACAATGAACCCAATTCTATATAACATTCTGCATCCACAGCGGAGTTCTTCAAAAGGAACTGTAGTTTCCACCTTCCTCCACAAATATGCTTGAGAGGTGTGTGCGATTCAGTGCCCTCCAGTGGGCTAGCACCTCATCTAGGTTTGGTTCCTGCTATGTACCTGATACTTCCAGGACAGACTTTAGTCCCATTGACTCTGCTATTTTAGAACAACCACTCTGACTGCACTGATATTCTGGGTGTGATCAAGTAGCCTCTCACCAACGTTTAGATAAAAAACCTGTCACTGAATGCAACTTTGTATGTAATGTATGCAACCACTTTGCCAGGGAGTCAACATGTCTACACATCAACAGCTAGCCTTTCATCCTGACTGTCAGTTCTCTGTCTGGCTGAAAACCTGTCTGTCTGCAGTATCACTGATTTCGTCATTTCAGTGGTAAGCTCTGAGTGTTAGCTTTTTGGATGTGGCTGCCCAGATTTTAGGCTCTTGCGTTTCCTCTGTAAATTCTTCTTTTGCTGTATATATGGGTGATATTGCCTCTAGATGGAATGTGGTACCCTCGCTCAACACTGATTGATTAGCAGTAGAACGCTTTTGCTGTCCACCACATGGATTGTTAATGTTTTCTTCTGTCATTGTGCAAAGGGACTGTGATTGTCTCTGATGACCCATCATTACTGGTTTAATTTGCTGGTTTTATCAATATAGAAGGTTGCTGCAGTCTTAGCTTATGCTTACAGGTGCTGGTCATAAAATTAGAATATCATGACAAAGTTGATTTATTTCAGTAATTCCATTCAAAAAGTGAAACTTGTATATTAGATTCATTCATTACACACAAACTGATGTATTTCAAATGTTTATTTCTTTTAATTTTGATGATTATAACTGACAACTAATTAAAGTCCCAAATTCAGTATCTCGGAAAATTAGAATATTGTGAAAAGGTTCAATATTGAAGACACCTGGTGCCACACTCTAATCAGCTAATTAACTCAAAACACCTGCAAAAGCCTTTAAATGGTCTCTCAGTCTAGTTCTGTAGGCTACACAATCATGGGGAAGACTGCTGACTTGACAGTTGTCCAAAAGACGACCATTGACACCTTGCACAAGGAGGGCAAGACACAAAAGGTCATTGCTAAAGAGGCTGGCTGTTCACAGAGCTCTGTGTCTAAACACATTAATAGAGAGGCGAAGGGAAGGACAAGATGTGGTAGAAAAAAGTGTACAAGCAATAGGGCTAACCGCATCCTGGAGAGGATTGTGAAACAAAACCCATTCAAAACTGTGGGGGAGATTCACAAAGAGTGGACTGCAGCTGGAGTCAGTGCTTCAAGAACCACCACGCACAGACGTATGCAAGACATGGGTTTCAGCTGTCACATTCCTTGTGTCAAGCCATTCTTGAACAAGAGACGGTGTCAGAAGCGTCTCGCCTGGGATAAAGACAAAACTGCTGCTGAGTGGTCCAAAGTTATGTTCTCTGATGAAAGTAAATTTTGCATTTCCTTTGGAAATCAAGGTCCCAGGGTCTGGAGGAAGAGAGGAGAGGCACAGAATCCACGTTGCTTGAGGTCCAGTGTAAAGTTTCCACAGTCAGTGATGGTTTGGGGTGCCATGTCATCTGCTGGTGTTGGTCCATTGTGTTTTCTGAGGTCCTAGGTCAACGCAGTCGTCTACCAGGAAGTTTTAGAGCACTTCATGCTTCCTGCTGCTGACGAACTTTATGGAGATGCAGATTTCATTTTCCAACATGACCTGGCACCTTTACACAGTGCCAAAGCTACCAGTACCTGGTTTAAGGACCATGGTATCCCTGTTCTTGATTGGCCAGCAAACTAGCCTGACCTTAACCCCATAGAAAATCTATGGGGTATTGTGAAAAGGAAGATGCAATACGCCAGACCCAACAACATGGGCTCTCATAACACCTGAGCAGTGCCACAGACTGATCGACTCCATGCCACGGCGCATTGCTGCAGTAATCCAGGCCAAAGGAGCCCCAAACTAAATATTGAGTGCTGCACATGCTCATACTTTTCATGTTCACACCTTTCAGTTGGCCAACATTTCTAAAAATCCTTTTTTTGCATTGGTCTTAATTGATATTCTAATTTTCCAAGATACCGAATTTGGGACTTTCATTAGTTGTCAGTTATCCATCCATCCATTTTCCAACCCGCTGAATCCGAACACAGGGTCACGGGGGTCTGCTGGAGCCAATCCCAGCAAACACAGGGCACAAGGCAGGAATCAATCCTGGGCAGGGTGCCAACCCACCGCAGGACACACACAAACACACCCACACACCAAGCACACATTAGGGCCAATTTGGAATCGCCAATCCACCTAACCTGCATGTCTTTGGACTGTGGGAGGAAACCGGAGCGCCCGGAAGAAACCCACGTAGACACAAGGAGAACATGCAAACTCCACGCAGGGAGGACCCGGGAAGCGAACCCAGGTCTCCTAACTGCGAGGCAGCAATGCTACCACTGCGCCACCGTGCCGCCCTTAGTTGTCAGTTATAATCATCAAAATTAAAAGAAATAAACATTTGAAATACATCAGTCTGTGTGTAATGAATGAATCGAATATACAAGTTTCACTTTTTGAATGGATTACTGAAATAAATCAACTTTGTCATGATATTCTAATTTTATGACCAGCACCTGTATTTTGCAAATGGTAATGGATTTCAGATGTGCTGCTTTTGTATTCCTGTACAGTATCATTGTAGTGAACTTCATCACACTTTTGCTCTAAATGCTTGCAAATTCAGATACATTTAGCGTGCTTCACTTTTGCTAAAGGAATCAATTTGACATTTATCTTAAATACTGCCCTCACTTGTCTATTTAAATGAATGTCTCAAAATAAGTCTAAAGCAATTAATTTCCCAATGCAAATTTAATGTATACTCAATATGATTACTTGGTATATTAGTTGTAGAGCAGTGAATCGCTAACATACCTAGATAAGTGTAGTGTAACATAACATTTTCAATCCTGTATGCAAACACATACACTCGGCGAGTCTCTCCAATTTATGAATACATAATGGGAACAAAACTACTAATGTAGTTTCTGCTTCTGTCCTCAAAAGGGTAGAATATGCCCTAGATGGAGAAGAGTATCCCACTTCTGCTTCACCTCCCACTTCTCCGCTTCTGGCTATGCCGATACATAAAGGGCCAACTGCCAGACAGTTGTCATCAGTTAAAGGCCAACTTCTCAACAACACACACCATATCAGTCAGAGTGTTTTTATCCTTTTTGACTGTTAAAAATCATTGGCAGATTAAACCGAGTTTCCTTCTGAATCCTGAACTCTTTTCACACTTCTGTACAATTCCGTTACACCGCTTAATCCAATTTAGGGTTTATTTTGTATTCTTGCACCAATTAACATGAGCTAGTCCATTGCAGGACCTATTCACTTAATCACTCACAAGGTCAGTTTAGAATTGGCAGTCAACCTATGCTGAACGTGTTTGCAGATGTTTAAGGCACATGTGCAGGCTCCAGACAGTGAAGAAACAAGTGCAGCATTCAAACCCAGGCCGCTGGATCCATGAGATGAGAAGGCTGCCCACTTGCCACTGCTCCATCCTGCTGTGTTGTCTTCTTTTTACGGATACATGGCAAATTTGATACTTCACACACAGTTTAGCCACACAGTAAACAAGTACAGATATAATAGCAACATACACAACTAAATATGAATTGTTGAGGACGGCTGGGGATCCTGACCAGCCAGGACACCTGGAAGGACAGGGAGAGGGACCAGAGAATCTTATTTCTCACCATTTCAGAGTCCTTCAGGTGTCTGATGAGACCAAGATAGAACTTTTTGGCCTTAATTCTAAGCGGTATGTGTGGAGACAACCAAGCACTGCTCATCACTTGTCCAATACAGTCCCCACAGTGAAGCATGGCGGTGGCAGCATCATGCTGTGGGGGTGTTTTTCAGCTGCAGGGACAGGACGACTGGTTGCAATCGAGGGAAAGATGAATGCGGCCAAGTACAAGGATATCCAGGACAAAAACCTTCTCCAGAGTGCTAAGGACCTCAGACTGGGCCGAAGGTTTACCTTCCAACAAGACAATGACCCTAAGCACACAGCTAAAATAACGAAGGAGTGGCTTCACAACAACTCTGTGACTGTTCTTGAATGGCTCAGCCAGAGCCCTGACTTAAACCCAATTGAGCATCTCTGGAGAGACCTAAAAATGGCTGTCCACCAACGTTTACCATCCAACCTGACAGAACTGGAGAGGATCTGCAAGGAGGAATGGCAGAGGATCCCCAAATCCAGGTGTGAAAAACTTGTTGCATCTTTCCCAAGAAGACTCATGGCTGTATTAGCTCAAAAGGGTGCTTCTACTAAATACTGAGCAAAGGGTCTGAATACTTAGGACCATGTGATATTTCAGTTTTTCTTTTTTAATAAATCTGCAACAATTTCAAAAATTATTTTTTTTGTCTGTCAATATGGGGTGCTGTGTGTACATTAATGAGGGAAAAAATTAATATAAATGATTTTAGCAAATGGCTGCAATATAACAAAGAGTGAAAAATTGAAGGGGGTCTGAATACTTTCCATACCCACTGTATGGTATAGTCTTTTCCCCCTATAAGTTAGTAAGAGATAGAACCTTCTTACTATAACTGAGAAACAGTGTGATAATAAGCTTAGTTGTGATAAGAACAGGTCCCAGTAAAGAGACTTGAAAGACCCATTTTCTACTCAGAGATGAGATAAGCATACAGTTTTCTGACCGTTTTGAAATGGTTCAGAAACGTTAAGTAAATAGTAACGATTTGAGATGTAACAAGATTTAAGCTTTGAACTGAACTTTTCTTAACATTAATTTTTTCTTTTTTTTTTGCTATTTTAATTTTCTCTTTTGTGTGAACTGTTTTACTTTGAAACTTAACTAAACTTGTAAAAATGAAGAAATTTTGTCCGTGGAATCATTTCTGCACGTCAGGCTTTTGTTGAATCCCATTTTTTGAGTTGAAGCTGCTGAACTTTGGTAATTTTGGGAAAACGCAGCTACAGTGTCTGTTTCTGGACATCTGGTGTCATGTCTGTCTGTGTTCAAGGGCTGAAACTCCACAGAATGTAAATCAGAATTCCTGTAGCCTCTTAGATCCCTTTGGGTTTGTTTAATTATTCAAATTTAAAATCACATTGATTAAAAACAATTATACTAATTATTTCTGGTTGCCATCTGAATACGTTTTATTGCCTCACCACCTTGCACATTATTTTATTTAGCATTTGTGAATATTTGTAAGCAAACAAATAAAAATTAAAAAATGAATAAAATAAGACATACTTTAACAGACAATTGGATTGATTTAAATAGAATAAAATAGGAAACTCTTAAATGCTTTTCATTTAAAATCCCCTAAGGAGAAAATCTTCCTTCTGGTCCCATGGCACTAGCAGTTAAATTTAAGCCTCACACACATAAAGGTAAAAGGAAAACTGTGGTAGACACGTTAAAGCTTTAAATAACCAGTTTTTGTTTGGTACTTCTTAGATGGCTATACACCATACTGTGCCACTTGTGAGCCTTAAACTATAAACCAAATAAATTAAAAGGGTGACAGTTCTTCATGGTGGAACACTGCTGCGGACTTCACAAACAAAAATATCACCGTTCATCTGAAGTGAAACAAATGAGTGCAGCACATACAGTATCTGTCAGCTAAATCCGAAGAACGTGTCAAAAAGATATTAAAAAAGTCTCTTTACAGTACAGTTCACATTTCATCAGCATGGACTAGCTTGACTGAGTCCATATTATTGCCGCTCTGTTCCTTGAGATTCTTGGCAAGCTGATTTGAATCTTCATTGTTCTCTAAGAGGTGTGAATTGTTCTTGTCTTCTGTCTCAACAGGCACCTCTGAATTAACAACATGTTCTGAGAGATTCTCCTTTCTGCTGTTCTCGACAGTATTGACGGACTTTATGAAGGAGATATTAGAAAGTACAGTGTCTTCTAATTTACTAGCATTGGAGGATGAGAAAGAGGGGATGCCAATGATATCCTCATCTGAAGCAGATATCCTGAGAGATTCAGGGTCTGTGAGAATGTTCCTTGAAATAACTAAAAAAAAAACACAGCAATAAAATGTTGTTATTCTGACATAATGATGCCCTATAATGAAGCAAATAAAGGAAACTGTGATAAATCACAATATACCTAGCGATTTCAGTTCATGTTGTAAAAAAAATCCAATGTTCATCCACTAAATTTGTTCCGGTGTTGATGCAGCCTTTCATAAACTAACTTCACAAGGTGATTCAAGCCAGGATCCTTTTTGAGACCTCCACAAGAACCTTGCGCCAAGGCCAATTTATTAGCAGCAGAGAAGTACCTCCTACGTGCTTCTGAACAGGAATGTGACTCACACCCAAGCCCCCTTTCAAGTCAAGAGGTTTCATTGTCATAATAATAATTCTTTACATTTATATTGCTCTTTTCATAGTGAATAGGGAGCCACTTCAACAACCACCAATATGCAGCATCCACTTGGATGATGCAATGGCAGCCATTTTGGCGGCAGTACACTCACTCGCCATACCTTAGATTTTAGGTGGTGATAGACAGTTAGCCATTAGAGGCAGAGGATGATTACAGGGCCAGAATGACTAGGCCATGGAGGGCAATTTAGCTTGGACATCGGGATACACTCTGCTCTTTACAAAGGATGCCCAGGAATCTTTTATG
Organism: Polypterus bichir lapradei; assembly: GCA_026402145.1. Lineage (NCBI taxonomy): Eukaryota > Metazoa > Chordata > Cladistia > Polypteriformes > Polypteridae > Polypterus > Polypterus bichir. The sequence continues at coordinate 40,435,754 of JANRMT010062854.1, forward strand.
ACCACAGATAGTCAGAATTTCATCCGAAGGAAGGTGCCATTTTTACAGTATAGTGTCCCCATCATTGCACTGTGTCATTGGGATCCACACACAGAGCACAGGGTAAGTGCCCCATGCTAGTCTCACCAACACCGTTTTCAGCAGGAACCCAAGCTTTTCCAAGATGGTCTCCCATCCAAGTACTGGCCGGGCCGAACATGCTTAGCTTCAGGTGTATGACCTGTTCTGAAGTGCATGTGGTATGGCTGCTGGTCAACCATCGATACACAGTATTATGTCATACAGTGGCACAAAATAACATTCCCCAGGACTGCAGTGCAACATATACATAAACAGAGGAAAGATGAGATACAGGTGAAGAACTATACTATAAATAAATATATAATAGGTAAGTGAATAGAGAGTAATAAATATATAAATAATTTCTATGCTCTGCACAGGCTCTTTTTATGCTTGGCTTCTCAACCTGGCTCCATGGCCTTCTTACAATCTGCAGACACATTAACAGGGTGTCTCACTTGTCAATATGCAGATTATGCTAAAAAAAATATCAATTACAATTACTCTTACACCCACCAGAAGTCCGTAAATGCGAGTTTTGACTTTTATTCAAAACACAACATAATATAACACTGTCAACAATGCCAGCTTCAATTCAGGATCATGGAGGCTGGAGCAGTGTTTGAATTATCCCTTGGCTATTAGTTAGTGTGAATGTTAGTAGTTACAATATGTGTGTATTCAAATCTCACCACTCATGGATATGCAATCTGCCAAAAAAGCCACAACTCCTTGTATATCTGACCAGTAATATGCAAAACAGCCACTTTTCATGACACAAATAATCTTCTGTGACTGACAGCAGCAGTTTTTAACTCATTCACCTTATCTGTGCTTACTTCAACGGCAGCAAAACGTTTTCTTGAAATGACTTCACTTGGAATATTTTCATAGTTCTGTATAATTTTCTTAGAAGTAAATTCAATATTTAAAAAACAAGAGCTTTGATTTCTTTTCGACATTTCAGAGTTAAGCTAGACTAACTGAATCCCAATATATATGGCATACATGGCTAATTCGGCTTGTGGTAACAGCGTGCCAAGAACCACTTTGATAAGATACCTTTCTAGGGATTGCAGTTCAGGTTAATTAATGGCATGGAAGGTAGAAGAACACCATTTCAAGGCTAAAGAAAACTAAAACAAAACAAACCACCCCAACAATACTCTTCTTTTGAATTCATATTTGAGCATTTTGTCTTATAAACCCAATAAAAAGCACAGATAAATTTATGAGAAAAAAACATGCTTTTAAAATCTATTGTCAGAGACACTCCCCAACCCAATTTTGATTTGAGGCTTTCAGAGAACCCAAAAATTTCAATGGGACATACCAGAACAGAACCAGTATTTTGCATCTTGGGTTCAGCCCAGTAAACGATATTAAACAGCAATGCCATTCCTGAAGTACCTAACAAGGCTGATTGCTATCCTGTTATAATGGGCCAAAGGAAACACCTTCAAAACAACAAATGTGACCTGGAAACAAGACATGGCTAGCCTCACACTGTTCCCCTACCATATGAAGAGTGTTGGTTTGGCTGTATTGGCAAATGCCAAAACACCCTTCAGACCAAGTCAAGGCTTCTAATTATTGCTTTCTTCTAAACATTTTGACTCCTTTCTCAAATTCTGCCATGGCTTGTCAAAGGATTCTCTCGCGAGTCCCTGGCACTCAAGCATCTATCCCCACCCAGCCAGAAGAGCTCACAGACAGCCGTCTTCCCACTCTACATGTGAAGAGCTCTATTACTACAATATTCTCTCAAACATCCAGTAATGGGCAATGAATGATTTATAACACCATAACATGCTTTAAAAATATACTTTCAGGAAATCTTTATACAATTTTGATCTTCAGGCTTTTGGGGGTCCTAACGGCTAGCCAGGTAGTTTCAGGCCCTGAGGGACCACATGTATTTTGCATCTTTGTGGTACCAAGTTGCATGTGGTTGTTTCATGGAACTTTGGATATGGAGAAGAGAATTATGGGCACCATTCCACGAGTTCATTTTTATGTATAACGCCATTTTCTGCCTAATCCTATTACCTTGTTAAAAATGTAAGTACCATAATTGGTAACATTCTCAAACCCATTTAATCCAAGTCATGGTCATAGGAGAGCTATAGCCTTTCCCAGCACCATTGGCCAAAAGGGAAGAACCACCCTGCATAGGACACCAGTCCATCATAGAGCCCACTAAGTCATTTATCCACACTCACACAGGTCAATTAAGAGTTGGCAATTAGCCTTAGCTGCATGTTTTTTGGAAAGGAGAAAGGAAAACTGGAGTACTCAGAAGAGTGCTGACTCAGACACGAGGAAAATGCTCAAAATCCACAAACACAATGACCAGGCATGGGATATAAATCTGGTTTCTGGATCTATGGGTAGAGGACTACATGTGTTGCTCTTTTTAAAAGGTGATTACAAAGAAAAAAAATTGACAAATTAAGGGTAAAATATTCTAAACACTGAGATAAAAAGCTCAAATATTTAATAAAATATTTCACTTAACCCTTCAAGTTTCCAAAATAAGTTGTGCAGGAGGAGAACGGGCATCCCACACGAGACGGAGAAGCAGCCATTACCCAGACAGAAGGCCAGCACGACAACATAAATGGATTGGCGGGTAGAATAAATAAATAAGTTTTTACCTGACCGGTGTAAATTAATGGAAGGACCAGCAATAGCCGGGAGTTGGGACTAGTTCAATCCCTGATACGATAGGTGGAAGTGGTTCTCACATAGGAATCCAGTCAGGACACCTCCTGAGATGTCTGGAAGTTGGAGTCTGGAAGTGCAGCCCTGTTGGGGCCCCTGTGTATTGTTAGAGGGCACTATCTGGAGAGGACGTCCCTACTTTCTTTATGCCTGGAAGTGCTTTCTGGAAGATATAGCATGACACCGGAAGCATTCCTTGGTCTGGCTTAAAAAGGAGCCCGCTGCCACACATGGACATGTCAGGAGGCAGTGGGCAACACTCAGCGGAGGAGAATAAGGAGAAAGAACTGTATTGGTTCATTAAGTAACTGTGCCACGTTGCAGGAAGGAGGTCTGTAAAAGTGTGTTTATGGAATGAATATCCATTATTTTATTCATATATCGTGGGTTGTGTTGCTGTGTCTGTGTTTTGGGACTCTCTGGCACCGCTTTCTGGTTACACTTGATATAAAACTCTTCCCACTTGATGGCATTTTCCATAAGTACTGGTGTTAATTTGAGGGTCATTTTCTCACACTTCATTGCTTTAGTGGATTGTAATCCATGTGATGGATCATGACTGAATGTGTCCAATGAAATCAGGTAGAGTCGTGTCGGTAATTAACAATGCACTCTGGTCAATTTGTCAGTGTGCCTGAAGACTGATGTCACATGTCAGCAATGCTCAGCATTGCCAATAAAAACCTATGACCATACCAATTTCTTACATTTAATATCTGTACATACACACTTCCTAAATACAAGATAGTCTCACCTCCTGTTGGCTTGTAAGCCTCATCAGTGACTGCTGGTGCAGAACTGAAGGGACCATAACTGGGAAATAAGATCAGTGCAAGAGAAAAAATAATAATCTATGAAAAGAAAAAACAAAAATAATGATGTTAATTTAATACTTAGAGCACATCAACGTCACTGCTTTGTGCACTTCCCTTCTAGAATGTAATCATCATGTTCATATATTTTTGTAAATCTCCTTCACACATATTAAAGGGGCAATAAAGCATATTGTCAACGAGTGGTCCATCATTAGGCAGGACTGAACCCAGAGAGTGAGTTTCTACACTCAGGAATTTAAATGCTCAATAAGCAAAGGAAGAATATCTTTAGCATTTTTTTTTCTACTTTTACATTATAGCATTTTTAGATTGATAAATGGCATCAATAGATATCATAACATAACAAAATGTTAATTTTTTTACAACAGTGTAGCAGGCTGACATGCCACAGTAGTAAAAACATATGCACACATACAGTACAATGGGTTTGCTCTTCAAAGCAAGCATTGAAGTATAGCATTTAATCATTTAATATAAAGTAAGCATGACAATCTAACTCTTCTAAATAGCTGAGATCATCACAATACATAAAAGTTAGTCAAAAGAATAAAAAATAGCATAATATTCTCAAAGTGGTTTAGTTTAATTCACTGTCCCAGGGGACCATAACCTACCTCAGAAGCACTAAACTCAAAGCAAGAAGCACCCCTGGACAGAGTACCAGTCTATCACAGGGTCTGCTCAAGCACATATCCACACTCACACAGGGACAGTTTGGAATATCACATCTTTGAGTGCACACTACCTGAAGGAAAATTCGTATGGACACAGGAAGAACATGCAAACTGGACAACAACAAGGAGGCTTAAAACCCAGGATGCTACATCCATTAAGCAGCAGCATTGAGAACTGCACTTTCTTGACAAATTGGAAAAAAACAAGTGGGGGTTTAAATTCTCGTATGTCAGGTCTTTGTCTTGTTTGTTCCTGCTTTCTTTTCGAACTTTCTGATGTTTTGTTTTACTTTTATCTAGTTTGACTATGAAATCATTTTTTTATATAAATTTGACTTGATTGTATGCAATGTTATTTTCTTGAAATGAATAAAATTTTTAAATAGTTGAATTTAACTTCAAGCTTCAACATCAAATAAATAAAAGTTTTTATTGTTGATCTTTCTCAGGTCCATAACAGAGCAGCACACTGGATTAAGTTAGTGTTACCAATCAACCTAAGATCACAAAAGCAAAGGTAAGACATGCATACTTCATACAGATGGCATGCCATCAGAGAACTGAACCAGAATTCCTCTGTTATATGGCAGTAGTAACACAAACTGTCTTATAATGCCATATCCAAAGTACACATATGATTGAAAGAGGAAGTAACATTACAGTCATCTTACCATGATACACGTGCTGGTCTGTGCAGCTTTGGTTGCTGTCTGCTTGATTAGAGATTGTAGCCTCCTCAACTGGCTTAAAAGAGACCTGACCATGACAAAAAAAATCCATTAACCGTACAATTCCCAAAACAATGCCAAATCCAACAAACCAAATCCTAAAAACAGTTTTCCTGTAATAAAAATCAAACCATAAAACCCTTAACAACTTAAATATTGGGCCAGATCAGCTTTGTTGTGTTCTCTCACTGATGAACTTATACAGTACAGTGCAACTGTCAAGATGTACATAATTAAAATATTTTACACTTTTCTCAAGAAATATGTATACTTGTATACTGTATATCTGAAGTGCAGTGAAGTGCACAAATTTTGAGGTAAGGTTGTTCTCATTAATCCTGGTGCTGAAGAGTGGCGACATAATGCATGTCAATTAGAACATGCAAGTAAGAACTTCACCATACTCTGTGCAATAATGACTCCCTGACATTAAACAGTTAGTGGGATCTGATGATGTCAGAAGGCGATTGAATGAATGAATGACAGAAAGCAAACTTCAAACTTTCACTATTCTGGTAATTCAAAACTAACATGAAACCTGTATGAAACTGGCATTAAATATTCCTTACACTTTTATTCCCATCAGGCTTTTTAGAATTTTATATTTTAAATCACAGCACACAACCAGCTGAAAAATCATTAGAATAAACCATTTTTACATAACATCTTTTAGTTTTGAACACCACCACAAATAACAAAATCAAAATTAAAACTTGACTTACATATTGTGTTTTTCCAGTTGCTCTACTGTCTTCTGTAGCTCTTGGTTTTGCATTGAGCATGCAGCCACCCTGCAAAGTAAGCCTCACAATTAACACATACATGAGCATTCTTTTATTTTTCTTATGGTGCTCTGACCTCAGTCATGTCTATTGATTGACTGGTTTACAAAATGGAGAGAACTGATGGAGTACTTTGTTTCTAGCATCTTTTTTGGCGTTGCAACCTACCAAGGGAGAGTCCCCCTTGATCAATTAAATGTGATTCACCATCGTCAACCCATAATCATTATAAACAATACCAAATTTTGAACTGCACTAAACAATATTACCTGCTGTATAAAGAAACATTACAGCCATATAGATACTACAGCAGGATGATATGCATCAGAAGGGTTCTGGAATCTAACCTTTTATTTATTTTCATAATTTTATTTTTTAATATTTATAAAGCACTATAAGATGTTGGTTTCTGTGAAACCATGCTCTATAAATAAATTTTGTTTTTCTTACATTTTAAAAGCACTCTTAGCTATTTGTTTTATTAGGTTTTTACAATTATAAAGAGCTTTTCAAAAGAAACTGAAGTGGACAAAATAAAATCATGGCTGCTCCTTTAAAGATAATTGGATTATAAATTCAAAAGCAACAAGTGAAGACAGCAGTGGAACTGATGTATAATTAAAGCAATCCCCACCTGCTCTCCAGTGCATCAATGTATTCCTTTTTCCGCCGTCGACTGTCCTGAGCAGACTGCTTGTTTCGTATCTTTCTGCGAACTTTCTTCAGGATGCGCTCCTCTGCCTTCCGAAAATAGCAGTGTCTTGATCATTTTCAATATCATTCAGATCACTGTGTTAAACTCTAAAGCAACTCTTTACAATACAGTATGGTACTAGCAGTTAAAACATCAGAATTAGTAACACTGTTCACAAGTTCTCCATTACAGCTAAAACCTAGTAAAAAGAATGATCAAAAATTGTAGCAGTTTCACTTTACTAAAAAAAATAAAAATGAGGATTTTTGTGTGCTATAAGAATCGTCATTAATCCATTAGCAAATGTTCACAATCCAGTCGAAGGTTACAGGGGTAGAAAGAATGTGTTCATCTCTTTTCTTGACATGCTTAGTGAACTACAAGACCATGGGGAGCCTGAGCCAATAACCCTGGGTAATCCTGGATGGAATGCTAATAAGGCCTAAGGAACACTCACTCACTCGCTCTGGTGTGCATACACATACACACATACATTCATACCAGTTCATTTAGGAGTTTTACGTTAACCTTGAACACACACCTCTGAAATGTAACTTCTTAGACATCTTCAAATACTAAATGATTTGAAAACTAAAATAGTAACTGAAGCCAGCCTACCTTTGTAAGTGGCAGGTTGTTGGGTAGAGACACGCCTTCCTGGTTCAGGAGTCTTTGTTCTTCTTCTGTCAGCTGTAGACCTGGGCACTGCAGTAAAGTAGACATTGTAGATACTGGTTTACTATTAGATTGTCTTTAATATAATGTTAGAGTATCTTTCTGTTCCAGTCAATTTTTTATGCAGTCTGTTGGGAGAATTTTTATAGAACCAGGCCGGGTGCTATTATAAAATGAACTGCAGATGGGGAAGACATAGTATGTATAGCAAAGCTGGAGCTTCAGCATCTGTAACCAGCATCTGTAACATAACAATTCAACTTTAGAAAGAAGGGAACAACTCATCTTAAAAATATTAAAATGAAGACTGCAAAAAACACCTGCCTATCTGCGTTTGATCACAAAGACTTTTTTTACACATTCATTCTTTGATTAATTCATTTCAGACTTTGTGATAAAATCTAAAAAAAAGGAGTCTAGCTATTTTATCCATTTGAGCTATTTGAGCCAGAAAATCATAAGGAATTACTGAATTGATTTAAATGTGCCAAAGGGCTTTAGTGAAAGGGCCTCATACATTGATTTATCTTGGGTATATTATTACTGCACAGGCTTACACAAAGCAGGATAAAACTGGCTTACCAAGTTTTGATCAACAATGTTGCAAAGAGCTTTGTTCATGAAATATATATTATAATGACTTCCATTCCCCATCAACACAATGGACTTGAAAGTGCCATGCAAGCCTATGATACTAAATACTACAAAATTGAGCAGTTGGCAGTTAGGCCCTTAAAGTTTGGTATTTTTTAAATCTCTCACCAGCTTACAATTGTGGACAACGTGGCACCAGAAGAAACTTTTATTTAAAGTCATAAAATCTGGTGAAAATATCTAATTCAAAGAAGAAAAACTTCTAGTTTCTGAAAACCTGTCTTCAACATTTTAGATGTCAGAACATTAAAATATCCGAACAATTGTAACTAGAACAGGCCACTCAATCCAACAGGCTTGTCCATCCTATTCACCTAGATTGTCTAAAATAACATTAAAACATAAGTTTGCTATTTTTCAAGTCAAAGTTATTTCTTCACAATCATGGTATTTATGAATTTGTCTCATGAAACTACATTCTAAAGTAAAGTATATATTTTATAAATTTTAAAAACTAAAATGCTCTTTCCTTTTATAATAGAGGTGAAGGGTACTGGAGTCCTATAATTAAGAAATGCCTTAAAACTTAACCAAATATGTCCATTTCTCAATCCAAAAATGTTATTGAATATTAATCTGTGTCTTGAAATTACATACATATTGCAAAACAGTGTATCCTTGTCACTTTAATATCAAAAAGAGCAAAACATTGTTGCGACAGTCGGCAGCTTTAAAAGGAGAACCAGCCATGCACTTTACTCCATTGCTCTTCCTCCTACTAGATGAACTTTTAGCCATAGTGGCATGGTTTCAACCTTGTTATCGACAAGCATCATTATTGACATTATTTGTTGTTGATGTGCAGATCTGAATTTCTGCCTCTGTTCTGTAGATAACTAGACAATAATAACTGAAAAAGTCAAACTTACAATTACTTATATTCTTTCACTATGTGAAAGCTTAATTCATTATTTCACAAGCATATTCTCTGCTGCCTCTGAAGTGATAATGTACATGTGTGCCTGAGAAAGAATATTGTAATGAACTGTAAGGAGTGACAGACAAAGGAATAAAATTGGTCACATTACACCATCTGCTGGTGATGCAGTCCCAAAAAGGACTTTTGGTTTCTTCAGCAACATGTTCACTGGTGACACATGCTCCCAGCTCCCATACTTTTACCTGCTTATGCATGCCACCTAGCTCCACCTCATTCTGGCTCAGAGGCAACCCATATGCCACTCCTTCTGTCGGATTTGTGAGCCTATCCAAAGACAAGGTCCAAATCCAAGACTTGCCGGCAGCTACGAATCAGGGCCAATGGACTCTAGCAGCTAGCAGACAAGTCCAAAGTGCTGTCTAATTGCTGTGCCTGTGATGCTGCCTTCACCATCCCTCCAAGGCCCCCCTGCTGCTACTATTCACAGAGCTCCTTATAGTTTTTCCAAGTAGTGCAGAGCTATCATTCCTGCCTCATAGCATAGGAGTCTGCATGAGATTTATATGTTCCTTCCATGTATTTACGGATTGATTGGTATGAGTAAGTATCAGTGAGTTTACTCACTCAAACACATTGTCCTAAGTTCTTTTATTACCATATCCTCAGCAAGATTGACTCATTGTGTATTAAAAATATCAACATTTAGTTTGAGGCATTTCAATCTGTTCAATCACACACTCTGACATGAAGGTAAGTTTTACTCAAATACAATGCAGTGTGACCAGTTCACCTCTGATTTATTGTTATGTGTACAAAGTACAATGAAAATCTTATGAGATCATTTTACTACACTGTCAATCATCCTGAAAATTCTGGACCATTTAGGAAACAATAATCCTATGAATCAAGTGCATATCTGTCTGTTATTACAAGCTATGGCAGAACATAACAGCTGAAGACACAGAATTGCAAAAGCAAAAATATGATAAAAAGCAGAATATACCTTGGAGTTGGGGACTTGTTAGGGTTGTTAGAATATTATCCATGAGAGGTTGTGAGTAGACAAGTGAACAAGAAATGTATTCTTACCTCAAGAAAAACAGTTCTAGGAATCTGGATAAATAATTCTAGTTTCCTTTCACTATCACAAGGATGCCTCAAACACGGAAGGCAAGTCTTTTGGGTTTTTTTTATATCAAAACCTTTACTGCTTCAAAGTAGGTGTACTTGGTAAGTTTTACACTGTTTCGTTCACCTATGGACTTGTGTACCCTTTAACTCCATTGTAAGCTGCAAGAACAGATAAGGTATTTTTAAAATCTGTTTAAAAAGTCACAATTTTATGTCATAAGTTAATATATACAATGATTATGAAGAAATAACTTAATAATATCCATTAATTCCATAATCTGAAAGGACCAAAAGCCCTACTCTCCACAACACAATTTGGTAATGTATTCCATGTGTCTATGGTTCTTTGTGTAAAGAAAGCTTTCAACAGTTGTGCAAAATCAGCCCTTAACAACTTTCCAACCATGTCCCTGTGTTCTTGTTAAAGAATTTATTTTCAGTAATAGCTGGAATTTACAGTACTAATTCATCTATAATTTTAAACACTTCAATCATTGCACCTCTTTATCTCTGATTGCTTAAATTGAAAAGGCTTGACTCCTACAATCCCTCCTCATAGTTCATACCTCTTAGTCCTGGAATCAGCCTAGTGGGTTTTCTTTGGACTTTTTCCAATGCTGCTACATGTTTTTTACTTTCTCGTATAGGAAGTATAGGGAAAGTATTGGAGTCCTCCAAAGATTACATTTCGACATTTTGATAAAACCCAATGTTTTAGACCTCCCTGAGTCTTAAAATACCATTTTTGGAATTATGTCTGTGTCTGTGTCTTTGTGTGTGTGTGTGTATGTAAACACAATAACTTGAGTACACTTTCACTTAAGTCAACCAAATTTTGCATACAAGTATTAGGTACAAAACATAGATTTCTACCAACTTTTGGGCTATTTCCGTTAACCGGAAGTGGTACTTTACTTTTTATTCATGCAGCTGCAGAGTGTGATTTATTCAACTTTACTTTTATAATAATTGTACAATATATTATTAATTTGATGCTGATGGTTCTTTAATTTACATAATATAAAAATATAATCATTGTCTTGCAGTTTACTCCTCAAATATCCATCCCCATATCTGAGTATACAAGAAAGTCTAGGGAAGACCACTCACGATTTTTGTAATATGGAGACTAAAACTATTCACAGAACTCCAGGGGAGACCTCACTAGTGTGTTATATAATTTAATCAAAACCTTCTTAACTTGTATTGTATTGACTTCCTTGACATTCTATTAGCCTTGTTGAGCGCATCTGCACACTGTCTGGATGTAGATAGAGATGAGTCCACTGTGACTCCTATATCCTTCTAATGAGGTGTCCTTTCAGGTTTGAGACCTCCCATTGCGTATATACTTCCTGTGTGTAACACTTTACATTAACTTACATTAAATGTCATCTGCCACAAATCTTCCCAAGCCTGTACTCTATCAAAGTCCCTCTGTAACAATTTAGCTGATTTTTATATTATCTAGTATTCCATTTAGTTTGGTATCATGTGCAGACTTTGGACAACACTTTGAACATCACCTAATTCTGATAAAAGTTCTCCTATTTTGAATACAATAATTCATTTTTAACACAGGTTTTTAATATTCTTATTCCAGTAGCAAGTATACATGCTCTTTTCTCAGTTCACAGCAACTGACATGCGTAAAGTTTTCATGTAAATAACAGCCTATAAAGGAATTATAGGAAGCTAATTTGAAAGGGCTTTGGTGCCTGTAGCTGTTTATTATCATATGTCAAATAAAATGCTTTGGAAATGAGAGTACCTGAAGTGTGAAAATAAAATGCAAAAGTGTAGTGGCTATAGCTTCCATCAAAGGAAAAGTATGACTACAACATTTTCAGCATTAGCTACCAATAACCACATAACCTGAGGGTGAATATTTTCTGCCTATGTAGAGTAGGATCAGGTGAACAGAGAAGTCAGACTTCTGTGAAAAGCTGGTCTAATTATGTTACTTCAAAAATATGCGTGCAATATTAGGACATGAACTATAATTAGCTACAATGTCAGTTGTAAGACTTCCTTTTCATGTTTCTTCTGATGCTCCAGAGCTTGAAATTGTAATCCTCGGAGAGAAATAATTTTGTTTTCATTTTGCAAATAAAGGCTCAATTAAACAACAACATTAAATATATAAATAGCATATTTTCTGCTCAAAGTGGTTTACAAGATGAAATAAAAAGGAAGTTAATATAAAACCTAAACAAACAAGATTAGGCAATAATACCATACAGTATGTATCAAAGAAAAAGGTAAGGTCAGATCGCATGGAGGACAGAAAAAAATAAAAACAAACTCCAATTAGGAGAAGGAGGCGTTTGGGAGCATGCGCAGATTACAGTACGTTGCTGCACCCACCACATGGAGAAAACAAAAAAAGCTCCAAATTTACATGAATGTATGACATGATTATTAAAAAAATAAATTTCACTCCAGAAAGTCAAATATTTAGGTATCAGCCTCTGCCAGTGTAAAGCACAACCATATATAATGTAACTATCATAACCATTGTCCCTAGAAGGGGATAAAACACAGAATAAAAGTGTATTTATACAAGAAAATAAAAATAAACAGAAAAATAAACTGCACGTTCACTGGTCCTCCCATTGTGGGCCTGGGACCATGGTCATTCACCCACTGACCAACCTCCATTATCAAACCAAACTATCAATCTCCATATCTCTTCCCACTCTTTCTTTTTTCCTCTCCTTCTTTTCCTGGTGCGCCATAACCATTCTCACCTCTAAACTATCAACTTAGTAAGTCCTTGAAAGCTTTAATCTCCTTTCTGGGTCACTGCCATCTGAGATGGAATTAGTTCTGAGGTTAGGAGCATGTCTCCAAGGCTTAGGAGTCATCAGGCTCTATGGGGGCAACCCAGACTCCCACCCCTCTGTTCATTCTACAGCCTTAAAAAGGTCCAGTTGTCTTAGGCAATCTTAATATTTCTACTCAAGAAAAATGTGAAACTGATGGGCTGGAAGGAAATAGCTGGCCCCTGAGCAATACTCTTGGATTAAACATTTAAAACATAAACATTGTCCCACTCTCAAGTTGGGACCACATGTTGCCATCAATTCGCGAAGAGATAATATTGCCCTCAAGACCTCCTCTTTTTCTGAGGAAAATTGGGTATCCTTGTCATTTGTTAAGTCTCTAGCATCCTGGTGAAATGTTATTAGATTCCACCCAGGTGGCATGACTCTCTTTCCTTCACTTCAAATTGCTCATCCCGGACTATTATTTCACAAGATATACAGGTATCACACCCCAGCATTATCTATCTTTCACTACTAGCAGGATGAATGTCCACACTTCCAATGCATGTCCCTCACTCATTCTGTCTTTCTGTCTCTGAGTCTTGCTGGGTTCTCTCCTTGTTTTGTCCACCCTTTTCACACTGCCAATCCTTTGGCCATTACACAACCAATCACAAGATCAATAATGCTTTTACCATCACTTTTTGTTAAAATGATCATTTTTCCCTTTTCTGCTAGCAATGCTCATTGTTATTTAAAAATAGCAACACATGTGAAACGTTCAGTATTTCAGTAGGGTTAGATTAGCTTACCCATGCACTTTGTTTTCTACAGTCAGTTTTCAGATTTTATAACTTTTTAAGCTCCTGTAACTTGCTTTGCTACTAGCTAATGATGATGAAAGCCATTCCTTTCATAAAGAAAACAACTGTCATTTTCTTGTTCACAAAATCCATCATTCTTATGGACTGAATAAGGCTAAATTTACAGAAGTGTATGACCATTCACAAGAAGTTCTCAATGATCTGGCACTCGGTGGGATATAATTTTATTTACTGGTGCTAAATGATAAGTGAGCTTCAGATAAAAACACAAATTGCTATTCCTCAGTAAGAAGAAACAGTGCTAACCAAAAAGGTGGCATGGTCAAGGGGGATCCAACATTTTAAAAGTAGCCTCATTTATACTAAAATATATAAGGAAAACATTTTATGTTGCGGACTTAATGCATTGTTCTCAGTTGTGGGACACTTCATTCCTCATTCGTTCCAGGCATGTCAAACTGAATTTGTATGGAGCAGTACATCTGTTACAGTTGTGCTTGAAAGTTTGTGAACCCTTTAGAATTTTCTATATTTTTGCATAAATAAAACGTAAAACATCATCAGATTTTCACTCAGGTCCTAAAAGTAGATAAAGAGAAACCAGTTAAACAAATGAGAGAAAAATATTATACTTGGTCATTTATTTATTGAGGAAAATGATCGAATATTACATATTTGTGAGTGGCAAAAGTATGTGAACCTTTGCTTTCAGTATCTGGTGTGACCCCACTTTGCAGCAATAACAGCAACTAAACGTTTCCGGTAACTTTTGATCATTCCTGCACATCAGCTTGGAGGAATTTTAGCCCATTCCTCCGTACAGAACAGCTTCAACTCTGGGATGTTTGTGGGTTTACTCACATTAACTGCTCGCTTCAAGTCCTTCCACAACATTTCGATTGGATTACGGTCAGGACTTTGACTTGGCCATTCCAAAACATTAACTTTATTCTTCCTTAACCATTCTTTGGTAGAACGACTTGTGTGCTTAGGGTCGTTGTCTTGCTGCATGACCCACCTTCTCTTGAGATTCAGTTCATGGACAGATGTCCTGACATTTTCCTTTAGAATTCTCTGATATAATTCAGAATTCATTGTTCCATCAATGAAGGCAAGCCATCCTGGCCCAGATGCAGCAAAACAGGCCCAAACCATGATACTACCACCAGCATGTTTCACAGATGGGATAAGGTTCTTATGCTGGAATGCAGTGTTTTCCTTTCTCCAAACATAACGCTTTTCACTTAAACCAAAAAGTTCTATTTCTGTCTCATCCGTCCACAAAAAATTCTTCCAATAGCCTTCTGGTTTGTCCACGTGATCTTTAGCAAACTGCAGACAAGCAGCAATGTTTTTTTTGGAGAGCAGTGGCTTTCCCCTTGCAACGCTGCCATGCACACCATTGTTTTTTAGTGTTCTCCTGATGGTGGACTCATGAACATGAACATTAGCCAATGTGAGAGAGGCCTTCAGTTGCTTAGAAGTTACCCTGGGGTCCTTTGTGACCTCGCCGACTATTACACACCTTGCTCTTGGAGTGATCTTTGTTGGTCGACCACTCCTGGGGAGGGTAACAATGGTCTTGAATTTCCTCTGTTTGTACACAATCTGTTTGACGGTGGATTGGTGGAGTCCAAACTCTTTAGAGATGGTTTTGTAACCTTTTCCAGCCTGATGAGCATCAACAACTCTTTTTCTGAGGTCCTCAGAAATCTCCTTTGTTCGTGCCTGATACACTTCCACAAATGTGTTGTAAATAGCAGACTTTGATAGACCCCTGTTTTTTAAATAACACAGGGTGCCCACTCACACCTAATTGTCATCTCATTGATTAAAAACACCTGACTCGAAAAATTACCTTCAAATTAACTGCTAATCCTAGAGGTTCACATACTTTTGCCACTCACAAATATATAATATTCGATCATTTTCCTCAATAAATAAATGACCAAGTATAATATTTTTGTCTCATTTGTTTAACTGGTTTCTCTTTATCTACTTTTAGGACTTGAGTGAAAATCTGATGATGTTTTAGGTCATATTTATGCAGAAATATAGAAAATTCTAAAGGGTTCATAAACTCTCAAGCACAACTGTATGCATAGCTTAAGTACAGCTTATCTATGGATCAACTAAAACGTGACATGAATCAAGAGCACCCTAAGCCTCTCCCTGCAATTGTGCCCATTCGAGCCACTGTGAATAACAGGTATGTACTGTCCTGAATGAGTAGGCCACTTGCTTTAGAAGTTTGCACAGAATTACTGTAATCTGCAAAAGTTGTAATGTCATCTCACCTTCTCTGTGTGTTCTATGCAGAGTTTACTTGTTCTCCCTATGTTCAAACCAAAACATGGGACACTGATTTTACTGTCATTGCCCCAAAAATATGTGAACAAACTGACTGGTAGTGTCACTTATTGTAGTTTGTGAGACACACAGAGGATCCCTGCCTAAAACATTTACTTGATAAATTAATATAGTACATCATATCATAAATTACTATGACAAAGCACATGATGTAAATATAGTTCTACTATATGATGTTTCAGTTTAACTAATGTATCTCACCATTCATCCATTCGTTTTGCAAACCTGATTTTTCCAGTACAAGGCAGGAGATAGCCGGGCACAAGCAAGAACCAACCTTAGAGATGGACAATTTATTACAGAGCACACTCACACAAACAGATTTATTCAATTTGAAGTCACAATCTCATGAAATATATACAATTTTGGGATAATATGTTGGAAACTGCAGTGCATGGGGAGATCATGTAAAATTCATAAAGTGGTAGGAATGAAACTGAGGCACAGGTCGCAGAAACTTTAAGGCTATATCAGAAAGCATCGACACTGCACCAATGTGTTGTCCCAGTATAATACTCTCTGAAAATCCTACCATTTTATTCACTATCAAGTATGGTAAATTCTTTCTAATAATAATAATAAATAGTTAAAAGTAACTGTCAATAACACAACATAAATGTAAGATTTCTGACGTACCTATATGTGAATGGGACTATATGATACCTACCACTAATAAGTCAGCTGAGGACTGAAACTCTTTTGTTAAGTCAGGCAGGCTTATTTTCTCTGTAGTGTTCAGAGTGATGGATGGCAGCTCATTCACAATGCAAGCATCGGAGATCAGCATCTGAGGGTTCCACTGATCTAAAAAGAAAACCACTGAATTACTCTTTTATTTTACTTTAGTTTATTTATCCCCATTATCAAACTCACTAATCCAATTTAAGAGTAATAAGAAGCAAGAGTAAATCCTGGCAATATCAGGCAGACGTAAAGAGCCAACTCTCAAAAGAGAAACATTCCATTGCATTCACTCACAGTCACTCATACTGAGGTAGCCTAGAACAGCCAATTTATTTAACATGCATGCCTTTAGAATGTGAGAGAACACCCAACACAAATACAGAAGAGACTGTATGAACACCACACAGCCACTGTGCTGTTGATACAAAAAAATCTTCATTTGGATTTTGATCTTTGTTTGTCTGCGAATGAATTAGAAAAAGAAGCACTAAATGGCAGTAGAGAGACAACTAAAACATAGGCATTGCATTAAGATTCTCCTCCAGGCTTATACTACTGAAGACTGTAGTACTCCAGTCACACCTCAAAACACAGACATTCAAACTAAACAAATTGTTGTGCTTTAAATTAACTAAAGAGATCTTCATTTAGATCTTGATCTTTGTTTGTCCGCGAATTCCACGCATGCGTAGACCACCTACCAGTTTAGTACGTTGTTGTTACTCACGGATGTCAACAATGTGCCTGAATAACGAAAGGGGTGGTGGACAGTGTTACGCTGGTTAGCTCCTGAGGCCTGGTTAGAGAATGAGATTGACGAAGATAAAAGGTACGTGCCTACGTAACATATGAATGAAAGAAAGACAGTGGGCAAAATGAATGACAACGTAACAGCACGTTCCAGAAATTATTATTGTTATGTTGTAGCCGGCGAGTGCTACGCGTCTCAACAGTTGTACCGTGGCTTGCTCACATGTCAGTGAAGTGATCCCTATTTATGCTTTAAAGAGCCTGGATACCTATGTGTCCCCCTTTTATAACCATTGCTCCGTGTATATTGCCTTACTCTTTGGATTGCCACAAAGCAACCTGTGAGATTGAAGAAAGGTTGAGAAGAGATCGTGAGAGGAAACGACAGCGTCGTGAAAACGAGACGGACTGTGAACGGACAGAAGCAGAAATGCTCCTACACCACCACATAATTACTATTCGGACAGTGATTCTGAGTAGGCCGTTCCTATCGAAACAATATCCAAGGGTTTTCTTTTGTAATTTTGTTTCCCTTATAAAAAAATCATAATGCTGTGTGACAAAGGGCCCAGTTCACGACTGCCAGCCGCGTTTAAACAGGGAGCCCTTCACAGACAACTTTAACATGCACAACGTAGTTGGGCGCACATGGCTAGTATACAATATTTATCTATTTAACATAATTTAACTTAATTCAATTTATTGTTATTGTACAGCACATTACAGCCCAGTGAAAAGAATGTGTTGATTATCTCACTGACACAGGAACATTCAGCAAAAATCCAGTATGTGGTGCAGTGACATAGCAGGAATAAGTTAGTAAATATAGCAAAAAGAGTTAAAAATATAAATAAATAGCAGTCCTTAATTTAAAAAATACAGTTTATAAACAAACATCAAACTGAACAATTAATGATAAAACAGCCAAATGTAACCTATATTGGTTTGTAGGATTTAAACATTTAACCATGCCTAAACACTCTTGATCCTCTGCCACCAGAATGGCCACATTTACATTTACACTATTTTGTTTAGCAGACACTTTTATCGAAAAGGAAATTACAAAAGAGGTCAACAAAATCGAGTAAACATTAGTCTGGGGACTGTTTAGGAACAGCCATTACAGAAAAGCTCAAAACAAAATATAAGCCAGTTGCAAGTCCAAGATTTACAAAAACCAACAGTAATCACTTAGAAATTTACCAGACAAGACAGCATTCAAATGTTTTTCAAACACATTGGCATTCACATAGTAGTCACTCAGAATTAGTAGCTGTTGAGTAGCCTTATGACCTGTGGATAAAGGTGCTTGTGAATCCATTGATCTGAGTGCTTTTTCCTTTTGTCAGAAAACAGGAGTTAGATGAGTATGGGCATGATGATGTTTACTTAATACTTTTACCAAGGACTTACCTAATTCTATTGATATAATGTCCACAGCATTTGCTGCTTCTTGTGCCTTCATTCCATTAAAATTCCCAATGTCATAGACAACCTGGTACAGCTCACCAGGTTTCAGCTGACCAGTGTCACTATGCGGTGGACTGTCAGAGTGTGGATCCTCCGAGATCCCGCTGTCACTTTCTGAAGGAGACTCTAGTGCCTGACTAGAGTTGTAGACATCATTTGGATTGATAATGACATTGAGGACCTCTTCAGACTCAGTCTTATGCAGGTTCTAAGAAGAACAGACAATATATTACTAATGATATGAATTCAAATTCTAGTATTCAATGTAGGTATATTATACATACATGTATAAAGGGGACACAGGAGAATAAGTTGGATGAGGTAGAAATGAGAATGTTAAGATGGATGTGTGAAGTTATGAAAAAAGGACAGAATAAAAAAAATGAGTTAATCCGAGTTGCAATGAAAGAGGGAGAGATATCTAAGAAAGCACAAAAACGTAGGTTAAAGTGATATGAACATGTGATGAGACGAGACAGTGAATATGTGGGTATGGGAATGGAAGTACATGGGACAGAGAAAAGCGAAGGAGACCAATGTGGAGGTGGATGGATAAAGTAAAAGAAGATTTTCAAGGAAAATAGTCTGACTGGCGAAGAGGTGCAGGACCATGTTTGTTTGGAGAAGGTTGATCAAGGACATCGACCCCACATAGTAGTAGTAGTAAAAACAGTAGTAGTAGTAATAGTAGGAGTATTTTTTTGACTTTCAAGAAAAACCTGTTGATACATGTCATACATCTATTACTATTTGAACACAGTATAATTTAATGGATAAATAGACAGATGGAGGAAGGGATGGATGGTTTCAGGAAATTAATGGATACCGTATCATTTTTTTTTTCTGTTTGGTATTATTCATTTTTCTATCGATCTCAAGATTTATTTGGTACAAGTGCAATTTGTTTATTTAGAATTTAACAACAATCAAGTTCGTGGTCACATTGGATCTGATAAATTAATTTTATAAAACTAACTTTTAAATTAGCAATTTCATGACTAATTAATAGCAATGTTACTGTGCTGCAATGTAATGCAGTGATAATTAGTCTAACTTATTATACACCAGTAAAAAGGTCAATCAGTGTGATTGGTATGTACTGTAGGCAAGATAATGGTTTCTTTTAAAGAGTAATAATATTACCTTTCTTGTTACTTATTAGCAAAAGCAATTTGCTACATTACTTATTATTTACTATATTACTCCAGATGCCTGCATCCCCATAACAGGGTCACACAACTAACTTCTTTTAAATTTTAATCCAATTTATTAGAACAATTAACCTGGTAGACAAGGAGTCAGCAATCAAACTGCATAACCACAAACATTGCAACCTCTAAGAAAAATTATAAATATATAAGTTAATGTACTAGTCTCTCCCTACTCATTATAAAATTATAACTATATAAATTAAAGTACTAGTCTCTCCCTACTTTTTAACTATAGTATTCTCAAAGTATGAAGGAGTTTAATGGTTTTGCCAAGCATTTACAAAACATTAAATGTTGCTTCATATTTAGGCTGATATCATGTCCAGCCTCAAGCGCCCAGTTTTGTTACTTCTGTCTGACATACAGTATTAAATACAGTCCCAATGTTCAGAAGTGAAACTATGATTGTATTTCATTAACATACAAGCTTCTGAAATCTCTTATCAGACAGTCTGTTCCTTCTTGGGGTGAGCTCCACTGGTACGCTAGATGGTGTCGGAGTGTTGTACTTCATGTACATGTTTTTGATGTTTGAGAACTGGTTCAGAGTATCAGCCTCATAACCTCATGACCTCAAATAGTCCACAACTTCTTTTCTGTCCAGTAGCTGTTCTCATGCTCTGTCTTAAATGCAAAAAAGTCCTTTTCCTCATGGCTGGCTGGTGTCATGGACATAGAGGCTGGTTCCTCTACAAGAGCAATAGACACTCTGCTATTAGAAGCTCCCTTGTAAACGTCTTTCCCTGTGGCAGCTTAACATTGCTGTTCATGGGTATTTTCGCAATCTAAAGGAGGGCAACTCAACAGCAGAAATAGGCAACATCTCCTCTACAATATACTCAATAACAAGCTTATTCAAATCCCATCTGCTTAACTTCTCTCCACCAGAGTGTTCTGTACTGAAATCCAGTTTCATTTTTTTTGTTTTTTGTTTTTCCCAACTCACAAGTTTCACATTCCTGATATGCTGCCGTGTCAGATTCTTTAATAAATTTGACGTTGCATTTTTCCCAGTTGAAAGCTTTTTGCTTTCAGTAACAAGTTACTGTGTAACACATTACTGTCCAACACTGTTTTAAGGGTATTATTATAGTTACTGCCACACTACTTAGTATTGTACTTTTTATATATTATTTTAGCTTGAATGAAACTTTACAGTAGCAAGCAGCTTTTCCAGGGTATTTTACAACGTGTCCAGTTTCTTCCTCCTATCCAAAGACATGCAGGTTGATACATAACTCCACTTTGCCTTTGACTGAACGTGAAACAACTATGTTACTGTGTTCTCTGGTAGCAAAATTGCATGTAACCAATAATGAATATATAACTTGCTTTCTATTTTGCACCTTTTTAAAATTGTTCTTTCCATATAAATTACATGGGATCAATAAAAGGTTTTAAAGTACTCAACCATTAAAAATGATTTTTGCCAGTCTTACTGGTTTCCTTACACTAAATATACTGTATCAAGTTTTGTAGTGTATTTGAAAATGTATTCAAGTACAAATGTAGAGAATCTCTAAACATTACAAACAAATAGTGAATTTACTTCCAAGTCACCATACTTACGCAGTGTCCATTAAGTGCCCACTCCTCCATGGTTTTGCCATGTTCCTCAGACAAAACTTCAAAAGAGAAGGGATGTTCGCCCCCAAGAAATGTGCTGTCTGACAGCACCTCCTCTTCTTGCTGCCCAAAGAAGACATTTTGGTTCTCCGAATCCATTTCCTATAAGACAAATATTTTCTCAAGTGATATACCAGAACCTTATAAAGTTCCATTTCTTAGATCCAACATAGTAAAAAAAAAAAAAAAAAGTTAATGAAATAACAACAAGTTATGAAAATCCACTCCAAATTCTACCCTCTGGTGAACTGTTGTCCTGTCTGAGTCATTTCCTGCTTGATAGCCAATGTTGCCTGGATAGGCACCAGCACCCTGTAACCCCAATCTGCACTGCATAATAATATAAAATTAAACAATTTTGTCAGTCTTGCCAATTCCAGTTCAGGGTGCTGTTGGGCTGGAAAACAACCTGACTAACTGCATTTTAAATGTCTCAAAATGATTTTTAGATATATTAAAATAACTACCTGTCTTTTTAAAGTTAAAGTCTATTTAAAATATTTGGAAATACATTTTAAGGTTTCTTAAATGAAGATAAAAGAAATATCAAGATATCTTAAAATGAATGTGTAATATCTAAAAAACATTTCAGATATCTCAAATGTGAGTAAATTTCTAAATTACTCCAAATTTCTGTATTTTGAAAAGGCATAATTATATTTCAAGATTCAATAATTTAAAATAGCTTTCTGTCTATTTTTCTTATTTGAAATTGGTTTTGATGTATTACAAATGCAATTACAAAAAATTGTAATGACAAAAAGTAATAAATAAAATGCAGAACATTTTGAAATATCTCACATGCATCTTCAGAACAGGTAATCCACCTGAAGCTAAGCATGTTCAGTCCCAGCCACTATTTGGATGAGAGATCAAGTCATTTGGGAAAAGCTTGGGATGCTGCTGGAGGAGGTGTTGGTGAGGCCAGCAGGAGGCATTTATCCTGTGGTCTGTGTTGATCCCACAGTGAAATGGGACACTGATATAAAAATGGTACCATCCTTTGGATGAGATGTAAAGTTAAGGTCCTAACTCTGTTAGCTCATAAATGATCCCTGAGCATCCTCTGCAAAAAGTAGAGTGTATCCCGATATCCAGGCTAAACTGCCTATTGTGGCCTATTCTTTCTGGGCCCCTAATCATCCCTTTTCTATAACTGGCTAAATATCTCCCACCCCTTTACCACCTAACAGTTAATGTGTGGTGAGCGTACTGTACACAAAATGGCCATCGTGGCATCATCCAGGTGGATCCTGCACGTTAGCGGTGGTAGAATTAACTCCCCACTCATTTTGTAAAGCTCTTTGAGTAGGGAGAACAGTGCAATATAAATGTAAAGAAGTATTGCTATTATCATTTGAAATATTACAAATAAATAAAACATTATTTCAAATTTTTGAAATCCATTTGAGATTTCCTAAAATGCATTTAATATATTTTAAATACATTCTGAGATCTCTGAATATTAAACTGACTTGCTATACATACATGTACAAGAGGCTAATTGAAAATCAGCAATTAACCTAACAGGGAGGGATTTGGGATATTGTAAGAACACCACAGAATCTGCAGACAACCCACACAGACAGTAGAAATGGGACCTGAATCGAGACATTGGAGTCATAAAAATGCAGTACTGAGTTGGATTAAGCCAGCTAGAAAATGGAAAGATGGATGATTTTTCAAATTCCCCGACCCATAAATATATAAAACTAAAGTGACAAGTTAGCTTCAGTGGAGTGGAAATCCTGTGCAACAAGTCAAACAGTACCCCCTGTATGTACTCACTTTGGGGCATCAAATGACCATGAATCCGTGCTTTGAAAAAGAAAATCCTTTTAAAATGACTCTTACTGAGAAACAGGGAAAAAAAAAAAAAAATCACACAGACATATCCATTACTGTCCTTTTCTGGATGCATGCATTCCTATGCAAACCTTAAATAACCAGGTACATACTTGCAAATTTGTTGTTTTGTTGTTGTATCGCATATCACAAGTGATACTGTTGGCTATATGAAGTAACAAGGGTAATCGCACATTGAAACCCTGAACGATTATGATTATTATTAAAAATTATTCCTTCATTTATAAAGGAAACAATTCAGCTAGTGCAGTATATCATTGCCATTAAATACAATTAAAGTCCAAATCTATGGATTGTAGATACCCTTCCAGTTACCAGTTTTTCAAAACTTAAAATTATCAAATCATAGTTGAAGTCATCCATGGGAAAACAACATATAAGCAGCTTGACTATCATCAGCATTAACTCAGACCTTGCCCAGAAGCTGTCATGTGATGACCTAATAGAGGACTTTGTATTCAGAAAATGGAGACGTGTGCAGTTGTGATACTCAACAAAGAGACTGAAGAAACATTTACTTTCAAGCTTTGATTATTTTAAAAAAAATTATAGTGAAATGCGTGATGCATGCTTTTTTTGTTTATTGATTATTTATGTATATACTTATTATTCAAATGAAAGCTGTTATATGAGATATGATGTAGTGGATTCAGAGAAGGAGAGTGGGCCCAAGAAGAAGATACCCCTTAAAGTCCCAGTTTGGTGAGAGGCAGCTCTGACTATAGGTTTTGAGTGTAATATTGCATATGCAGAGTTTTTGATGCCCTTTCTAACTGTGCTACCAGTTACTTAGGGGTTGACAGTAAGGTTGCTGTCTCACAGCTAGAGAAGACCGGATAGAAATCGCAGGCTGAGTCACTATTACCATGTGGTTTGAGTAACCTATTTAGGTTTGTGTAGGTTTTTTCCAGGAACATCTGTTTTCCCTCTGTGATAGACAGCTGGCGTTTCAGTCTGGCCGGGATGTCCCTGAACAGAAAGGAGGAGGAAGAGCAGGTTTTTTAGGACACTGCCTCCCCCAGGACACTAGATGGCAGCTCCCATGGACAGAAATGGTTCCCCAGATTCCTTCAGGGCATCATGGAACATGGAGTCCGTTTCTTCAGCCCTGTTGGGTGCCGTGGGTGCCGCCAGGGGGAGCTCACAAAGAACCTTTATTACGACCCGGAAGTACTTCGGAGGCATGAGGATGGAAGCCTGCAGTACTTCCGGGCTACTTGAAGAGGATGATGTGGCGTTTGACCCGAAGAAGGAACACTTCCGGGTCATGAACTATTTAAAGGACTTTGGGGAAACCCAGCAATGAGAGCCAAAGTTGGGTGGTAGAGTACCAGAGCTGCTGGGTGGAGAGGAGGATATTGATTATTGTTTATTATTGGGGAATTGTGGAGTGCGCGGTGCTTTGTGCACTTTATCTGAAGAAAAATATTGAAGAAATTATTCTGGGTGCTTTTTATAAGTGTGTCTTGGATGTCTGTTTGGTGGGTTTCACAGGGCAACAGCACCTCTAGCGTCACACCTCACAGAATATAAAAAGTGCTATTTTGGTTGATATCTGTTCATTTGTTCTCAGTCCTGCTTAATGTTACTCAGGGTCATGGGGACCAAAGCTCATCCAGGAAGTATCAAGCACAAGAAAGGAACCAGTCCTAGATGGGGATTTAGTTCATCAAAGGGTATAGTTAAGTACACTCACTTTTACGTTGGCAATATAGAGTGACAGATTAAAGTCTGGGTTAAGATATACTGTGGCTCTGAATCCACGCAATGTGAGTAACCGTATGCATGCATGTGTGCATGAAAGTGCACATTCATGGACTTGTGCACCATCCTTAGTTGCATTCTGTCTGGAACTAAATGAATGAATGAATGGATAGATGAAGATGAATAGATTATTTAGGGCATATTACACCTTACTGAAGGTAAAATAGTGTAGCTTCTACTCAGCCCATTTTGTTTAAGTGCTGAATAGCCAGTTCAGGTCAAAAATCTATCATGCAACATATAGCCCATTTACAATGCATTTAAAAAAATATTCACCCCCTTGCAATATTTCACATTATATTGATATACAACACTGAATCACAGTGGATTTAATTTGGCTTTTTTGACACAGATCAACAGCTACAAACTCTTTAATGTAAAAAAACTGATTTCTGATAACAAAATCTAAATTAATTAAAAATATAAAACAAAAAATCATCGATCACAGAAGCAATCACACACTTTAATATGACACAACTAAGAAAATCACCCGAGGAGTTAAGTGTTTTTAAAAGTCACATAACTTCAATGAAGACCACCTGTCAGGGGTTTCAGCTGATTGCTTTATAAATGCACCTCTTGTGTGAGGTCCAACTTCTGGCAAATCAGTATGGTGACCTAACTAACACAAAGAAGACAAAAGAACACTCCAAGTAACTCTGTGAGAAAAGGTATTGAAAAGCACAAGTCAGAGAATGGAGACAAGAAAATATCCAAGTCACCGAATATCCCTTGGTTTCCAATCAAACCAGTCATTAAGAACTAGAAAGAGTATGGCACAGGTGTAAATCTGCCCAGAGCAGGCTGTCCACAAAAGTTGAGTGATCATGCAAGAAGAAGACTCGATAGGGATCAGTGTCGAAAATCCAAATTAAATCCACTGTGATTCAATGTGGTATAATAATAAAATGTGAAAACTTCCAGAGGGGTTAATACTTTTTGTGACCAATGATTTATAAACAACTAATTATTTTTAGTTTTGTTCACGTTTCACAGCTGTGTATCACAATAGGATGACAGCCTTGTGGCATGCCACATGGCAAAATCAATGTGCAAACAAGCACATGCACACAAACTGAAAATAATATTCTTAACTGACAATGTTTGCTCTCAGATTGTGTGTACTCAAACCCATCCAAAAATCACTGAAGAATGTTCTAGAGAATTTGTTTAACAATTACTTCAAAATTTGAGTTTTCACCTTTGCTTGTTTGCATGACTTTGACTTTCAGTTGGTTTTCCCTCCTTGACTGGGTTCAGAAAAGATTTGCTATTGATTCAGAATGTATAACCATGAGTTGGGAACAATTTAGACCAGGAGGTCAGCCACCACAAAATCTAAACCATAGCCATTGGATAGCAATACACTACTTATAACAATAGTAAAGACAAATCATCTATCTAATACTGCATACTTTATTTATTTTTTTTTAGACTGGCAGCAAGGTGGTATAGTGGTAGTGCTACTGCCTCAAAGTAAGGAGACCACAGTTCACAATGGTCCTGCATGTAGTCTGCATGTTCTTCCCATATCTGCATGTGTTTCTTCTGACTGCTCTGTTTTCCTCCCGCAGTGCCAAGACAAGCAGATTAGATGGTTTGCGACTTGCCCCTGGTGTGTGTATGTGTGCGTGCGTGTGGTGTGCGTCTGTGTGTTCGCTCTGTGACCATGGACTTTGCACTGTCCAGGGATTGTTCCTGTTCTGGACCCTAAGAATGCTGAATTATTCTCCAGTTCCCTAATGAACCTCCTCAGCATAAAATGGGTTTTGAAGATGGGTAGGGTGGTATACCTTTTTATTTCATTACTAGATTGTCTGTTCTGGCAGCATGCTTATATAGTTTTCTTGCCAGTTCCAATTTCCTATAAACTGGGATTAAATCAGGCGCTATTCAGATTTCACTCATTCTTTCATTAGCAGATAAAGATAGATATGAGTGACAACAGAGCACCAAGTGCCACAGTTATATTTTGCAGGACTCAGAGCTTTTCACAGATTTCCAACTATTTTTTAAATTGTTATTTTTCAAAATGCTTTGAAAGCTGACAGCACAGAAGCACAGGCACTAGCCACATAGTCACTTCAAAGACACAGTTGCTAAATACTATTTTTAAAGCCTAAAGTGACTTTTCAAGTTAAAAGAAGTAAGAAACAGGTTAAACCCTCGAGACAACCATTAAACATTAAACAGAAAGTCATATGATCGAAAATTTCATATACTTGAGCTATCTGAATTGGTGTAACATAAAAGTCTGGTATGTATGTGTTTTATATTTTTTTTCTTTTTTCCTTTTAAATCCTCAGTTATGTACTGTATGTTAGGTTGACTGGAAACCTTTATACTAAGCCAATTTAGAGAATGTGCCTTGTGGTGGAACATTCTGCTAGGAGTTCTGCTCAGGTGTCTGGAGCTGTGTCATCATGCCACGTATTTCACTGCCAATATTATTGCATTTCAGTCTTTGCTGTTTTAAATATAAGATTCTGAAAAGCTACACAAGTGGCTTAAACTTAATATGAAATATTTTAAAAGCAAGCTATTAATTTCATGAAAACTCTGTATTGTATACTTTTGTAAATTGATAAGGGTTGCTTCCTTGTTTAAATACAGCTTATCTTCCTTAAGTCAGCAGGATGTAATAAATGTTAATGGCTCAGTAAATACACTTCTCTCAAAACCAATTGTAGTAGTCTGGTGTCGTACCATGTTAACCATTATGGGTGTAATGAGAAGCCAAGCGAAATGACACCTTTTATTGGCTAACTGAACAGATTACAATATGCAAGCTTTAGAGGCAGCTACTGTAAATCCCCTTCTTCAGGAAGTCCTGCCTAAAGAAGGGGTCTGAGCTCCCTTGAAAGTTTGCATATTGTAACCTGTTCAGTTAGCCCAGTGTTTCCCAACCTCGGTACTGTGGCCAGCTTCTGTTTTTAATTGGACTGCTGGGCTAATTAAGTGAACTGTTATTTCCCAAGTTCTGTGTTTTGGGAACAATATAGAAATTAAAAAACTAAATTTGGTAAAAAAAATAAATAAATAATTATATATATACTAATAAAAGGCAAAGCCCTCACTGACTGACTGACTCACTCACTCACTCACTGACTCATCACTAATTCTCCAACTTCCCATGTAGGTAGAAAGCTGAAATTTGGCAGGCTTATTCCTTACAGCTTACTTACAAAAGTTAAGCAAGTTTCATTTCGAAATTCTACACGTAACAGTCATAACGGTCGATAACAGATGACAACGTCCGCCATGTTGAACTTTCTTATTTATGGCCCCATCTTCACGAAATTTGGTAGGCGGCTTCCCTGCGCTAACCGAACCCGATGTACTTACTTATTTCGATGGTATGACGCCACTGTCGGCCGCCATATTGAACTTTCCAACTTCACCAATTTTCAAACTTCCCGTGTAGGTAGAAGACTGACCCCATCTTCACGAAATTTGGTAGGTGGCTTCCCTGAGCTAACCAAAACCGATGTACATACTTATTTCGGTGGTATGATGCCACTGTCGGCCGCCATATTGAATTTTCCAAACATCACTAATTCTCCAACTTCCCGTGTAGGTAGAAGGCTGAAATTTGGCAGGCCCATTCCTTACAGCTTACTTACAAAAGTTAAGCAGGTTTCATTTCGAAATTCTACGCGTAACGGTCATAACGGTCAACAACGTCCGCCATATTGAAATTTCTTATTCATGGCCCCATCTTCACGAAATATGGTAGGCGGCTTCCCTGTGCTAACCGAAACCGATGTACATACTTATTTCGGTGGTATGACGCCACTGTCAGCCGCCATATTGAACTTTTCAACAGTCTTTGTTACTTATGGGCCCATCTTCAAGAAATTTGGTACACGGGTTCCCAACGCTAACTGAATCCTACTTACGTACACATATACGTCCATAGCCTGCACCTCGGTCACCGTGTGAGGTGGCGTTGGGTCCCCCATCCCAACGCCTCCCACGTTGTTGGCTGCCTGCCTATATAAGACCGTCCGTCGCTCCAGTCTCTACATTCCCTTCCTTGCTTCGCCATGGGATTCGCGTCTCCCTACTGATAACTACAGCCTTTTTGTTTAATCCATGGCTTCTCTGCTGTTTTATTGTTTGTTTATTACAATTATAGTTATTGTATAGGTATTTTACACTTACTTTACATTGCTCAGGTACCCATTTCCTTTATCATTCCAACCCCCATTACCATGTCTATCGAGGTGATCATTATCGATCAAAGAACTGTCACTTACTGAGTGGTTTCCATGCCCGGAGATGGCACCTACCTTTTTCATTCTCTGTGTTACATATTGCACGGCCATATCAGGCTCACTCTTGATATCCGGAGGAACATTCTGTCTTTGTATTGAATGACTGGGACAGGTTCAAGGTGTGGACTGATGACGGTACAGGAGATAATTATACTACACAGGAGCACTATAAGAGTGAAATGCTTAAGCCCTTCACCTATGGTTCTGCATGTGAGTTGATGACTGCCGCTGAATTGTTCTGTTGTTTCTTTCAAGTGTACCGAAATGGCCAAATATTTTACACCTTTCGACAACCGCCAATGCCTCTTAAACATCTTAGATTCACAGGTGACGATTTCAGTAGTGGACACTTTGATGTTTATGAATGTTTAAACTCTCAAAAGCTGGATGTGATTTTATCGATGAAACCGGTTGTGTGCTTACAACGCTTGACAGATGCCAAATGTCACTTCAACACAACAAATCCTGCAAATACTGTCGTAATTGAAACAAACCATGAAACTCAAACCGATTATGACAGCAGCAATCCCAGCTGTGAGATTTGAGACAAGATTACTGTTCACATGGCCAACTGTAAGTTACATGCTCAAGAGTAAGCTCAGCGCACAGCTTGGTCATGTTACAACCGGAGGGCCGAACTGACAACATGGTATACAAAGAGATCCTTAACAAATAATTATTGGCATAATTTCCCTCAGTTTAAAAAGGTTTAATTTTCTTCTTAATAAAAATTTTAATGCAGTACTTCGCCGCTGCGAAGCGCGGGTATTTTGCTAGTATATATATATATTAAAATGTACCAAGCAGTTATATGGGAATAATGTATTTTTCTTTTTAACAATATTTTCATTCTACTTTTCTAGGTGTTCTAATTGTTTAAGTAATTCATTGTTTACTAATTAGTGGGTCTGATGCTAAAGTAGTTGCAGCCTTTGATCATTCAGTGTTGTTTGCCAGCGTGTCTGCTCTGCTCATTTTTAATTGTCATAAATAAGATACAACGAAAGGGAAAAAAACTGCACAGAGAAAGGGCAAAATATAATGAAATCAACAAAAGGGAGTTAAGCATTTAAATCTATAGCAAAAGCAGAAATATTTCTATATGTCTAAATATAAAATCATAATGTCGTGCTTTTCTGAATGTAGAATAAAAGAAAAATAATACCAGCTAATTAAATGAGATCAGAGTTATCAGGTGTTGTCACTGATTAGGAATCTGGTTGGAACAAAAACCTGCAGTCAGGTCCAAGGTTGGGAAACACTGAGTTAGCTGATAAAAGGTGCAATTTTGCATGGCTTCTCATTGCATCAAAATCAACTGCAAAAAAAAAAAAAAAAACCTAATCAGTTTTTTTTATTTTGTTTATGCCTTTTAGACCCCCCCAAGCCCAACGTCAATCTTCCATCCAAGAACACCACCCTGGACATTGTGGGTCCCTAAGAAGGGATAATGCCTTTATTTAGCTGCCAGTCAACCTTCGGAACAGAATGAAACCAAACAAAAAATGAAAATGTTTTTCCGTGCATGTTCAGTACACACTTATTTCTGACATGAGATGCAAGAAAGCGGAGGCACACACAGCAGGTACAGGGTTAGTAGGGCTCAGTGCTGAACAGCATACCAGTCCACCGTAAAGCACAAGCACAAACAAACGTTATTAACACTCATTCAGTATATTCAAAATCATCAATCAGCTTCAAGGGGCACTCTAGAAAATAAAGGTGTCAGAGCAGTTCTTCCAATCATTGCCATAGAGAAAATATTTTGGTTCCCAAAAGACCTATCCAAGTGAAGGTTCCTGCAACAGCCATTTGTTTATTTAGATCTGTAGCTGGAACCACACAATATCCATGAATAGACGGTAAGTCCACGTTATTTTAATATGTTACTGTTCTACTAGTTTCACTACCATACATTAAAGACTTCCATTTTTCCCTACATATTAGGAAAACTTCCAAAGCACCAAGAACCAACTTCATATCCAAATAACATTTCACAGAATTAAATGGTGCTTTGTCAAGTAACAGTTTAATGAGGAACCACAAAACCCAGTAAAGAATTACAGAGTGCCATTAAAGAATAAGCATTTTTAAAAGTGTACTTTCTTGGACTGTCATAAAAACTCATAAGGGAGTAGGGAGACAACTCCACCCAAAAGGTGACCTAGTAGGGTCTAAATCCTGTGAGACAGCACCATGCTATATTAGGTGTTTATCTTTCAAAGTATTTTAAAAAGCAGTTTTAATTTGCCCCATGACTCTGAACTGCATAATGCTTGTTTGATGGATGATCAATTTTTTGGGTGGAGAATTTCAAATAATCTATAACAGCATTAGCTATCACAGTCTTGAGTTCACATATGTGATAAGACAAATTATTAACAGCCACCCTTTGAGCTCCACAGAAACGAAAACTACTACTCCATGATTTTTGCATAGGGAGGCAGTGTAATGGATAAGGCACTGGACTTTAAACCCCAAGCCTGCTAGTTCAATTCCTGACTGTGACTTGCTGTGTGATCCTGAGCAAGTTCCTTAATCTGACTGTAAACAATATCTGTAAACAGCTGTAATCATCTTGCATGCCATCTTGTATAAAGAAATCAGTCAAATATATAAAGTACAATGATAATAAAAAAAACGAAATGCTTAGTTAATATAACAAAAGTTATAATGAACGTGTGCAATTGCAACCAAATGCTTTTTACAAATGTCAAGCAATAAAGAAAGTGCTGCTTCAGGCATTAAAAAAAGCTAGCAGAGTGCGAGTGTCTAGTCAGTATCTCAGTGTTATGATATGCCACATAAAGTCACAGGATAATTACCTAAGGATACACATCTAATAATTATCCTCATGACTTTTGCCTTCAGCATTCTGAATTTTATCTTTCTGAAAGCACAGTAAGAGGGAAAGCTTTCTGACAAGTGTCAACCAGAGCCAACTATGTACACAAGATGGCGCTGATCCGCTATCATAAGAACCTCCATTTACCACCTGAGTAATATTAGCAACAGCTTTTTTGAACTCAACATCAGGAATGAGTTATTAAAACAAAAAGGTATCAGCATGGTTAATTGTAATAGTCCAATTATTGTTGTGAGCCATACTGCATAAATCCCCTTCTGTGTTTTCAGTCTTCCACAAGCAATGAAAAAGACAGATTAAAATGGCATGTAAATATCCAGAAGGGTCCTTTTATTATTTTTAGGAAGAGTAAAGTGTACATAGGCAGCCTTTCAGACTCAATACCAGCTATAGGAGGTCCAATATGATTTAACAAAGAATCTTTTCACTTACTCTTTGCCTGGAATCATTTTATTTGACCAGCCCACAGAATTGGATGTACTGGGAGAAGTGTTCAGTTAGCTGAGGGTATCCATGAGAGTTGCTGAGGCAGATGTCAGCACCAACCTGAGAAAGCAATTATTACTACTTGGTTTATCAACCCAGCTTTGCTATGCAAGTCTTTTGTGCTTTTAGTGAGATCTATAGTTGACAGAGTAAAAATCTAAGAAAACTAATCATAGTCAGACAGCGTCTTTTTTCTGTGCTCATTTGGTTTGGCTATTTATTTCTGTAGCAAGTACATGTCTATACAAAGTGTACAGCCTTTAGCTGAACTTAATATGTTCTGCTTTCTATACAACCGAGATTGGCTGTCCACTCTTCAGCAGGTCATCCCCAACCTGGGATCAAAACTCAACCTTCACGCTGGCAACATTGCCTCAGAGAAGACACATAAGTAATGCAAACCAAATGAGATTCAGATAAACATTTCAGTCTGGGCAGCTAGCATCACTGTTACTGGTGAGGGATATATTGGTATAAGTATGGTGTTCTCAATTTGTAAAGGATTAATTCCCAGAAACCATGCACCCCCTGCAGAATAAAATTATCAGAAAAGTTCTAAAACTGAACAATAACGGTCCGTGATCACTTGCTCACCTAACAGCAACCAGCACAGTCTGGTTTTATGCCTAAGAAGTCTGCCATCTACCGCATCTTGATACCGAGGGTCCTCATCGAGCGCAAACACGAATATTTCCTTGCAGCCTTTGTCAATTTTCATAAAGTGTTAACTCAGTTGATCGAGCTGCCCTATGGGACATCCCGAGACTTCACAGGATCCCCCTGAAGTTGGTGGATATCATGGCCAGCATGTACACTGATACTGTGAGTGCTGTACAGAGTAGAGTTAGAACCTCTGCATTTTTCCCAGTTGATTCTAGGGTCCGTCAAGGGTGTGTTCCTTCTACTTTGTCCAATGCTTGCATGGATTGGATGTTGTGCAGGGTCGTGGGGTCCAGCAGCTATGGGGCATGTGTTGGTGAAGAAAGATTCACTAATCTTGACTTTGCCAATGATGCTGTTGGGGTTGTCTCCAAGATCCCAAGCTGTTTCATCATGTGGTGGGTAGGACAACATGCTGCACCAGTGCATGTTCCCCAACCTGATCTGACCTGACCTGATGCATATTTTCATTTACTGAGTAATTAATCAAAGAATATTTTGTATTTACTAGAAACACAAGGATTATGTATTATTTTAGAGCAGCAGAGCTGCACAGTGGTTTGAACTGCTGCTCAGAGACCCACCATCCAGAGACTCCCATGCCTGTTTATACATTCTCCCCATGTCCACTGTGGATTTTCCACCAGGACATATTTCCTGTACTATAGGAAAAAAAAAGAAAGTTTAAAAAAAAAAAAAGTTTTACCTTGTCAAAATGGAAAAATAATTACCATTACCATAACGTGTTGTACTGTAAAAATTACAGAATCACTTGTAACATTCATAGAAATATGAATGTGTCTCAATTTCTTTCTAACAAACTGGAAAATTACATCAGACAGATCCAATTTGAGACCAACATCTCAATTTTTAATTTTTAATTAGCAAGACAAAAAGTGATAATGGTCTTCATTTGTTATTGTGAATCTGCAGTCTGTCAAGTTTAGCAGTGATGTAACTTTCTTTAACAGTCATCTCTGTTAATGAATGTGAACTTAGCTGAATCTGTTTGAATAGCCAATCCGTAAAATTTATGAAATTTGCTGATTAAGATTTTAGAGGGGTTAAGACACTAGAGGCATATTATCAGGATTCTGCAGTATATAACAATTGTTTGTGTGTCCCTACATTTAATGCTTTGGCAAACAAGTGGCTAGTGCATATGCAGTTAAGTGAAAAATGATGTATAACTAACCTGACATGGTATATATTTTTAATTGAGATTAAAAAGTTTCAATTTTAGGACTTGATGAGGACCAGATGGTTGAAGTTATGTCCTCTCAAATTTTTCACATGGCCTGCATACCGTATATCTGTATACTAGCAAAATACCCGCGCTTCGCAGCGGAGAAGAAGTGTGTTAAAGAAGTTATGAAAAAGAAAAGGAAACATTTTAAAAATAACGTAACATTTGCTTTATATTCGTTTGCATAAGCACAGTCCTTCACCAGCAATTATTTAATGTTAGCTCAGACCAGGCACTTAAAAGTTTCTCTCGCACTTTTGCTAAGTTTGTGCTAAACACTATTCTATCCCTGACCATCTAATCTTCATTTGCATAAGCACAGTCCTTCACCAGCAATTTTAACTCAGTTGCAAAGTGATCAAAAGTCTCGTTTATACCCTGGGTCCTCTCAGTAAACTTGTATCTCGCGAATATCGTATTCGTCTTAGGCATGACAAACGCAAGCGGCAGCGTGTCTATGAACTTAATTTAAAGTTAAGCTTTACACCTTGCTTTCCTATTCGTTTGCATAAGTACAGTCCTTCACCCGCAAGTTTAACTCCGTTACAGCAATTTTAACTCCATTACAAAGTGATCCAAAGTCTCATTTATACCTCGTCTCTTCTCATTAAACTTATACCTCGCGAATATCGTATTCGTCATAGGCATGACAAATGCCAGCGGCAGCGTGTCTATAAACTTAATTTAAACTTACGGTTTACACCGTGCTTTGTTTCCGCAGTAGCTGCACTTGTGAATATTGCATGCGTCACTCGCTTCATATTCTTTTGCTGCCTTCTCAATTGTATAATGCGTTTTTTGTTCAGCGCTCTTTGGAGCTCTTCCTTGTTCTCTACGTACTGCGTTCACAGTCAGTTCACATGAGCCACTCTCTTGTGTGATCTTGCGATGTCCACGGCTTTATTTAATGTTAGCTAAGACCCGGCACTTAAAAGTTTCTCTCACACTTTTGCTGAGTTTGTGCCACACACTAGACCATCTCATCTTCATTTGCATAAGCACAGTCCTTCACCTGCGAATATTTACATTATATGGGCAGGCACTCAATTACTTGGGAGACGTGATGATGCGGGATGCAACTCCGCCTCACACGGCGACCGAGCTGCAGGCTATGGCCGTTTATATGGTCAAAAGTAGGTTCCATTTATGACCGTTACACATAGAATTTCGAAATGAAACCTAACCTAACTTTTGTAAGTAAGCTGTAAGGAATGAGCATGCCAAATTTCAGCCTTCCACCTACACGGGAAGTTGGAGAATTAGTGATTTGTCAGTGAGTGAGTGAGTGAGTGAGTGAGTGGGTGAGTCAGTCAGTCAGTCAGTCAGGGCTTTGCCTTTTATTAGTATAGATACAGTGCCTTCAGAAAGTATTCAGAACCCTTCACTTTTTTTCCCTCATTAAATAACACTCAATGTCCCAGAATGACAGTTTCTTATTTTTAATACAGTAAATTTGCAAACAATCCTAAAATCCTGTTTTTGCTTTGTCATTCTGGGGTATTGAGTGTTGTTTGATGTGAGGCAAAACTCCAGGTTTGCCACATATCCATCAGAGTAATTTTACCTGTATTTCCTCACTCTCCACCAAGCCCCAATTAAAATGAACAACCATTACACCCTCTGGTAGCTTCTTTTCCCACAATACATCTGTCTTTAATTGCAAAGTCTTGTGCCCATAAGATTCTTCGATCATGGATTCTACCTGCCTATTGTCCAGCTCACTGCTGCTGTCTTTCAGCTTGAGGGGATATTGAAGTATATTTATTCACTTAGCAGATGCCTTTATCCAGCTTTTATCCAAAGCAACTTAGAAAAGACGTCAACACAATCAAGTAAATATCAGTCTGGGGAACTGTTAAGGAACAAGTGCTGCAGGACAAGGTTACAAAATTGAGAATCAAAAAGAGAACACAAAACTAGTTAGTCTTTCCTTAGTACCAGAACCTACCAAACCCATTATCAATTAGACAGATATTCACAGATCAAGAGAGTCCTCAAATGCTTCTTTAAAACATTGAGGGCATCAGCAGATTGGATGGAGATGGGCAGCTTGTTCCACCATCCAGGATCAAAAGATGAAAAGTGAGTGGATTAAGATGTGATTTCAAGCAAAATATTTCATGGGCCTTTCTTTAAAACATAGTGTAGATAATTTCCTTCCAATGCACTCATTTCTGGATTCATGCCACTAATCTACATCAGTTCATCTATAACATATACAGTGTATGTAAGATTATACATTAACTTAATTATGATAAACTTTAACATAACATATATTTATTAGTGGCATATTATGGCCATGAGGGAGTGTCTCAGAGCTCCAAACCCTTGACACAGGCTGCCTTCCACACAAGTCCTGGGTTCAAAAGATGTTTATCTAAAGAAATACCTTCGGGCAGGCTTTTTTCTCCATAACAAAACTCAACATTTTTTCCCCCTTTTCTTTCTCCTCCACTTCTTCCAGACAAATTTCTCCCTCTTGTTCTCCCTACTCCAACTCCCTGAATACGGTAAAGTAGCTCCTTTTATGCCAAACCCAGAAACTTCTGTATGTGGACATCCCACCACTGCTGCTTCCTCAGGTGACATCCATAGCACTCCACAGAGCTACCCAACAGGACTACAACCATCAGGTTGACTTGCAGGTGATGCATATGGGTGATCCAGCAAAGAGACACTGCCACCTAGTGCACTGGAGGGGTTATAGGGCCCTGACGGGGTGTCTTCCCATGTCCTTCCATTTTGTTGCCACACCTGGGAAAGGGAACCCTAGATGCCCCAGTCGGGACGCCCATCCACTGATACTCTCTTTCCATTGTATGGGTCTTTTGGGCAGGCAAGGAGCTATTCACTCTAGCTAGAAAGCCAGTCACATCCCTGCCTTTCACTACAACATATTTAATGATAACCTGTGATGTACTGCCATTTAGTGACTTAAAAAAAAATTCTACTTTTAAGGACCCTGTTTCTCTTAATAATATATCTATCTATGTTATGTAAGTGGGCACTATTATTTATTTTTGTATACTGTTTATGCATTATTATTCTTAATCTAATTGTAATTTGTTTTTCTTTGCATGTAACTACAGTACTTCTTTGACATCTTGTAATTCTCTTTGAGCTTCATCATTTGTATGAAAACATGCTATTGAAATAAATGTTATTGTTTTTGTTATTCTTATACTGTCCATTGTTGGTTTCCAGCTTGTATCCAGTGCTGCCAAGACAGGCTCTAGCACCCCAACTTCTAAACCTGGATTGAATTTATTCACTATTAAGTCTAAATACTCACACTTTTGATTTATGGCATTTTACAATAGCCTAAAATGAGTAGCTAACCGAGATTAATTCTGAAACAGGCACAAGTAAGATGAGAGTCATGGAGTTATTTGTTCATCACTCCAGACAGGCATCATGGAATGGTGAGCATGCCACCTTTTAAATAAAGCGGTAGCATTCAGACCCCATCATTACTACTAATAGACTAAATGTTCCTGTGATTCTCAACAGAAAACCAACAGCCAGGTTTTCAACATTAAAACTTCAGTTACTCTCTTATAATAATAGACAGAGACCAATAGGGAAGGTAATACAGCTCTTTTTGTAATTAGAAAAATGGAAATTCTTTGCTCAACTTCTTGGTAGCCTTTGAATGTTTGGGAACTTTCCTGTAACTGAATACATAAGATATGCTCTACAGTTCAGTTTACATATAATGTAATAAATGATACAGAAAAGCACTCTTATTTAATAAAGGTGTGCCTGTCACAGCAAGGCAACTCCCACCACAGTTCCTTCAAACAATAATCCATTTACATAAAAACAGGACCTACATCCTATTTCAAACAAACCGATGCCATACTGAACCAATCCAAAATACAGTGCTATGTTTTTAAGCTGTGATTTAGGGATGATTTCTCATCCATTCACAAGCAGGCGTGCCTTTAGCAAAGCAGGATTTACTTACCAGAGGAAAAACAACATTAAATAAATTCCTGCTATTTCAAACAAACCGATGCCATACTGAACCAATCCAAGATACAGTGCTATGTTTTTAAGCTGTGATTTAGGGATGATTTCTCATCCATTCACAAGCAGCCGTGCCTTTAGCAAAGCAGGATTTACTTACCAGAGGAAAAACAACATTAAATAAATTCCTGCTGAGCAAGTTAGGGACTTCATTTAATCAATTTTCGAAGCTGCTTAATACAATTTCAGGGTTTATGGGATTCACAGCCTACACCCACAGGCAAGGAAGCAACTTTTGTCAGAGTGCCAGTCATTTGTGTTCACATGCATATCTTTGGAAAAGTCTAGTGAAAACCTGGGAAGAATGTGCACACAGAAAATAAAATAACCAGTCTGAGATTCAAACCATTCATGCATACATTAGTTTTAAGTACACAATATTGTATTGTCATCATTTTTTGTTTCCTGGTATAAGCTGTATTAAACTTTTTTTTTTTGTTTATTTTGCTTTTGTTTTTTTGTTTTTTTTTTGCAAATCCCATAGAGTTCAGGGTTCAAAGCAGTTGAAGAAAATCAGGTGCAAGGCAGGGACCAACCCTACACTGGGGCTTGCTAGCCCCTCACAGGATATACACCTGCACTCACATTTGCAGTTGGACAATGAGAAGCTATTCAATTAAAACACAGTTTAGAAAAAGGAAGAAAATTAAACAGCTAACATGGACATATAAAGAACAACCTCGGGATGGTCCCATACTGATGTCACTTTCCGAAAATTGTTTTAGCCATTTTTTTTGGTTTGCTCGGAAATGGGTTAAGTATATGTTAATTTCAGAATGAGTTATATTTAACTGTTGACTTCAAATATGCCCAGGTGGGTGGGCCCTATGATGGACTGACACTCTACTCAGGCTTGGTTCTAGCCAGATGTTATTAATTAATTGAATGGAGTGCATCTGTGTCATGTTCATTCACTTTACATCTCATCAAATCTGTCTCTTATAATAAAAATGTTGTGTGATTTTTTCAGACAAGAAAGACAGAACCTTTTGAGATAAGGAAGTTGAGCTCATTAAGAGTCGATTAGGACATATACAGTGCATCCGGAAAGTATCACAGAGCATCACTTTTTCCACATTTTGTTATGTTACAGCCTTATTCCAAAATGGATTAAATTCATTTTTTTCCTCAGAATTCTACACACAACACCCCATAATGACAACGTGAAAAAAATTTACTTGAGGTTTTTACAAATTTATTAAAAATAAAAAAACTGAGAAAGCACATGTACATAAGTATTCACAGCCTTTGCCATGAAGCTCAAAACTGAGCTCAGGTGCATCCTGTTTCCCCTGATCATCCTTGAGATGTTTCTGCAGCTTAATTGGAGTCCACCTGTGGTAAATTCAGTTGATTGGACATGATTTGGAAAGGCACACACCTGTCTATATAAGGTCCCACAGTTGACCGTTCATGTCAGAGCACAATCCAAGCATGAAGTCTAAGGAATTGTCTGTAGACCTTCGAGACAAGATTGTCTCGAGGCACAAATCTGGGGAAGGTTACAGAAAAATTTCTGCTGCTTTGAAGGTCTCAATGAGCACAGTGGCCTCCATCATCTGTAAGTGGAAGAAGTTCAAAACCACCAGGACTCTTCCTAGAGCTGGCCGGCCATCTAAACTGAGCGACTGGGGGAGAAGGGCCTTAGTCAGGGAGGTGACCAAGAACCCGATGGTCACTGTGTCAGAGCTCCAGAGGTCCTCTGTGGAGAGAGGAGAACCTTCCAGAAGGACAACCATCTCTGCAGCAATCCACCAATTAGGCCTGTATGGTAGAGTGGCCAGACAGAAGCCACTCCTTAGTAAAAGGCACATGGCAGCCCGCCTGGAGTTTGGCAAAAGGCACCTGAAGGACAAAATTCTCTGGTCTGATGAGACAAAGATTGAACTCTTTGGTGTGAATGCCAGGTGTCACGTTTGGAGGAAACCAGGCACCACTCATCACCAGGCCAATACCATCCCTACAGTGAAGCATGGTGGTGGCAGCATCATGCTGTGGGAATGTTTTTCAGCAGCAGGAACTGGGAGACTAGTCAGGATAAAGGGAAAGATGACTGCAGCAATGTACAGAGACATCCTGGATGAAAACCTGCTCCAGTGCACTCTTGACCTCAGACTGGGGCGACGGTTCATCTTTCAGCAGGACAACGACCCTAAACACACAGCCAAGATATCAAAGGAGTGGCTTCAGGACAACTCTGTGAATGTCCTTGAGTGGCCCAACCAGAGCCCAGACTTGAATCCGATTGAACATCTCTGGAGAGATCTTAAAATGGCTGTACACCAACGCTTCCCATCCAACCTGATGGAACTTGAGAGGTGCTGCAAAGAAGAATGGGCGAAACTGGCCAAGGATAGGTATGCCAAGCTTGTGGCATCCTATTCAAAAAGACCTGAGGCCATAATTGCTGCCAAAGGTGCATCGACAAAGTATTGAGCAAAGGTTGTGAATACTTATGTACATGTGATTTCTCAGTTTTTTTATTTTAAATAAATTTGCAAAAACCTGAAGAAAATGAATTTAATCCATTTTGGAATAAGGCTGTAACATAACAAAATGTGGAAAAAGTGATGCGCTGTGAATACTTTCCGGATGCACTGTAAGTAAGAATTTAACTGTCCTCTGTATACGTTATAAATATGACCCTTTAATAATAATCCTTGGGAAATCTCACAGGTGGTTAAAATAGCTCCTAATAAAAACTACTTCATAAAGACAAACGGCAATTACAAGCACGTCTGGGAAAGTATTACTGAAAAGTATCACAAAGAAAAAGCAGAAGAATTTTTTCAAGGCTTTGGAAATTCCTATTACATTTATTTGTAAACATCAATAAAAACTGTGCATAAACAGTAAAACATCCTCCAAACTGTGTATCTGGGTGAGCAGGGCATAAAATAATATGGCAGTTCTAAAATAAACTTATTCTTTCGGCTGCTCCTGTTGGTTGCCACAATGGATCATCTTTTTCCATATCTACCTGTACTCTGAATCTTGCTCTGTTACACCAACCACCCTCATGTCCTCTCTCTCACCACATCCATAAACCTTCACTTAGGTCTTCCTCTTTTCCTCATACCTGGCAGCTCCATTCTTACCATTCCTTCTCCCAATATACTCAGCATCTCACCTCTGCACATGTCCAAACCAATGCAATCTCACCTCTTTCTCTTTGTCTCCCAAACGTTCAACCTGAGCTGACCCTCTAATATACTCACTTCTAATCCTGTCCATTTCATCACACCAAATGCAAATCTTAGCATCTTTAACTCTACCACCTCCAGCTCTGTCTCCTGTTTTTTGGTCAGTGCCACCGTCTCTAACCCATTTAACATAGCTGGTCTCACTACCATCCTGTAGACCTTCCCATTTACC
The DNA here is from genome assembly GCA_026402145.1 of Polypterus bichir lapradei. Lineage (NCBI taxonomy): Eukaryota > Metazoa > Chordata > Cladistia > Polypteriformes > Polypteridae > Polypterus > Polypterus bichir. The sequence continues at coordinate 40,477,864 of JANRMT010062854.1, forward strand.
CTTGCTGAAATATCCATCTGTCACAAACCACTCCTGACACTCTTCGCCACCCACACCACCCTGCCTGCACTCTTTTTTTCATCTCTCCTCCAAGTTCCCCGCTACTCTGTGCTGTTGACCCCAAGTATTAAAACCTATCCATCTTCGCCAACTCTACTCCCTGCATCCTTACCATTCCTCGGACTTCCCTCTCATTTACACACATTCTGTCTTGTTCCTACTGACCTTCATTCCTCTCCTCTCTAGAGTATATCTGCACCTCTCTTAATCTGTTCCCTACTCTCGCTACAGATCACAATATCACCTACAAACTTCACAGTCCATGGAGACACTTATCTAATCTCCTCTGTCAACCTGTCCCATCACCATTGCAAATAAGAAAGTGCTCAGAGCCAATCCCTGATATAATCCAACCTCAATCTTAAATGTATCCATCACTCCTACCGCAGACCACACCACTGTCACACTTCCCTCATTCATCTCCTGTACAACTCTTACTTATTTCTCTGCCACTCCAGACTTCCTCATACAATACCATGAATTCTCTCTAGGCACCCTGTCATATGCTTTCTCCAGGTCCACAAAGATGCAATGTAACTTCTCGCCTTCTCTATACTTCTCCATTAACACACCTGGAGCAAACATAGCATTTGTGGTGCTCTTTCCTGGCATGAAACCATACTGCTGCTTGTTAATCATCACCTCTCTTCTTAACCTAGCTTCCACTACTCTTTCCCACAACTTCATGCTGTGGCTTATCAATTTTATCCCTCTGTAGTTACTACAGTTCTGTAGTTAACAGAACAAGATGCAGAGGACAGGAAGACATGGAAGAAGATGATCCGCTGTGGCAACCCTTAACAGAAGCAGTCGAAAGAAGAAGAAGAAGTTACTATAGTTCTGTACATTCCCCTTATTCTTAAAAATCTGTAAACTGTGATTGCATTCACTACACTTTTGGCACGCAGACTTATTTTGCTAAACTGGAAGAATCCTAACTCTCCTCTTTTAAGTCAGTGGGAAATGTGTCAGTGTTATACTATTTGAAATTGGAAAAAATCAAATACTCAGTTAGAAGATCTGTACAGATATTTTTCAAAACATGGCAGGATCTAATCAGTAATATTTTAGAATAAGCTCTTACAGCACAGAGGAAGCAATTATTTCTGTATTTCTTTTTCCGCTATGAAGAGGGTGCAGCCTAACTGCATCTGTACGGACTAAAGGATGAAACACACAAAAAAAACACAGAAATTCCAAAAAAGGGATTCTGAGGCTCCAAACTGAGCCTAGATCTGAGTGCGGCTGGGGCAACAATGTTGCTGATGCTGCTACATCTATGCACTACCACAGTTAAATAAGTCAAGATTATATTATTATACAATGATTTAGTAAAATGTAATGTCAGTAACAATTGTCATTCTACATACATATGTTATCTTATTTGCAACACCTACTTTTTATCCACCCAACTATCTCCCAAACCTGCTTGATCCTAAGCAAGGACTCAGGGTAGGTGGAGCCTTTCCCAGCAAGCACAGGGTGCAAGGCAGGGACAATCCCTGGCCAGATTATCAATGGGTGAACGAACACACACACTGCACAAACAGTACATACACTATCTGATCCAATATAGCTCTCTATAAGCTTTGTTTAATTTTGTTTGACTGATCAAGAATATTTCTTTCACTTTAAAAAAACTGCTAGGCAAAAACAAAAAATGGAAGATAAAAATCAAACAAAAAGAGTTAAAACATAACATTGCAATTTATTGCTTAGTTATTATGTCGATAAATTTCAGGATGCGCTGTCCATGAAGCCACAGTGATAACCATCTGTTAGAGATAATGAGCTAAACTGTATAACATCTTCATTCTCTTCGGTTGCCAGTACTTTTATTTTCTAATGTCCCAGACGAGTAATACCAAGTACTATCGGGACCAAGATGGGTGCAGAATAAGGGAGGTGGGAGTTTGCCTAAAATCTTTTTTGGCACGACCTAAATAACCCTGCAACGTGACATAAAATATTCTCTTTGTAAAAGTTCTGACAATTATCACCTGCAGGTTTACTGTCCTGCTCACGTCTGCTACTGGGTCTCTTTTCGCAACCTAAACTTTGGACAACAGGCTGTTTCACCGCCCAGGTTTCCCAACGAAGGTGGAGCACAGAGTTGTAAAGCCAGATAAACAAGTAGAGCGCCGTGCTGTGCTACGTCTATACTTTGAGACGTTTCAGAAAAACTGTTAACAAATAAATTAATTCCAATAACTTCTTATTAGTAATGCTATCGGTGTTTTTTTAGTAATACAATCAAGTTCCATCATAGCATCCGTCTGCAGATCGTACAGAACAGTCAGGCAGCTTACCTGCTTGTAATGCTGGTCCTAGTACTTCCAGCCTGGCACCTCTTACGTCACTCTGACTTGAGAAGCGAAATCGAGGCATCGTCCAATGCCTGTGGATTGGCCAATTGAACTGAAGCAACATCCAATCATGTTTTTTCCAGTAGATGTTTTTAGGTAGTGATTGGCTACTTGAACGGGGCTATCTGAATAGTCCTGGCCTTGTGCAGCAGAGTGGCTGCGATTGTATTGTCTGACTTCTTTTTATCGTAGTGAGGGGGGCAACGCTTCTAATAAACTTCTAATTTTGTATCAGATCGCTGATTTAGGCAGAAAAGGGTAACGCACTGCCTGAGCATTGTGCAGCAAAAGTTAAAATACGGTACAACGGATATCTAAAATTTCTTTATTCTATTTGACAAATTTAAAAGGTATATTTAAACTGTATTTGCATTCTGTGTATGTATTACTAGGGTGTCGTACCGTGTTAGCCATTATGAATGTAGTGAGAAGTCAAGCAAAACATATTCTAACATTGTATATATATATATTTTTTTCTCAAACCTTAGTGTTCTAATTTGGGGTTCGGGGCCTCCATCAGCAGCTTTGGTCGCAAGGCAGGAACGGGCCCTGAACAGATCTGCGTGCAACTCCGTTTCATTAGGCAGTGCTGCCCAGTGCTAAAACTTAAACCAAAAGTTTCAATACGAAAGGTGATCAAAATGTTCTGAGTCCGCACGATGAAGAGAAAAAAGTACAAAACCAAGGCTTTTTTTTTTTTTTAATATAAAACTAAAAAACTTTGGAAAACGTTGGAACGTTCTATGAAACATAAAACACTTTGTCTTGTTTGTGCCAGAACTCTTCTGTAAGTGACTTACTGTCTTTGTTATTTGTATAACATCCCAAAGAATTTCTTCATGATGGGGTACAGAACAGTTGGTAGTCATATGTGGCCAGGTCTGAAGAAAAGGTTGGGTGTGACGTGTTTTTTTGATCCACAGTTTAGCAGAGCAGTGTTTGCAACCCATGGAATGGAATGAGAGTTGTGAGCATTGTTGTGAAGCAAAAGGTTGTGATCAACAGGTTTAATTGATACTTTTCTCTACTCGACTTCCATAACTGCTAAAGTAAATCAGCATAGACTAAATCAGCAACAGACTATGTGGGCATTTTAAGGCATGTAGGGCAGCACCTTCATCATCATTAAAAATTGTGCACAGAAACACCCCCAGAACTTGCTTGGACCAGGTTGTTTTTGTTGTTGTTGAAGATTCACCATATTTTCATTGTTTGGACTCTAGGTCACAGTGCTGTATTCAGGGTTTGTGCCAAATTATTAAATCCTTCATACATTTCTCGAATTCTAAACTCATTGGCTCAAGATTCTGTGTAACTTTAGATTTGGTAACACTTCAATTCACAAGTCAGCATTTTGGACACCCAATGTTCTCAGACTTAATTACTTATGAAGAATGAATTCTCTGCATACTATAGTGTACTGTATGTCAGTTTAAGCACTTTGATTCTCCATTATGATTTGCTTCATAGTGACAAAGCTTTCTTCTGTCATCAATGTCAAAAATCATCTTCAATGGATGTTCTGCCATGTCAGAATTCAGTAGCTCATACTTTGACTGTGGTATATGAAGGAAACTGGGCTTTGTACATGTTAACTAGGTGAAGCTGACTCTAGGAAGCTTATTGTTCTCTAGCATTAAAAATTCAATTATATTTTTTTGGGATCTACAAGGTGTAGCGGGGTGAATGATAAGGAATGGCAAAAGTCAAATGGTTGGGTCGCCAAACAGGCAAGATACTGTCTATTTCCAAAAAAAGGAAAAATGCAACAAAAACATGCACTCCCACTTTAAACCTTTCTACTAATTCATATATTTTTAATGGATTCATGCTGTTTTCACTTACATACTGAGTTAACATCTAATGGTGAATTTCAGCAGCTTTTACACCATCTGCTTAAAAAAAACTCACTATGACACATTATTCAACAATGGTGCAATCCTGCATTGGATCGTCCATGTTCATGCTTCAACTGGAATAATGACAGAGGGCTGTGCTGTGCGTGTTTGAAATAGCCATAAGCCATCATAAACATGTTGTATTGTGTCAGCTTCTATCTGTTGCAGTTACTGCATAATTTTCAAGTTGCTTTAAATTTTTGATCTACCATTGTGTTTTCACTTGGTTCCAAAATAACAAATGTACACTACTAATGTTAAGCTTTAAATTTTTGATTTACCATTGTGTTTTCACTTGGTTCCAAAATAACAAATGTACACTATTAATATCAGAAGCCTATAATTGAATACTGTATTTCAGTAAAATTAGCTCCATACGATGCCCTTGTCAGGTTCAGACTGAAAACGTTTTGGTCGCCCCATGGAGATAAGGCCTGATATTTAATCATGTAACATAATTTTAAGATAAGCAGAAAAGGGAGGATGGATGTGACACATTAAATGAGTCTGCTCCACTCTTTCCTTTATGCAACCCCCTTCAAACATTTTCCATACATCAGCCCTATAATATTTGTGTTAAACATAGATTGACATAATACTTCTTATTACAGACCTACTACCCTTATAATATTTTTATTTCAAATTACAAGCTTAACTCAACAACCCAGAACAAGAAAAATGGAACAGAAAGTTGACGAAAGGCCAAGTAAAAGCATGAGATACATTATATGAAGCCATGGCAGATGTAGATATTACTTGAACCTGATCTAAAGACCTGGCATGCACTAAATTTCAAAACTCCTTGCAATGTTTTATAATTCTAATGAAATATCTTTTGGAAAGTGTTATGGCTAATGGCACAGTAGTTAACACTGCTTTTCACACTGCTAAGAGACTGTATTTGAGCCCCACACTCATTTAAATCTATGTGGAATGTGCGTGTTCCATGTGTGTTTGCATTCAGGTTTGGTTCTTGGTTTGTGATTAGTGTGCCTGGTAAGACTTCAGCAGCCTACAACCCTAAATTACATAAGTACATAAAATAGATTTAAAAATGTGTATACATCTTGTAAACAGAAAGGTATACTCCTGAATATGACCCAGAATGTCACTAGGGAAGCCAAAGGTTTCAAGGTAGGTCTTTTATTTAAATAAAAAAAAAAACATAAGAAGAACAAAATGTAGCAGTGTAAAATGAGTGAAAACTACAATTATTCAACCTCTTTGGGACTGCTCATTACAGGGGTTATTTTTGATTAGCGGACTGGGTGGCTCTCCCAGTTGTCTGTCTCAATGTACCACATAGCACACCCTATTGTCACTTCCCATGTCTTTCTCCCTCGATCTCTTTCTTAATTGTAGATTGTCTTTCTGCTACTAGTGAGACCTTACCCGAGCTCATTATCAAGTTGTATCCTTATTTTTGTTCCTTGGACATTCTTCAGAATCACTTCTGAGGTCAGGAACGCCTTCTGAAATTCCTAGGGCCCTCTCCCCAGAGTTTCCACTGGTACCACCTATTATTCATGTTATTCTAAACATCACTTTCTAATTAAAGCACAGTCCACTCTGGGTAGCTAACAGGTTTCCTGCTCTGCATACTATACTGTATATTAGGGTCCCATCCATTCCATATGGGAAATTCCTGCTGCCTGTGATGGTTTGGGGGGACCTCTCCTGACTTTCTCACAGTCTGCTATGAAATCTCTATCACTTCATTCCTTTGGAGTTATTAAGTCCAAACCACTCTGCAACTACCACTGCCATCATGGGTTGTTCTGCTTCTCTTTGAACTCCTTGAACACTAATGAGACTATAATAAGTTAGTATATATACAGTATATAAATATGAGTAACAATTTACACTGTAAGAGCATAACATTACTACTTTATTGTTTTTGTTTATTACCAGAAATAGATGAGGCCTATAAATTCTGTTTTGTTTTAGTGACTGACGTAAGAAAATTGGCTTTAATAAACCTTTTAGAAGATTTGTCACAATCAAACTTGAAAGGGGGACAAAAGCCAGTAGGAGGAAGAAAGCGTCCAAGAGGACTGGAAAACCTGTCCAGAAGAAAACAACTATTAATCCAACTTTCCTACCTGCTTCAGAGGCTGATTGAAATTGAATGGCACTTCATTCAATCAATATTGCTTGTATGCAGTAATTGAAAGTTCAGGCAATACACTGGTTATTGTTTATCACGAACTGCATGCAGTTTTCTGCCTACTGAGAAACTAGATATTAGAGAAAAGTAAAAACATACTTAGTCAAAGTATACCATGAGACAAACTCCACCTTAGACTCAAACAGCTTATATTAGGAATTTAATTTAAACTTAATATGGCAGAGTTTGCAGCTCATTCTTTTTCACTCTTCAAACATAATTTCAATATTTTAGCTTTAATTTTTGTTACCTGTACATATATTAATTACATTTGCACACTCAACAGCCACAAACTGAGCATTCAAAAAAGATGCAATTGAACCAAAACCTCAGCACTGAAAATAATTCTTCCCATTTCACCCTCATGTGACAATTTTTCTTTATTTCATGTAACAAATTAGATTTTTCCACTCAAAATCTGATCATGCATCACTCTGAAGAAACTAATAAATAGTAGTTACAATGAACATGCAAAAATGGACTGTAATAGTTTAAATCTGACTGATGCTGAAACAGAGAACCTTGCATTTTTGGGCAAAAAACACATGAAAACCAGTATACTAAAGCATGCACTTCTGTGTAGGGACATTTTTCTGTGAGGAATAGGGTATTTGCCACCTTGACAAAAGCAGAAAATTATGCATTTCTGATGTTAAGCAAAGTTGACCTGAATATTGTGTAAATATAAAACCATTATGTATATATACTGGCAATGCTTTTCTCTCTCCTTGCCAGAGAGAAATCTTTACATGCTGACTGTTATCTTGGATATAAACTCCACTGATCCCTCCTGATGAATAGTCATAGGTTATTCTTTTTTTTACCCATATCAGACTCTAGAGCTACAGCTTATGAATTCCACTTGGTAGATTACAATGTCCTTCCATCACTTTCCATCTTGTTCATTGAAATCCATGCATTGTAGCCCAACAGACATTCACATGCAGTCACACACTCTGTGTTTTAATATGAATAATAGGTGTTGAATGGTGAGATTATTTTGTGCTTAGTTTTGCTTTTCTAATAGTTGACTAATGTTAGCATATTAGATTCCTGTGTCTTTCAGATGTTTAAACAACTCTGGGGTGTTGTCTAAGCTAGGACTAGTGAGACACCTATTGTCTCTTTGTAACTTTTTATTTGTTAGGTTATAATCAGTTCTTGCTGCTAAATGGTAGCAGAAGATGAATGCACAATTTGTTATCTCTTGTTGTACAACCCATCCAAAGTTTTATGTAAAAAATATTAATGATACCTTTTATGTTTCAAGTTACAGGTGATGTGAAATATTTGTTTTTTGAAATAAAAAAGTAAAAGGGATATTCTCTTTTGTACATTTATTGACCTCTTATTAGAACAGAATTTTGACTTTTAGTTTTGAAAGGACCAAATTTACTTAATGTAATAAATAACAACATTGGATGGTTATTTTTATATTCATGGTGTCTATTCTGTAAATTTATTAGTGTTCTTTAAAATAACACACTTACTGTAAACATACTTGTCATTAAAAGAGCTGAGTTTACTTCAGAATGTACTATCACTGTTATACCTGTAGAATTACAGATGTTTTCTATATTCCAATAGTACAGAAATGTTCTGGAAGTATGACTTACAGTAAAAGTACTGTATATTTTACTGTAACTGCCTGGCAATCCTGCTGCCAGTATTTTGCTGTGAAATTAATAAATTGCAGCAATTATCAGTATTTCATTTTTACATTAAAATACTGCAAAAATATTTCACAATAAAATCACTGTATGTTTTACAGTAAGTGGTTGGCAATCCTGCTGCTGGTAGTTTTCTATAAATTCAATAAATAACACTTATTTTCAGTATTTTGCTTTTACAGCAGGATACTGCAAACGTATTTTCCAGTAAAAGTTACTCCATATTTAACAGTAAGTGGCTGGCAACCCTGCTGTCAGTATTTTACTGTTTATTTACAGAGGTTTTTTATAGTATATATATATATATATATATATATATATATATTGTTAGCACAGTATATATGTATGTGTGTGTGGTTAATGAAACAAACTCAGTTTGTTGGTTGCACTGCAGCTTAACTGTTCTCCACAACAGCCCTCACCCAAGAAGGCCTCAGCCAAAAAGAAAACCACTGACGTTACACAAGTTCCACATCCACAAACGCTTTTCTCAGTCTACCATCTATACAAATGGCTCTTATCCAGGAAGCCATCATCACTTCAAGGCTATCCCAGGAGCAAAACTCAACCTAAGCTACAAAGAGAAATCTCATTTGATGAATTTATTGTTAAACAAGGTAACCCCTTGCACCCTAAACCTTTGTGATGCTTCTGTTTGTTTTATTTTTACAACATCATAACACATAATGAATATAGTGTGTAATGAAAAAATACATAAGTATGTGGTTTCTGAATTATTGTGGATTTTTCACAGTGACTTTGTTCAGATGTTTTTGTGAGTTGATATAATATATATAGGAAGCTCTAAAAGATAAAAACAAAGTAAAGATTACTGCCTCTTCATTTCTTTTGTGGGATTGACAATCCAAGATACAATATTATAGTCTGAAAAACGTGGTGCAAACTCCTAACAAACTCAATCTAATTATACAGATAATTTGGATGGCGAGTTTACATATTTTGTTTATAATGTGGTTGAGGCCAGCCTCATTGAGTGCTCAGCTTATGAGAGCACATCATGCAACGATCAAAGAAAATTCCTAAAATTCTCTTGGCAGAAAACTTTTTAGTACCTCTCAGTTTGGAAGGAGTTTCAAAGCCATTTCTAAAATTCAGGGACCTAAAGTCATATTGATCAAATAGAGTAAAGTTTGGGTTTGAGGAGAAATTAATAGATGAATCCTCCTTAGAGTGTTCATCCTTAAAAAAAATCCTTAAAAGACCAAGGTTTCAAGTTTTCTCTGGAACTGTGAAGAACCCCACAACTGCTTTTGGGGTCTGGAAGCCAAGGTCACTCTTACCATCAGAAAAAATCTTCTGAAAATGAATCCATGGTAGAGCAAGTAGAGGGAAACCACAAATAGGAATGTGATGGTTTGGTATAATGGCTAAAGTGTTGGACTTTCAACTATAAGTCTGTTTGCTCAATTCCAGACTCCATATTACTGTGTGACCCATAGTAAGTAAACTGTGCTGCAGCTGTCAAAAAATATAAGCAATGCATGGTGTACCACAAGGATCTGTTCTGGATCACCTACTCTTTTTAATCTATATGCTTCCATTAAGTCAGATTATCTCAAAGCACAAGGTGAGTTACCACAGCTATGCAAATGACACACAGCTGTATTTATCTATAGCACTTGATGACCCTGATGCTCTATGGCTTGCAGTATTTCCAAATGGATGAGTAGTAACAAACTAAATAAGGAAAAAACAGAAATCTTAGTGATTGGCAAACATAAATATAACAAGGGTTTTAGAAATAAACTTGATCTCTAAGGTTTAAAAATCAAGGAAGAGGTAAAGAATTTAGGGATAATCATTGACTCAGACCTCAACTTTAAATCACATATTAACCAGATTACAAAAACTGCATTTTTTCACTTAAGGAATTTAGCAAAAGTTAGACCACTTATAACTTTACAAGATGATGTAAAATGAATTCACTCTTTTGTTTTTAGTCAACTAGATTACTGTAATGCATTCCTAACAGGACTACCTAAAAAAGACATAAATTGTTTGCAATTAGTGCAGAATGCAGTAGCCAGAATCTTAACTAAAAAATCTAAGCACATCTCACGAGTTTTAGTGTTGTTACACTGGTTACCCAGGTCATTTAGAATTCACTTTAAAAAACTGCTAATGGTTTACAAAGCCTTAAATAATCTCGCTCCATCCTATATTTTGGAATGTCTGTCCCCCTACACTCCAAGTTGTAACCTTAGATCTTTGACTGGAGGTCTGCTTATCATTTTTAAGAGTGAAACTTAATAAAAGTGGTGATGCAGTATTTTGCTGTTATACACCTAAAATCTGGAATACTTTACCTATAGAAATTCACCAGGCTTATACTGTGGACCATTTTAAAAAAAACAATAAAAACATACTACTTTAGTATGGCTTTTTCGTGGCTACATTTAAATTGTATTCCTAGACTATAGACTATATGGGCATAGAATTATCATATTCTTCAGAGATCCACAGTCTGTACTAATCCCTACTATTCTCTGCTGTCTTTTCTGGTTCTTTTGTGGTGATGATCTGTGTTACCACCACCTGATCAAGGCACTACGCAGCCCCTTGAGATGATGGAAAGAAGGCAGGTGTCTCATCTGTCCACAAGACCAACTTAATCAAATACTATCATATGAATGATGAAAACAAAGAAGACTGATTTTAGTATTTATGTTAGGTAGAATTCCCAATGGAGGCTGGGTGGTCTTTTGGTTTTGGAACCCCTGCAGATTTTGTTTTTTTTTTTTTTCTACAGCCTAACTGGATTTTTTTTTGTCCTTCTGGCCATTTGACCTTACCTTGTTTTGTTGTTATTTATTCTTTAATATTACTGCCTTATCTGGCTTTTCTTTTCTTGTAATTTTCTCACTGTCATGTTGCAAAACTCTTTGAGCTACATTGTTGTACGAAAATATATATATTTTTAGAATATATCTATAGAAATAGCTGTTGTTGTTGTTGTAGTAAATCAGCTTTACCCTCACAAGAAACCATGAATTATCCATCATAGTGGTGGTGGTGGTGTTGGCTTTTCTGTATTTGGAGCACAACACCTTCTCATGACTAAGGAACCATGAATTCCTCTTTAATTTAGTGGATTGTTCAGGAGAATTTCTGTTCATCATGTAGATGAGCAGCAGCCACATAATGGTGCACGGCATTGATTCAAAATGTTAAGGATCTACACCCTTTTGAGATGTGCTAGTCATTCTGCTCTATAACCCATAAATGTCAATGAACTAAAGCAGTCCTGTGAGAAAAAACAGGCCAAAGCTTTGTCAATTTCTAGCTGTGACAGTTGCGGAAAGAGGTTACAATAAGACAGTGATCTTCACCCTGAAGACATATCAATGGAAGTATCTGATAGAACACCAAAACAAAACGCACATTGCAAAAGAAACCTAATTATGCATTAAGTTCAATTATAGATGTAATAAAGATGCTAAGATTTGCATCATTGAGTGTGACAAGGATGGACAGGATTAGAAATGAGTACATTAGAGGATCAGCTCAAGTTGGAGGGTTGGGAGACAATGTCAGAGAGGTGAGATTGTGTTGGTTTGGACATGTACAGAGGAGAGATGCTGAGTTTATTTGGAGAAGGATGTTAAGGACAGAGCTGCCAGGAAAAAGGAAAAGAGGAAGGCCTGAGAGGAGGTTTAAGGATGTGGTGAGAGAGGACATGCAGTTAGTGGGTGTGACAGAGCAAGATGCAGAGGACAGAAAAATATGGAAAAAGATGATCCTAATGGGAGCAGCCGAAAGAAGAAGAGGAAGATTGTTTCCCATTATCACATTACCAGAACCAAAAACCTGCAGTCATATATTAGAATAGACATAAAGAGGAAAATGTATCAATCTTATACTTGTGAAACTCAGGCCTTTAATTGTATATGTGAATGTGTTCAGTTACATTCAGAACACCCTCAATTTTTAAAGCTGCTTATTGAGATCAGGGATTTCTCAATCATATCTTTTATACAACAGGTGCTCAGCACAAAATTTCCCTGGACAGAATATCAGCCTAATGGCAAATTATGTTAACATAAATGTAGTCATGACAGCCTAGAAAAGTGTACTTCTTGTCCATGCTTACTTCATAGAGACTTTAAAGATACAGTATCTGACATCATCTAATACCAGTCTTATCAATATTCCAAGGCCAAATCACCTATGTAGTTTCTCCTTGGATCTGTCATAAATAGACCTTTACTGTTCTATGTTCCAAATATCATTCCCTTTAATTTTTTTACTCCATGTTTCTGTGTTGTATTGTGTTGTATTGCCTTATTGTAGTGCTTCCTGGGATACTGACTATAAAAACAATGGTTGGTGTATAGGTTAACAATCAGATTACTTCACATGCATTTACACTAATTTAAGATTTAAAGTAATATCCTGATCGCCATTGTTTCTTGCAGGCTGAACAGTAAACTCCATCTCATCTACTGTAAATCTAATTGGCTACGTGTTATATTTTGTGCTTCACAGTGGTGTAGTGGTTGGCACTACACTGATTTCTGACATTTTTATGGAGCTAGTGGCCTCACAGCTCTGGGAAATTGAGTTTGCAGATTCTCCCAATGACAGTGTGTTTTTTTCCTATGAATGCTGCAGATTTCTATCACATACTAAAAAACATGCATGTTAGATTAATCTGTGACATTAAATTGGCCCAGATTGATTGTGACCTATAATCGACTTGAATCCTGTCTAGAGTTGGCAGCCATTGCTGTACATGTAGTCTTCAGCCCCCAATGATTCTGTAATGATAAAGTGGGTTCAAAAAGAGTGAAAGATGGACAGGTGTGATGCATCTTTATCCAGAAAACATATAAATATTTTGTATAATTGTAAGAGTGAATGTTTTCTTGTTACTGCACCCTTAAAGTGAATTCATAACTGTCAAAGCATTTGCAGCATAGACTTCACGTGTTAGTTTTCTATGCTGCCTTACAACTCAGAGTGGTGAATATGATTGCCAGTCAGGTCACTTTATGGTATTTGCAGATTGCCTTGTTGCTCTGATTTCCTCTACACACCCAAAGGCTAATGACGGAAGACTCTAAAATGGTTCAGCATAAGGCAATTGTAGGTGTGTGCTTTAGTATAACCAGCATTCCATCCAGGGTTTGCTTGCATTTTATACCCATGGTGTTGGAAAAACTGAGTCTGTCCCCTAGAAGCTTAAAATGGAATAAATGTTTCAGAAAATAGTTGGATAAATGGATGGATAATGTAAAATTTAAATAGATATTTATATTTTAATAAAGGGTGTTGCAGTGATAAGTGCTGCTGCCAGATGGATTCAGCATTCTGTTTTTGAAACTCAAGGTCATATGCTGTTCTGTGTAGAATTTGAACACCACCTAAGTGTCAGCGTGTGCTTATTTATTTTTAGTTTTTTTTCTGTGTGTTTGGTTAATCTACATTTCTAAACTGTATGAGTGAAGGTGGGTATGTCAATCGGTCCTCTGACGTACTGCTGCACCACCCAGGGCTGGGTTTTTGTTTTTGACCCAGAGCTGCTGGGATAGGTTCTGGTCCCTGTGATCCTCATTTGGATTAAGCGAGTTTGTGACTGTTTTACTTTTTGTAATCCATCCATTTTATAACTTGCTTTATCCTGAACAAGACTGCAGGGAAGCTGGAGCCTATCCCAGCAAGTATAGGATGCAAGGCAGGAACAATCCATGGACAGGAGTTCAGTCTATCGCTGGGTGAACATACCCACACAGACACTGACACTCACTAGGGCCAGTTTAGCAATGCCAATCCACCTAACTTGCATGTCTTTGGACTAAGGGAGAAAACCAGAGCACCAGGAGGAAACCCACCTGGACATGGGGTGAACATGCAAACTGGAAAGAACCACTGGACTCCTTATTGCAAGGCAGGAATGCTACAACTGAAACTTTTCATAATACATATCATTTTTTTCCTAAAATAAAAAGGAATTCTACTAGTAAAGCAGGTAACTACAGGCACTTTATTTATTAACACAATTAATTTGACAATATTGACTTCTTTGTGTTTATCAGTATCAACAAAATAATGTTTAAATGCATTAAGATTCTGTATTGTACTATAGCAATTATAAGGTAAAGTACTAAAGGGGTGAATACATTTTAAAGACACTTTTATTTAGATGAAAATATTTTGTTGTAGGGTCATTATTGTCATGTGTGTAGAGTACAGTGAAATTCTTCCTTGCATGTGCTAATCAATATGCAACACTCCACCAGTCTTCAGCACCATATTACAGCATCGTTACTTTAGACCATAACCAAGTTTAAGGAGTCTCTAGGTGGGCCATGCCCCCCTGAACAGAAGCACTATATTACTATTAAGTCTAATATTAAGTCTCCAATACAGAGTACTTTAATTCAGTGTGTTTAAGGCTACGAGCAATGTAAATACATTAATAATCAATTAATATGTTGCACAGTGACAAAGAGATGAGGCTGGTATGTAGAGTTTGCATGTGGATCTGTGCTGGTTTCCTCTGGATGCTACCGTTTCCTTTCACTATCTAAAAACTTGTAGGTTAGGTGGAATAATGATGCTAAATTGTCACCTGATAAGTATTTATGTGTTTGCACTGTCCAGGTATTGTTCTTGCCTGTGCCTGTTTCTTGCTGGGATAGGCTCCAACTACCCCATACTCTGGATAATGAGCTTTATTGAATTAATTGATCAACAACACTTTAATCCATTCTGCCCAAAGCAGTATCCTTAAAACTGACAGAAAAACATTATGTACAATTTCAAATACATATTAGTTTACTGTTTCAGGTTTAGCTTCAGAGAAATTATCGCAACTTTTAGGTTTTGTATGCAGTATTTTCCTCTTTTATACACTCAACAGCCACTCCTGTTGGCAAACACATCCTCAGTTTTCATCTTGAGTATGGTTTATGCCTGCCTGTACAAAGGGCATTATGACGGTCTGAACAAATTCCAATCACACTCCATCGATACCATTGAGGCACAATATTTAAAAAAAATTGATATCTCGTTCTTTGATAGCAAATAAGCAACAGAGAAATGCTCCAACATTCATATCGGTTAAGTTTTTGAATGTTACGCAATGTGTACACTTTCTAATTTGTTAAAATAAGAAAGTGCTTATTTTTTGACAGCCGCAACTAAAACTCATATACAAACTTAAAAATGCAGTTTTCTTTAATTTGCATATTGTTAGCTGTATTTATGTACTTTTTGTAACTGAGACTTCACATTGTAAATTTATATTGCGACCAATTTACCTTATTTGACATGGGATGTGATATAAATATGTGTCTGGCACCCCCAAAGCCTAAATGTCGAACTCCGACCATGTTTTAGTTAGTTCTACGTATAATGTAAAGACAGTGTGCCAGGGGCGTGTATTAGTTAATGATACAGCCTTCTTACTTCACTGATCGCTTAGTTAATAAGGGCAACTGAAAAATATGAATGAGCGTGCATTGGATTTAACTAGCATCACATCTCAGGCCGGTCCTTCCAGGTACAGTACGCCGGTTGCCATGAAGATGGGCTCAGGCCTCGTACTGAAAACGGAGGTCAGTAAAAAGTATGCGAATGCGTAATTATCGATGAAATGCTAATGTCAATAAAATACATTTATGGTTATTCTCTATTTCGTCCAATTAGCCATTATTTTTCTCTATTTGTTTATTTTAAAAATGTAATACCTTCCCTAAGATGTGTAAGAGGGTAAACCCGTGCCTTTTCCAAACACGTCGTTTCATGGACTGCTCAGGAAGAAAGTAAGTACTGTCGCTGCGGTTAGTGACTGACATGCTCTACTACAATGAACAGGGCAGGCTACGCCAATTCAGGTAGGCGGGGAAAATGAATTCGTCGTGCCTTCCTTTAGTACAATTGGATAAGTGAACAATCAATATCTGGCGTTTGACCTCTCAGCACGGCTCGGAAAAAAGACGTCATATTACTAAAGCCCGCCTCTCCCGTTAGTTCTGATTGACTGTTTACTTCAAAAGTCGAAGGAAGTCCGCCTGATGGAGTGAGTACCAGTTTAGGTAAGTGTTACGGGTCTTTTAGTTATACTCCACAAGCGTTTTATTTCATTTCTCATCCAATATGCCATAGCTGTGAAAACTACCGACTAAAATATGACAAATGAATTCTGTATTATGAGGTGGAAACAAAGTTAACTGTGGTTTGAAGCGGTATGTAAAAGCACGTTTTTGTAAAGTCCTAAAACAGGTCTGTTTCTTGGATTAAAGTGACATTTCGTGAAATGGAAAGCCGACGTTTTCACTGAGGAAGTGCTGTAGACATATCGAAATTCTTCTCGAAGTGGAACATCAAAAAGGAGACATTGTGAAGACTGTGCCAAAACGCCTTCTTTGACTGGAAGTCACTCCATCTCCGTGCGCAACATTCCGGGAAGCGCCTTGGTTCAGCTGAGCTCAGGACCCCATCCCCCTCCCCCCTTCCCTTCCTGGCTTTGACTGTTCTCACTTTAGAACTGCTGAAACTACTGGAAGAATAATTAAGTCAGAATCTAAATGATTGATTTTTATTTAAGGTAAACAAAATAATCGTTCACGCCAGTTTTTCAGAAAGGTAATAAAGGTTTGGAGACTTGAAAACGCCACAGTCGAGTAACTTCATGAAGGAAAATTTGCCTAAAAGTTATTTTCGTTCTTCCAAACACCTTTGGATACATCAGATTATTTGTTGTTTAAGGTAACTTGAGAGCCCATAAATGTGTCATCATTTAATAAAGCAATATGTGAAAGAATCCCCAAAATATTACGGCGTTTTTAAAAACAGAGGTTTCGATTAAATTGGCAGGCGTAGTTGTTGGTGAAGGTCTGGTTAGGACAAGTTTGAAGGTAATCCTGACAGTAATTCTGAATCCTAGCCCGTATATATTTCTGTTATATCAGGTCAGTTTTAAAACACGTTATCGAGTCTGTCTTCATAGATAGTTGGTTTATTTTTTTTGTCGTTAACATTTTGTGTAGAAGATGGTTTTTAAACAGACCTGTGCTATCCTTTCTTGTTTTTTTCATATGTACTCATAATACACAAGCAGAAATTTGCTGTTTTGTAAAAACTAGGCATTGTTTAACTATAATGTTCTGTTTTTAGGGGAATAGTTGGCTGCTTCTGAGTAAAAAAAAAAGTAACATGCAAAGCAAACTCAGTCACCTGTGTTAAACTAAAATTTAAGAATTACAGTATATATGTAAATGGTCATTAGATATATATACACGTAAGGATCAGGAGAACACTTTTAATAGTTCCTTTAACATATAAACACCAGTGATTTTGCTTAATCTAAGTCATTTAAGGGTTGTGTGGTGTCCGGGGCAATAATAAACGTAAAATATTCCTGTTACTTGCAAGAGAACATGTTTGGTTTGAACTGTATGTTCTTCATATCACTGATTATCAATTTTACTTACATGTAGAAAACCTGTATTTTTGGAAGCCCAATTGCCAAATAAAAATGAGTATTCCTAAGGAAGATCCTAACAATATGATGACATGGCTTTGCAAATATTTTTTTATTTTATATAATGACATCTGCCTTGCCATGGACTGGCACCCTGTGCAGACTGTATCTTGCTTTACCAGTGATACTGCTGAGATGAACTGTGGGCCTCTTGCAACATTATATTTAGAATTTGGAGCTTTTGGTAACGTGTATAAAAATCATTTTACAGAGGTGTTCACATAGTAGGGCAGCTAAAGCACAGATAGCTTAAGTAATTTGTCAATGGTAAGAAGTATGAAAATGCAACATGGCTGTCTACATTATAGATTTCTGACAGGTAAGACATGGTCCATGAAACATTTCAAACAATGAGCCTTTGTTATATTTTGCACACAAATAGGACATATGATGGGTACATTTAGGCTCAGAGCATGTATATATTCATGTATTACTGGTGGTTATGAAGAGGGGGCATTGATTAAATAAAACACATGTCATGATAAATTGAAAGTGACATACATTAATTTGTTTGTTTATTGATACATAGTAAGAAGCCAAACTTGTTTTGGTTTTTATTTTTGCATTTAAGAATAAGTTTGTTTTTTTTTTTCTTTTCTACCATTGAACAATACATTAATTTGCCCCAGAACTTTTGTTAAGTCAAGCTTAATAAATGTGCACTAGAGTAAACATGAAACAAACCCTTAACTCTTAATTAATATGGCAAGTCTGAGGCAGTAAATATTAACAAATAATTGACTTTCATCCTGCATAAATATGGGTAAAATGCATACCAGGATTGATTTCACAAAAATTAGATTTTTTTGTTTTTATTTTTGTGAGACTTCCCTATTTTAAAAAGTGCCCAGCTTTTCCCTGTCTCTCAGTGCAGCAACCTTTCACCTTCAGGTTATGATTCCTTGTAGCTCATTTCATGATTAGTGCACCTGCTGTCATACTTTGGTAGAGATTTGATTTAAGCACTCAGACTATACATTTCTCTCTTTTTTTTTTTTTTTTTGGGTGAGGTCACCCGGTATTGTAAGTTATATTTGGCAATCTTGAATAGTTGAACTGTTTCGAAATGTTGAAATGGTTAGATGACATCATTATTTGCACTGACATTTTGTCAAAGATTTATTACATGGAGTTATGATGGATTAATTATGATTTAAAATATTGTCTGTTGCTCATCCTATTAATCTTTACACAAGGACAGATGGGCCAATTTCCATTACAGTAATATTGGTCTGTAGAAATTTCAGTAGTTTTAGGCATTGAATCAAGTGTGCTGGAGCACCATCCACATTTCCACAACCCATGCATGTGTAAAATAAGGATCAAAGCAGACAATCTTATATTCACAAATAAATGTTTTGGGTCATAAATCTCAAAGCACTACTGATTATCTATATATATAATTCACTAAGGCAAGACACCCATGGAAAGCACGCCGGAAGGGGCATGGATTCACTAAGCCGCCGACAAGTAAGACACCTATGGCGCACACAGGAAGGAGCCACGCCCACCAACTCCAAGACCATTGGATACGACGACAACTCGCAGAGCCACGCCCACCAACTCGGATGCGACGACACAGAAAAAACGGCGTCATATTCGTCAGTCGTAGAGGCCACATGTACCTCCGAGGCACGTTGACTGTTCATAGAGGCATGTTTCTCGCGGAGGTGAATCGCCATATGCAGCGTGTAAAACGGTTTGCGAGGGGTATCCCATGGGATCCTTAAAACAATCCTTTACAACTGAGGTTAAAACACAGTGAAGTAAGCAGTCTTTAAAAAGAGTTTTCGGTTACGACACATGACCACGTGCACCATAGCAAACTGTTTTACACGCTATATACAGCAATTCGCATCTGCGACAAACATGAGCGTGTGTCTACCCGGCGCAGAACGGCGTGGGTAAGCCGTTGAACCCCATTCGGGCTGCAAACCGTGGAATTCCCACTAAGTGCGACTCATATGCTCCCACTCATTATGTCCCTACCCTTTGTACACAACCCCCTCCCATCTCATTACTACCGTGGTCGGGTGTCTTGGTGGATTATATATAGAAAAGCGGCCAAAACCGCACAGAGCAATGAAAAGTCTACGTCAGTCACAGGTGCATCTGGACTGTGCAAAGACGACAACGACTCAAGTGACGAGTTGGAGGTGGGCACATGAGCAGGCAGTGCATACTGAACGAGAAATCGGCAGACTAGCATGACGGAGGGAGCAGAATGGACGTCCTCCTCCTCTCCTCCCGTTCCACCCTCCGCGCCAGAGCGCCGTCCACCCCCATCCCTCCGTCTGGGAGGAGAAGGCACGATGGCGGTCCGCCAGTTTTCAGTCACGAACGATTGTGTATTGGTTCGTTCCGTGCATTGTTACAATGTTGTTTTTCTTGCTGATTTATTACATTACCGATTTTTCAAGTGTTAATTTTCTCCCTGTGCTTAAAAATCATTAAAAAAAACAGCCTGATTATGCGGTGTATGGTACGCCGTGGGTTGGCTAGTTTAAGATATTGCAGTAAAGTAATACAATCTGAACATTATACCTTTTTCCCTAGGTAAATAATGTCAGTTAATGTAGGTGATGTCTGCTTTTGCTTAGTGCTGTATTTCTAGACTTAAAATGCTAAACAGTTTTTCACAATTTTTGTGTCACTTTGCCTTTCATGTGGTTTTTTAAGTTACTTAATTTGGGGTGGAGTGGTGGCTCTGAGGTAGGGATCTGCAGTTGTAATCGAAAGGTTAAAAAAAAAAAAAGTTAGTTTTCCAGTTTTTAGTCAAACTGTAGTAATGGCCCAAAGCATGCACACACACACACACGGACACCTGAATTATTTGCCTTCTGAAGTGCTTACTCCTGCTCTTTTGTAGCAAGAATGTTTTCACAAAAATCAATTTTTGAGTCATCGTCTGCTGCTACCTTTGCTAGACATTTCTCTGTGTTGTCGTCATTAGCGCCTACAAAGATACTGTAATGTTGAATGTGATATCAGGCCTCTACATCAGACTTCTCACTTGGTAGCACTTTTCACTTCCAGAAGGTTAGAAATATCACTTAAAAGAATACTTTCAGCCCTGCTTAAGCCAAATCAGTATTGTTGAGGAAGGAAAAAAATCTTGGGCTAAATGCTATAATAGTAGGTGGCATTGTGGTGCAGTTATTTGCACTGCAACTAGTCTGGTCTAGTCACAGTTTCTTTGCCTTTGTAGGTTTTTATTTAGATATTCCAGTGTTCTGTCACCTTAAGGTGTGAATGTTAGGTTAAAAGAATACTCTATGCAAGTAATATGTTACTTACCCCAAGTAGTTTGCAGTAATACTTGAGAGAAATGTTTAACCTCATGTTTTAATGAAAAACGGACGTAACTAATTTCTGATAGAACAGGACCCAATGGTGACCAACAACATATGATGTCAAAAATGTCCATGTAAAATCTCACATTACTTGTGTTGTATGATCTACATGTCACGTGATCTAGTTGTATGTTAAAAACGTGCAAAACGCGTCAATTTGTTGTCAAAATATTGCTAACTCTGTAAAGTTAAAATAGTCTACAAACTGGAATCCTCTTCACACAGGATAGTGCTTTCCAACTCAAGACCTCCCTGACCTTCCATTCATTGATCAAGAGTCCTGTCCTCACAATTCAAAAGAGCGATGGGTGAGCCTGACTATTGTAGTATTTTGAGTTGCTCTCAGTAGGAAATTTAATGCCAAGTAGATATGTTGGTAAATATTAAAAACATCCTTCAGCAGTTGCATGTGGTACTTTAATGAGTCTTACTGGTAGATTGGCCATCCCCGCTATAATGCTGTTGTAGACAATTTAGCATTCTTTTATTGATATATTTGTAGCCCCTTTAATCTTGAAAGAAATTTTATTCAACAAGACTGACTGATTCTTCCCTTATATATTGTCAAGTATGAGTTTTCGTATTTTTGCTTACTTCCTGCTGTAACACCTGTTTTTGTTGGCTCTGTTTACAGCCACATAGAACGTACTTGATACTGATCAACTCGAGACCAGTTTTGTGTGATTATTTTATTTTATTTTTTTATATATAAACACGGTAATAAGAGTTTTACCTTTATATTTAGTTTAATTATTAAACATACATGGAAAGTGTTTAACCCCATATGCACTAAGGAGTTTTTGACATTATTGCACCTAAATTACATACACAAAAAGAAATGGCTGCTATTTTACTTATATAATGAAGGAGCTGCAAATGGGTGTAGAGTATATATTTTTAAAAGAAAGTATTTTATGTTTAAAGACCTTTGTTTACTCCAATATCAACTAAATAAAACGGAAAAGAATTTTGTAATTTCAAGTTTTTTTTCTCCAAAAGACTGGATTACAATACATAACCACAACGTTTTATGATGCACTGTCTTTAAATCCATTTTCTTTTGTGCCCCATTTTGTCAGTTATCATTGTACCAAGTTTACAGTAGATCTCATATCCCATAGCACTGCAAAGTTGTACTGTCTGCCACCAGGTGTCCCTCTTTTTGGAAGCATCTAGTCTCTTCTACCTAAACAGCTGTGTTGCAGTAATATATATTTTTTATGGGAAGAAATATACATACACACAAATACAATTTATATCAGTCAGATGAAACAAGTAAAAAATCTTAGCTATGTATGTATAATTATGTACTCATCAAAATCTTTACTTTCAAAATTGTTTTTCATGCCAATCCTTGAAACAATTTGTTTAACCCAACATTTTGTACAATAGATGGGAGTTTTTGTGCGTCAATTCACACATCTCCTACCTTCTGTTGTAGTTGCCCCAGAGATGTTTGTGTGTTCATGTTATTTTCCTTTTTGTTACTTTTTTGCATTTCAAGTCTGGAATAAATTAAATGCGTACATATATGTCAATACCAGCTTCTTCCAGTGCTGGGCAATGGGGGTAGGGACAATGCCTTTTCTGGCAGCCCTGGGTGCTAGGCAGGAAACATTCCTGGACAGGGCACCACACATACACCTAAATCACTGTTTTTCAGCCCGTTTCAAGTTGCAGGTGCCAGTTATGGTGCAGCGGGTTAAATAATCCATTTGGCCATGTCAGTCTCCGTGGGTGCAATAGTACAGCCGTGGGGAGTTGATGAAGTAATTGGGGCGAGTCACACCTGCACGTGAGGGTGCGATCATTCTCAATTGCTTAATCAGCTTTATTCGGTGCATGATTGAGCCGTAAGAGAAGAGGAAAGATGGAAAAGAGAGGGAACGAAAGAGAGGCAGAGAGTGAGAGCAGCATTGGGGAGAAAAAAGAGTGAACAAGCCAGCTGGCCGAAAGAGAGTGGTCATGGGTCCCATGTTAAAGCAAGTTGGTTCTGTCGAGGTGGCATCCTTCCTAGGATCCAAGAGATGACTGTGTGTGTGAGAAGGAAGACTGGAGGACAACCAACCCTGAGAAGTCTGGCAAATTCCGGTGGAGGCAGCCAAAACGGGGGTGGGTAGCAAGAGGACCGCAGTGGCTGAAGTCTCTCCAGCTGAGCAATTCTTGGGTGAGCTGCAGAGACAGGGAATGAGCTGCCCCAATGACTGCTGCAGGTATTTAGTCTCGTTTTAGTCTGGTTTTAAACACATGGATTTTTATCTTTTTATGGATTATTTATTGAAACAGTTTGAATCACTGCACTTTCTCTATAGCCACTGTTTTGGTTTTGTCTTTGGTTTGTTTTAATAAAAGCACTGTTGCTCTTTTCCACCATCCCCTTGCTCTGAGTGTGATTTGTTCCCTTTTGCCAAACTCATACAGTTACATTACCGACCATGTTGGGTTGGCGAGGCACCCAAAAGGGAAGAGGAAGCATGAAGCGGGACCCGCACCATCACAGCAGTCACTGCATGACGAAACACATGAGACTTGTTCACAGTATAATTCTGTATATTCAAAATTTGTTGCACATCAACCTAACAGTCCAAATGCACTCTTGGCAGAAGCTTAAGCATAAAGATGAGTAAAGATCAGCTGTCGCATATGCAATATATTTCCTGTGTTTTACACACAGCTTTAACATGTAGTACAAGTGACCAGTCATACACCACTGTAGCTCATTGTTAAGGTCAAAACCTCTGCCGTCTAATGGCAACAACACTTCCATTGTGCGTGGTGCATCATAGGTGGGATCTTTGATAAAAGCAGATTCCCTCAACTGTGATGTCTTGATATATATGTGTGACAATTGCATATTTTACTAATGAAAGAGAGCAAATAACGCTGATGATTTATTTGAAAAAAGATACCCTTGCGAAAGTAGAATACCATTTCTTTTGACTGAGTTGTGAGTTTATTGCAACCTAAACAAAAAACTTTGAAACATACAAGTGTCCCACCGGGGGTACAGCCCATACATACTATAGGTGGTTAACTCTGTGTCATTTGTGTGCATTTCATCAGTGTACTGAGCTTTTTTTTCCCAGAAGAATTGTGAATAAATTATCGTAAAGAGAATACTTTGCTGTGAAAAGCAGCAGCTTTCATTTTAAGCCAGTACAGTAACAAGTGTGGATTTATCTGCCTAATGAAAATGTATTTTATAAATCTTTTATACTTAGTTCTCTGCTTTAGAAATGTACTGTTGCCCCTAATTTAACCTGTTTGGTAATGCTAAATAGTATTTTACTTGTTTAGACCTTAAAGTCTTTTAACTACAGTATATTTCAAGAATTTGGATTATAATGAAAAACTCAGACTTCTTTATTTCATGTAACATTCCATGGGATAACCGGTGTCTGTTTAGTTTTCACAAACCCTAATGGTGAATATTGATTTGTATCAGTTTTCAATGCTAAGCTGTTATGGCATAGAATCCTTCTAGTTCTAAACAGTAGTAGTAATAGTATTGTAACATGTACAGATTACAGTGCAATTCTAACTTTACCAACATGTAACACATCAACACTCTCCAGGGCCATAATAGAAGTGTACAAATATTTACAAATTTGGTTGATTCCTTACATAAACAAATGTAAAGCCTACCACATGTCCAACACCTTTTGTGACCAGCAACAGACACCATCTTTTATAAGGATGACTACTTGCAAGGAACACTTATGCTCCAAAACTGAAAATAGCTGCAGATGCAGCCACAGACAAACACACATCCTGTTCTGTTTATATTGCCTTCAAGCTTATGTGGCACTGTACTGATACAGAATCGTTCCAGGTGTGCTCACCGGCCTTCTCTTTGAGCAATTCTATATCTTGTTGCCTACCACATGTACAGTTGACAC
This sequence comes from Polypterus bichir lapradei, assembly GCA_026402145.1. NCBI lineage: Eukaryota > Metazoa > Chordata > Cladistia > Polypteriformes > Polypteridae > Polypterus > Polypterus bichir. The sequence continues at coordinate 40,502,785 of JANRMT010062854.1, forward strand.
GCAGTTGACTCTGCTGACAGAAAAATCAGAAGGGTTGTAGTTGCAGACCTGCATATCCACACAAAGTGACTACCGACAGAATTTACATCATGCAGACTCTTATAGGTATATGGACATGCAAGTTAGGGCCTTAAGAAGGAAAAAAGTTACTGGTCAGTGTTTTCTGAAGAACTAGTTGAATTAATAAACATTGTAGCTATGCACCAGTGTGTATCAGACTATGCCCTGTTAAACACTGACTCCATACAGTTGATTAGTGCTTTGAGATATCAACACCAAGCCTCATCGTCCAGCAACTAACAAGATAAAAACCAACGAAAGCTGCCCATTTGCTTTTTCTAGTTTTAGACTATACTGAATCCTGTCCGCATTTATAGTCATATTACTTACTCAATTGAAGGTGTTCAAAAGCCATTAAAACTAAACCAAGCATTGTTTACCTGTATCTGTCACTTCATGGAGCTTTGTCTCTCTCTTCAGTGGTTAAAAACTGGAGTTTTGCATCAAATTACCCAAAAAGATTCACATATCTAGCGTATTTACATATTAACTGTGACATTTTAAATTTTCAATCTGGGGCAACTGCAAATGTAGGACATTCAGTCACTGGAGAAAAGGTCCTGTTTGGTCTACTGTAGAATCCAGTGTAATTCATAAAATTTTAGATTATTTGCTTTGTGTTTAATAATTATGAAATGCCTATAATTTGTTGTGAAATATTGATAATTTCTCATTTTTAGGTTTATAATCAACACAAAAGCATGCATGGATGAAGAGAAGTAAACAAAGTCTGTTTAACACAGGACTGAATCGCTACAGTGAACACCATGGATTCTGAGAAGGGCTCAGATACAACATTGGAGTCGGCTGAAACAATGACTGGGTTAGAGGTCAAACTGATTTCACTGGTAATACTGCTGCTCGTGACTATGCTATTTGGGTTTGGACCATTCTTCATGATTAGGTTTTCAGGAGTGCTTGGAATTGCACCAGGTGAGTTATATTCTGTATTAAATGTTTGGTACCTTGCTTAGAGTGCACATCAGATTCCTGATAATTCAGAGCCATACACTTAACTGCCGAGTCTCTTGCTAGTGTAATGTTTTTGGCTGTTTCTTCCACTAGGTTTAAACTCTAAATCTGTTAAAACCAAGGATTAATAAAGTTAAAATTAACAGAACAATAACATCCTGTAGATTATCTACTGATAAGTACATTTTTCTTAATTTTAATTTGCTCATTTAATTTTTAATTTATTTTGTATCTAATTCAGTACCTTATTTAACGGTGTTAATTCCATTAGCTCTGCTGCATGTTGGTACATAATACACAATCAGTTAATCAGGAGAATTCATAATGCAACTAGACATGGCATTTCTTCAGCTGTTACCTTTGAATTACCCTGCACTGAGAATGAGAATAAAATGCTCTGTTTCCTTGTGACTTAATTCCTGATGAGTTGTTTTTAACATCTTGATTATTGGCTTTGGGTGGCACAGTGACTCAGTGGTAGCACTAATGCCTTACAACAAGCAGACCGGGGTTCACGTCCTGGGTGCTTCCTTGCATGGTTTTTGCATGTTCTCCAAGTGTCCACAATTGGTTTCTTCCTGGTGCCCTAGTTACCTCCTACAGTCTAAAAAGGTTTGCAGGTTTTGTGAATTGACCATGTTAAGTTAGCCCTAGTGTGTGTGTGCGTTCGTTCGCGTGCGCGTATGTGTGTCAATGTGTGTTCACCCTGTGATGAACTAGCATCCTGCAAAAGATTTGTTCCTGTCTCTCACTCTCCATTTTCCACATGACCCTGCCCTGAAACCTCATAATAGCCCAGGCGGTCAAAATCAGCAGTGCCTCTTTTACTTTCATTTTTAGCATCCTCGTCTGGACTGCTTAGATGAAGCCCGTGAACAATTGAGAAGAATTTCCGGCCTGACAGAACTGATGAGAAAAAGGAAGAGTGTATAATCTTCCTTTTCTCCAGTAATCAGTAAGTGCAGGTACTTTCAAGAGGCCCATGTAAATTACAATTGCCAGAAAAGAGTAGAGGTCTTCAGTGCCAATGTCTATCCATAAGCTGTAAATGGATCTGCCGTGCACATTTGTATTTGCCACAAGAGTCAGTAACACAGTGCTCGTAAAAAACTGCTGAAATAGTTCAAGCACAGTGTAGTTTGACGTGCCAATTATCTGGGGTCCAGGAGTCCTTGTAGGACAAAAGGGGGGGTGGGTAGGTGTGATGTCTGGATCTTCAACATCAAGCCACTTCCCCTCTGCAGGTGGTGGTGGCTCTCTAGCACAAGCACCACGTCCCCTTCCTCTGCTCCTCCCCCGTCCCCTGCCTCTTCTGGTTCTTGTCAACCAACGAGTCTTGGAGGAAGGACCTGGTTCTGGTGCTGGCTCTAAAGATGGTCTAAAAAGTAATATCAACAACAATAAACGATTATAATCTTATATAGAATATGTAAAAACAAATATAAAATCCTGACAGCACAAAGACAACCTCCTTCATAGGTCTGGAAAGTTCTCCAGTCACTCTGATGGGCCATCAGCCAGTGCTGATATCTCCACACATTCATTCAGCATGGACATTCACACCTCTAACTCCCCAGGAGGCACCTCACTAAAACCTCCACGCCCTCTCAGTCCTGAAGGCCTCAAGAAACTCAACCCCCGCAAGGCTCCTGGTCCAGACCACTCCCAATCCCAAAGAAGCTAAGCATCACTGGGAATTAGATCTAATAAGACATGTGGTGGGCCTCACTGAGGAAAAAACTTTATCACTTACTGATCCATTTCAACATGGACTTCAGCCAACACAGTTTCTGGCTCCCAATCAGGGTCACTTTGCCTGTAAAAGTGAGCAAATGTGTCATTATTTATTTGTCACTGTACATACTGTAGTGTCTGCTAATCTAATTTTTATGTAAAATAGTGTGAAATCACAATAAAAACACACTTACCTATCAAGCAAGTCATCCATCCCATCCAAAAACATGTCCTCAGTTACTGAGTCCACAGCAGAAATGTCGCTCTCTGTCTCAGACTTCTCCTGGTCCGATTCATCACTCTCACGCCGCGTACATGCCTCTACTACTTCGTCGAGAGTGTATTTACGTTTATTTGTACGTTTATCTTTACGTTTATCCATATTTACAAAGCGAAAAAACTTGGTGAGCTCACAATACACAACCACGCGTAATTTACGCACCAAGTCTGCAGACAGGCCAAATGCCGTTTACGCACGGCTCCCTTCGGTTTTGTTTACAAGTTTGCATGGCAAATTACATATCGGCGTGCTCAGCTGCTCATTGGCTGTAAGTTGGGAGCGTCACTCACAGCGTCCAATCAAACTGGTCGATTCTACCAGGGTTTGGAGTTCGTCATCGTTCACCTGTCTGTGATACTCGTTGGCTATACGAGGCTCCAGTCACCCCCAGACCCCTCCTAATTGGACAACTTAGGTGTCAATCAGAAGCTAACACTTCCGTGTAATATGCTTTAGCATGGTTATCGCCGACAGAAACAAATTACGTCTGATATGACCAATAGAAATGAAAAAAAATGTCGGAGCTATTCTCAAGTTAAGAAACGTTTTCTGGAGTTTTTGTCCCTTTGAGGATCTATCGTGTGTTTTGGACCTAATTGTTTTACTGGATTATATTCCCTGGAGCCTTACGGACAGAATGAGACCAATATTGCTCGGAAATATTGATGTTTGACTTGCAGAGAGCCTTCAAAGGTGGGAAAAGACAACTCTTAAAAGTATTTACTTCTCTGTAAAAAAGGCTTTAGTGTCAGTGCTGTGGTTGTTGTGTGTGAAAATGGTTTATATCATCGGAAAGACGAGACTCTGAGGTTTCATTTGATGTTTAGTATGTCGAGGTGCATGACAGAGGGGCATGCACACATGGCTGTGACATCGTACAAGCGTCGTTATGTCCCGGGACCGGTACGTGTGCATGTTAAGAGTAAAAGAGAATAAAAGCATGTTTCATTTAACAGGTAACAGTTTGCACATTTCTGTATGTTGCATTTTTCAGTTGTCTGCTTTTAAGTTTTTGTTCAACTTTTAACTTTATTCTTACTAAACATATTCACCTGTTGAATGGTTCGATAATGTTGATGTTAAGTCACATTTATTTAGTATTATCTATTTTTCTGAATACAGTAATCCCTCCTCAATCGCGGGGGTTGCGTTCCAAAACCCCCGCGATAGGTGAAAATCCGCGAAGTAGAAACCATATGTTTGTATGGTTATTTTTATATATTTTTTAACCCTTAGAAACTCTCCCACAGTTTATAAATATTTTCCACACAGTTATACAGTAAACCCTCGTTTATAGAGGTTAATCCGCTCCAGACAGATAAATGAATTTCCATGAAGTAGTATTCTTTATTTATAAATCTAATATTTTCGCAGCTAGAGCATAGAAAACCTGTTTACAACCTTCTAAATACGTTTTTTAACATTATTAGAGCCCTCTAGACATGAAATAACACCCTTTAGTCAAAAGTTCAAACTGTGCTCCATGACAAGACAGAGATGACAGTTCTTTCTCACAAGTAAAAGAATGCAAACATATCTTCCTCTTCAAAGGAGTGCCGTCAGGAGCAGAAAATGTCAGAGAGAAATGTAAACAATCAAAATCAATAGGTCTGTTGGGCTTTTAAGTATACGAAGCACCCGCGATAAAGCGCCACAATGAAGGGTTCAATGTGAAGGTAGTCTTTCAGCATTTTTTACAGGAGCATCCATATCTTCTAAGCAAACAGCCTTTGTGCAAACAGCCCCTCTGCTCACACCCCCTCCGTCAGGAGCAGAGAATGTCAGAGAGAGTGAGAGAGACAGAGAAAAGCAAACAATCAAAAATCAATACAGGCTGTTAGAGCTTTGAAGTGTGCGAAGCACCACGTGGGAAGCATATCGTATATCATTGAGCAGTTTTATTTAATACGTAATACATGCTCTGATTGGGTAGCTTCTCAGCCATCTGCCAATAGCGTCCCTTGTATGAAATCTACTGGGCAAACAAACTGAGGAAGCATGTACCATAAATTAAAAGACCCATTGTCCGCAGAAATCCGCGAACCAGCAAAAAATCTGTGATATATATTTAGATATGCTTACATTTAAAATCCGCGATGGAGTGAAGCCGCGAAAGTTGAAGCGCGATATAGTGAGGGATCACTGTACTTGTGCCTTTCACTTTAGGGGTTCAGACTGACCACACCATTGAACATCTATGACATTGCAATCTTTATATGCCTTTTTTATTCTTTAATAGCCTGTTAAAAATTATTTACAGCTTATTGAAGCACCTATTACTTCAGTCCTTTCATCCATCATAAACAAAAAGCATTGCTCATCTTGCAGTGTGCTAAGGGCCTCATAGTCCACATATTTCTGACCTGCTCGCAACCATAAAAGCTTTGGTCCTTTTTCACCTTTGCACATAAAAAGCATTAAAGCAAACCCTTGAACTTCACATATGTTAGTTCACATTAAAAAAGATACTACAGTTTAAGTAGAGGAAAGCCTTAAAGAAGCAAAGGAATTCTGTGTTAAATAACAGGGGATTTAACCCATTAATTTGCCCTCCCTGAATTGGTAGAAGAAATTTGGGCCTGCTTATAGATGGTCATACTGCCTTTGGCCTGGCAGGTTCTGTGCTACTGCCTTTCACAAGTACCTGTTATTCACCTCATAATTCTTATTCTTTGCGCAATTGACGTTTACCATGCTAGAGCCATGCACCAGTGAGGAGTTTGTTAATGTGTTTTTGCTCCTGTTAGTGTGAAATAAATCAGGATTTCTCGGGGGCTAGATTTATAAAACTTGCATATGCACAAAAAGAGGGGCAAAATGTGCGTGTGCAGCTTTCCAGGCCAGTGTTTACTATTTAAAAAAAAAAAAAAAAAGACAAGAATATTTATTAAATATTTATGGCAGCTCTGACCCATTAAAACTGGAAAATGGCGACACCTTTGATCAAACAAGAAGTTGAAGCTAAACCAGCTAAATAATGAGTCATGTTTTTAATAATTCATATAACCATGCTGTTTTAATTTGCATTGATGTGACAAAAATATTAAACCTCAAAAGTGATGAATATGATGTATAGATGATGTATTTTAGTTCCCCTTTAAGAAAGCTGAAATTGCATGTTTGCACTGAACGTTTTTATTTTTACCCCTCAGTTTTCATAGGCTACCATTTGTCACTTCTCGGGGAACTGGCCAACGGGTCAGAAATATCTCTGGCAAGCTTCACTCACTAAATTTGCTATGCTGGAAGTCTTTAGCTACCCAACAGGATGATGACATACAGTTTTCGTATGGTGTGAGCGCACATACATAAAACATGACTTGTGTTTGCCAACATAGAAAGGCAATTTGTAGCAGTGTCCAGCTTTCCCATAATAATCACAGTAATTAGTTGTACTCATATTGCAATAAGGGCACCTAGCGAGAATCAAGCTGCTTTTGTTAGCAGTAAGCAGTTTCATTCCAATCTGATATGTTATCTGCGATGCCAAGATGAGACTGACAATTGCATAAAAAGTCATCTCCAATTACAGATTCCATTTGCAGATCAAAACCAGAAAACGTAAATGTGCTTTTTCCTACTCCCAATGCACACACACACACTACTGGTGACTGAAGCTCATGACATTTGCAGCAGCAATAACAAATGATTGTTGCCATTCAATGATTGTGTTTTCTGGAGACTCTAACAAAGGTTGTTTGTGTGCCTCTCACACTAATAAATGTGCCATGTGGGAGACTGTTTTACCAGCCAATGAAGGTCTACAGCTTCATGATTGCATATGTACAAGGTTGATGTATGCATACTTTCATGCTCAAATATACTTCAAGATTTGTAAATGAGACCTGAGATGTTTTTACGTTCCTTTAGAACCCTTTGTCAGCATTCTTTAGCGTTATGCAAGTCTGTGTTCTTGTGTTTTGCATGTTGATGTGGAGCATCGTTGAATCTTTGGTCTTCCATGTTCTAGCAATGAAAATGTATGAGATTTGAGTTCTCATATAGTAATATTTTACTAGCAGATTATTACCTGTGTGTGTCCTCTTAGCTGAGCCTTTTATAAGCAACTTGAAACCTTTATTTAACCTTTTTTTTTTTTTTTTTTATTAGCTTAATTGTTAAAAGTTTTTTTTTCCGTGGTGTCATATTTTCTGTCTTCTCTGTTTTTGTAATTTTGTGTTTTCATCCAGGTACTTGCCGAAGAAATATGAGCCTGGTGAGCTGCTTTGCAGGTGGGGTGTTCCTTGCTACATGTCTTTTGGACTTGGTGCCTGATTACCTGGCTGGAATCACAGAAACATTTAACAATCTTCAAGTCACTGTAAGCAGTTCTATATTTTCAAATAATTTAAAAAAATTATGAAATTCTAAAGGTTTAAGGCATTAAAATGTTGTGGTTTACCCTTAAATCAGCTGAAATTGTTCAGTCTTGCATTAAAGCTAATTTCTAATTATTGCATCAGTTGAGCTGATAGGGGACCACTTGTATTTTACCTGTGCAGTGTACTGTATATTTGAATATATATTATGTATAATAGTTAAATGAATATTTTCATATGACAATTGGAGCACTTTTTAAATTAAATTAGTGTCACCATATTTCCCCACCTTCAAGTCTGTTAGGTAGAGTAACTGCCCAAGTGGTATTTTCAGCTCTGCCCCACTTATAGCCATGTGCCACTGTTGAAAAAATGCATTGTGCCTGTCCAAAAAAAAAATCAGTTTAAATGAAGGAAATGCTAGTGTAATAAATTGTTTCCCTTTTCTCTAAAAAGTTGTGAATGCTTCCATGAAGATCCACAATTAGTTCAAAGACCATACTGAATAAAATTAATTTTATAGAGCATATTGGTTCATGTGTCCAAACTAGGCCAACTGAGATTTCCCATTCAATTTATTTGCATGGCTTTTGCATGTAGATGGAACCTTATTCAAACAATACACAGAGACCCCTGCAACCAGGAATCAAGGGTTCAGGTGCTATGAGGTACCGGTACTACCCGTGGTATCTTGGGTAGTAAAACATTTCCATCCATCCATTTGAATTGAATATGCTTTGTATATTGCAGGATTGTGTAATATCAAAGCCTTGAATTTAAAAATCTTTAGTAGCTAAAAAAAGAATTAGAATAATCTCTATACATACAAAAAATGCTTAAACAGGAGGCTGCTAGGTTTTTTTTGTTTTTTTTTTAAATAAATACTACTCCCATTCACATTGTACAGGTTTCATCCTGATCCCTTACAGAGTCAACCTTCAGTCCTTTCGACACATTTGCTCCTGCCCTACATGCTAAAAGTACTGTCCCACTCCCACTTCAGTGCACTTTTAAAACTGAGATACCTGACATGGAGATACTGTGTGATAGAGCCTTAATCATGCATCACAAAAGCAGGCAGCATCTGATTTCCTTATCAGAAATGAAAAATGTCACTTGAATGGCTCCAAATCACTCTTTTAAGAGCTTTTTTGAGGCTTTTAATACTTGTTACCCGCTTCTGCCAACACACAGCATTGCACCAATCTAGGCGTAGCTACCATTGTGACAGGAGAGTTTTCTGCCGTCTACTTCCAAATTGCCTTCTTTTTAGGTACCCCTGAACTGAGGAGTTGCCTAAATACAGCCACTGAAGTCCCCGCTATTACATTTGGTATAGTAACAGATTTTTTAAAGAATCAAAATTATTTTCGTCCAATATTAAAATTCTGCCCTTTGCTGCAAAATTTTAGGTTGGGTCCTGTTAGAATGAACGAACTACTTTGAAAGAAAGAGACATTCTAATTGCATTATAACAATGTGGTGTCTTCAGTAGTAGCAAAATTGGTAGGGAACCTTTGAACACTGTTACAAATTATTCATGTTACAGTTATATTTAGTTCTAACTATATTATGTCATCAGAACAGAAGTAACACATTTTAACTTTGTTTTAGGAAAAAATCATGTTCTATGCAGTATGAACCAAGTACAGAAGGGTTTATGCATGTACGAGGGATATCCAGAAAAAAAGGTTACAAGTGCCCTGGAGGGTGCAGGGAATTTTTTTTTTCGAAGGTTGGCATACCTGCGTGTAGGGGGGTCCTAACGGTCAAAATAAGCCCGGGACCGCGTCAGTCAGTTGTGAAATGTCATCACAGCAAGCGAATTCGTCAACCTCTGCTGAGGCTGTTTGCTCCACCTACCGCCGATGTGAGATTCGTTCGGTCATCAAGTTCCTCACTTTGCGTCGCGAATCCGCGGCCGAGATCCATCGTCAGCTTGTGGAAGAATTGTGAAAGAATTCTTGGGTGGGAAACGTTTTTCCAACGATGAGGAGGTGAAGGAGACAGTGGAGAAGTGGCTTTCGGAGGTGGAGCGGAGCGTATTCGACGAGGGTATAAAAAAGCTGGTGCCCAGGCTGAAGAAGTGCATCGAAGTTGACGGCGATTATGTTGAGAAATAAACACATATACGCACTTTTTAAAAGTAATCGGACTGCTGAAGACACGTTACTTTTTACGTGTTATCCTATTGTTCTCAAAATTGTGTTTCTGAGCTTAGCACTGCACATTTTTCTCATCAGTATAAATTAAAAGATTTCTTAATTATTGAGACTGATTATTTCATCCAGGAGAAATAATAATCTGTCCACTAAATGAAGTTTTGAGAGTCAAAGGTTCAAGCGATCTCTTCTACCCATAGCCGCCAAAATTCTATGCAAAGCAAATAACGCTTAAAAGTTAAACGTACTGTACATATAGGCTGACAAAGGTGCAACTAACATGCACAAACTACAATATCCTTTAATTTGTGAAGAAATCTACCTCTGTTAGTCAGGTTTCGCAGAGGCCAATAACCCTGTTTCTCTTTCTGCCATTAGAGAAATTGTTGTCAGTTGCTGGTAAATTGTGAAAGTTTTTCTCATACTTGTGGCTTTACTATCATCCTTGCCATCAACCTTCTGTCTCAGCAGTTTTATGAAATAGCATCTTTTGCCACATATTTTCCAAAAAACAACATTTTAGATTATTCAGTTATCTGTTTTTAGCAACTGTTTTTATAAGTTGTCCTTACAAACTCTTTTTTTCCTCCTTTCTAAAGTAAAAATCCTGGTGTGCCAGCTTCATTTGCATATGTGGGCTTGGGTAATTAAGTTTAACATACAGTACACAGGCCTGGGTAAATGCACATTTTTAACACTAGAATTACCAAAGCTTACAAAAAAACTTGTAAATCCAGCCCACTTTAAATCCGCTCGCACCTCTCCGTCAGCATCTTTTGTCTTGTAAATGTGTCGATAATCCCAAGCAACAAGCAGCCTACTATCCCATCCTCCCACTGCTGCAGAAACAGCAAAAGACTTTTCCCAGCTCAAGTCTTGTTTATCAGGGAGTCAGGTACCTAGAGCTGTATAGGCTAAAAAATATATTGTTATTTGGAACACATGCATTTCATGTGTGTTCCGTGTCTACAAAGATCTATGTAAGTATAGGATGACAGGAAATGCAAGAAATGTTGAACACATACCTAAAAGACAAACTTTTTCATGTTTTAGTACTAACGACAAAATTTTCACATGAAGTGTATAATGTGTGAAGACTGAAGTCCAAATATCAAATAAACACTTTCGCAAAAGGTACAAATATAACAGAACAAATGCACTTTTATTCAAAACTATAACCGAAGGAAAAGCAATCGGATTAGTGTGGCTTTTTATCTTGACTTCTTTGGTAGTACAGCTGTAAGAACTGCTGACTCATATTCAAAAGGTCATGGGTTCAGACGCTGAACAGACGCTATAAATGTATGGTACTTGTAAAGGTTAGCTTTTTTTTTTTAATTCAGTTTTATTCTCTCAGTCACGTTCACTCTCGCCCCAATCTGACACTAATGTTTTCAAATAAAGATGTGCTATAACAGAGGTGAACTCAGATTGGAGAAAGAGAACAAGCCCTCCCCGCAAGAAACGCACATTCACATATATAAGAACAACGCAGCTGCAGCAGGCGTAAAGGCAAAAGATGGCACCGTTTGGATGCAGGACGAGGTCTGGCGTCACCCTGCCAGTCAGAGCTCACCAACATATTGTGCAAAGCCCTGTTTTTGATTGATTTATTTACTTATCTTCCTACAGCGTAAAGTCACAAGTCGACTACAGAGCTGCTTCTGTTTCATCGACAAGGGCATGCTCACAAATTACACGTGTAATGCCACGAAAAATGCCTGCTGGCACTTCAGTACGCGAGCAATGGTACAAGAATGCAGTCAGTCTTTTTTTTTTTTTGGGCACATACACCATCTAGAATTACACTAGCGTTAAGAGTTGCTCGCATACTGAAGAGTCTTCACACATTATACACTGTGTGTCAAAAATTTTGTCCTTAGTACTAAAACATGGAAAAAGTTTGACTTTTAGGTATGTGTTCAACATTTCTGTCATCCTACACTTACACAGATGTTTGTAGACATGGAACACACATGAAATGCATGTGTTCCAAATAACAATATATTTTTTAGCCTGTACAGCTCTAGGTACCTGACTCCCTGATAAACAAGGCTTGAGCTGGGAGAGGTTTTTGTACTTTCTGTGGCGTTGGGAGGATGGGATAGCAGGCTGCTTGGGATTATCGGCACATTTACAAGACAAAAGAATGGAGATGTGCGAGCGGATTTAAGGTGGGCCAGATTTACGAGTTTTTTCATAAGTATTGGTAATTCTAGTGTTAAAAAGAGTTGCTGTATGTTGTAGAATCCTAAGTTAACAAATATTCTGGAAACAGTTTATAATACTTCATATTGTGGATATTCAAAGAATTTTAGGGGTCATGTGAAATAATGTTATTTGTCCCTTGCTTGTTGCTTAGTAATCATTATTTAAAAAAAAATGGCCATTATGTAATTTTATTTAAATATGTTTATGCATATGCCTATTAAACTTGTGGTTTACACATGGCATAATGAAATGATAGTAACGCAGTTATTTTGCTTATTTTTTTTAGCTTGTGTTCCCTCTGCCTGAGTTCATCATGACGATGGGTTTCTTCTTAGTGCTAATTATGGAACAAGTAGTGTTGGCCTACAAAGACCAGTCCCTTGGTTCCATAGATGAGAGGCGTAATCTGCTTGTAGCATCAAACATTCAGTCTGGTAACTCGCATGAAGCTGAAAGGGACAGGGATGAAGGTGTTCATCTTCATGTAGATTTCAATTCCCATTCAGCAATACGCACTTTTATCCTGGTGTTTTCATTATCTCTACACTCCATCTTTGAAGGTCTTGCAGTTGGACTTCAGAAGCAGACCGACAAAGTTCTTGAAATCTGTTTGGCGCTGCTTATTCACAAATGTATCATAGCTTTCAGTTTGACCTTTAAGTTGGTGCAAAACCACCTGCGACGTGGTGTTGTGGTAATGTGCATTCTGCTGTTTTCTGTTATGTCACCTCTGGGGATTGGTTTGGGTATCTTGCTGACAGAGAATACCAGTAGCTTGCATCAGCTTTCCCACTGTGTCCTGGAGGGCATTGCTACTGGAACGTTCATATATATCACCTTCATGGAAATACTGCCCCATGAACTTGCATCTTCTGAACTGCGCATCCCAAAGTTGGCCATGTTACTTCTAGGCTTTACTGTAGTCACAGGAGTCCTTTTCATAAGGTTTTAAAAAGAGATGCCTCTTACAGGGCACAACAATAAGGGAATCCCTAATCTCATGTCATCTGTACTAAAGTGTAAATGAGAATTTGTATTGCTGGGTAAAGGGGCTTCTTATAAATTCAGCAGTCGGAAGTGTTAAAACAAAAAAAATGAACAAGCAAAACTGCCAGTCCTAGTCTTTAAATTAATGTTGTTTAATTAGGTGGTACAGTATGCTCTTGCTCTAATCGTAGGGAGTTAGAAATTCCTACTGGTACATATCATATTGTATTTATCTGATTTGTTTTTTTTTAATTTATGTTTAAATGGCTATTTTATGGTCATTTGCAGCTCTGTGTCTTCCCTGCTTGACTCTTAGCTATGAGGGGTGATTAAAAAGTTTTTTTTTTATCCTGATCTATTAAGAGAAACACTAGTAAAACCAAACAAGTTTTATTTTTTGACATAATCCCCCAGCAACAGCAATGCACTTCTTACATTCACTAAGCTTTTCTTTACCACTTAAATACAAATAATGTTATGTCTTCCTTGTGCTACTGCTTTTCTGTAGCTGACTTCCTCATAACACAGTGAAGGTGGCTTGTCAGATTGGTGAAACGTGGGTAGTCACACAGGGCCGGGTCTGGAAAATATGGTGAGCCTGGCATCTTTTTGACTCCACAGGTGAACTTTGCACCCTTTGCAACTTGTGCAGTTTGAGATATGGGAGGGTGGGCTGCTTGATCAACAGCTTTTGTTACAGTTTATGCCCAACTGAATGTTTGAAATATCTGAACAAATCTGCACAATACTGATCAGTTATGTAGGTCTTCTGAGAGATGTAATGAAGGTGGACAATATCCTTAATATCATAAAAAAATTTACCCATTATTGAATTCATATCCGTGGCGTATGAAGTGGACTGATCCTGGAACACATTGCATTGTTGGGAATGAATCTGCAAAGGCTTATTTTTCTCTAGCATTAGAAATTCATTGGTTGCACATTAATTGATATTCTGCATTTTCATCACGTATTTCATAACTTGTAATTTACAGTGTTTAGTACACACAAGCTATTCCTGTGGCCATATACGTAATCGGCACTGTAGATTATCCCTTTCAGGCTCAGGCTGAAACTCTAATCACTCCTCGTATTTGCTGATAACCATACACCTTTTTTGTTCGTTTTCAGCTGCAAAGTATGGTAACAGTTCTTTACATTTAGACAAAAATGTGTAAACACTGATCTGAATTAGACACCAATGCATTAAAATGTGTAACTTAAATGAGTGTCTGCCTAAATTTCATAAAGAAATGAAACCAAGATTTCATTCAGAGAGTTGTAGCAGACTTCTAATTAAATGCTATGTGCTGTGAATAGTCAGTAATCGGACCCAGTTAAGACATTATTTGAAAGGTAAACAGTCACTTTGGGCTGAAGATTGCGTAGGTTACACCAGATGTACAGTAAAGCAGAGGAAATCTCCTTAACATGTGTAAAGGCCCACTGGCGAGGAAAAGGACACTTGTGAGATATGTTTATCACACATGGTAGAGAAAATCTAAATCAGACTTGTTTTTAAATGTAACATAGAGGAGCATAAACCTTTATGCCTTTTTGACAAAGTCAGGTCTGCAGACTTTATTAATACTGCACAATTTGCTAATTGGCACTTTCAGTGTTCACAAGCATTTCCACTTGGACCTAGATTTGTAATAGATTTGTAATTTAGAGATTGTATATTTTGTGAGAGCAAGTTATTTTAATGGATTTGTAATACAGTTAACAGGTTTATACGTTAACACTTATCAGTTTTTGAAGACTGTGTCAATAAAAAGGTTACGTTTAAAGGGTGCAATGGAATGTCTCACTAACAAGGAGAGACATTTTTAGTATTAAAGAGGTTGTATGTATTCTAAGCAAATAGTAGTGCATCATTTTAATACAGTGAGCATAACATATTTCCAATGTGTAGTGAGTAATTATAACTGGAAACTGATGGTGGTGATGACCGTGGTCATTGTTAATAGAACACCATTGGATTAGATATTAATAAAGTTTGTCTTCAGTTTTATACTGACAACATTGCAATTCAGTATTTGTCACGAATGTTTTGTGCAAATTTTTACTAGCACCAGTTAATAATCAGTGGTATTGTTATAATTGTAGTCCTTTGAATTTGCTTTTGCTGTGATGTGGATGTTAATGGCAGTGGACCACAGTCTGATGTTCTAATAATGGCCCATGGAAGAAGACTTTTACATTATATGTAACATAAGGTTATTAATAATGTAGCACAATTATCCAAGAGTATTTTTATAGGTCAGTGTTTTAATCATTCTATTTGTATTCGGTATATTTAAGTGTAATGCGTACCTTTTTAATTAAATTCATTTAAAAAGACTTTTTAAGCAGATATATTGAAAGTAAAAACTCAAAGTGAAAACTTAGAGACTGACTGGATTATGTTTTTAATTATATATATATATATATATATATATATATATATATATATATAAAATAAATGGTAGCATCTGTTGATGCTCTTGCTTTTTAGTTAAAAAGAAATCCCCAACACAGAGGAGTGTTAAGTTGTGGTTTCGTTGATGCACTGGATTCATTATCACACAGAGGATTGGCACTCTGTTACTAATTTGACCAATATTTTAGGTAGTCATATTACTCGGTGACAGCACTCGCCTGAGCACAGTGCCATTTGAGTGGTTGAATCTGAATTTTTCTGTTTTTCTCTGATATCAAGTCTGTATGCTATTTTGCTAACAAGTATTTAGCATTGAAATACAATATTTATGTATCATCAACTGTTAATAATGTTTTATTATGGTGCAATAAAATAAAAAATCGGAATTGTTTTCAATGTTTGATTATAAATCCTTGCCCCCCTGTCTGTCCATCAATGTACTTACTTATTACTAGAACAAGCGCCCAGTGTTGCAGGGGTGTAATGGTGTTTCCTATGCTCTGACCACCAGGTGGCACTGTCATTCAGACTGTAATGAAAAAGACAAAAAAAAAGGTACCCCAGGGTCAAATTTTTAGGTCTGCACTGTCTGCTGATTAAATAACAGAGGTGTGCAAATTTTGGCAGAGATTGGTCCAATTACATTTTCTGTATACACACACAGATTTTGAGCTTTACATATTAGATTGGGGTACATGTAGCAGACCGTGAATGGAATCAGCCTTTTAATGTTGATTTGCTGGTAAGTGGCCCTGAAAAGGACGGTCTTCAGTGCCAATTATGCCATACCGTTCAGGTGTTCGGCCACAACATGTACTCCTAGCTGCTATATCCACTTAAACAGACACAGCCCACCTCCACCTCACACCACTGAATTATCCCCCTGGCTCTTTGTAAGCCAACCCAAGCCTAGAGTTCAGCTCTGAGCTGATGGGCTGTAGCAACCGGCAGATGTGTCCAAAGTGCTCTTCCTCACAGGTCCAGACCCTGAGGTCACTACAGTATGATTCCTGTTTTTGGTTTGTATTTTTGTACTTTCGGAAAACAAAATCTAAACTTGGGTTGGGGGTGTGGGAGGTCAGCTCATTTAAAAACCATAATTCTGAAAGTATGGAAATTATTGAATCACCAGGCTGACTAAAAAAAATCAATTTTTAAAAAGTCCCACTAACATTACCTTTAGCAAAATATGAACATATGCAGCCACGCATAAACCATACTGTGTTTAATTAGTATAGCTAAGTAAATAAGAGATACATTCAGTCAGGCATTTGCTGTTGCCATAATAGTTGATGTAGTTATTGTAAATAGAATGCATAGTAGATACATTTACTTATGCTGCTGTAATAATGCACATGCGTTATTTCTGTACATGAACACACTGTTTTGATGAAACACACACATTGAAATCCTTGCAGAAAGTGAGTATGACTGATCAAGGTTCTCGTCTGATTAAAAATTGAAATAAAATTTAAATTTAAAGCCTGGACTCAATTTGGATTTCTCAATGTAAATAGAGAACTTGAGATGAATCCTGCCAAAAGCAAAATTTAGCAGGGTAAAGATGTGCATTTTGCTCAGCCCCATCACTACACAAAAAAAAAAAAAAAACCTGACGCCAAGCTTACAGCTATACCAATTAATCGGCAAATTCCCCAGCAGTTGTTGCAAGGTAAAATGAAGTCTATTGCCTATTTTATTTGCAAGGATCTTCATCTGTACACTGTAGCAGAGAATGCAGACTTCATGATTCATACACTTGAGCTAAGGTACATTATTCCATTGTAGTGGAATATAAAACCCAACTAAGACTCTCGCTGCCTTTGATGGTGATTTATTTATTTTTTCGGCAGGGATTCCAGGAACACAACCAGACTTGGCCCGACTCGCACACACCCCCTCACAGAGACAAAAAAGCAACCGGTATTAAAAACAGAAATAGAAGACTGTATTAAACAATACTAAATTAAATATAACTATACACACTACAAGAAATCCACCCCCGTTCCCTTCCGGCAATACATAATAAACACAAATTCAACAATATGAAACAACTTAACAAAAACCATATACGATGAAGTCCATGAAAAACAACGACTGATGTAATGAAATGATCAGCATACTGTATGTGAATGTAAAGATAATGCTTACCGGTATTTCCTGATGAGATGATGATGTGTTTGAATGGGATCAGAAACTCTCCATTATTCACAGGCTTGACAACAAATCCTCATACAGTCCTCGTGTAAGCAGGAAGACACCAGACAGTCCATACACCCAAAACAGGAGACAGTCCAGGACAAAACGAGAATCCAAAGGCAAGAAAGGGAAGGCAAACATATAGAGAGAGGTTAGTACGCCGCCTTCGTCCCCTGGCCGGGCTTATCGTGGTGCGCGTCGGGTCCTTCAGCTCCTCCCAATGTGCTCGTGCGTGACATGACCCCTCCCCCCCAGCCCAGACCCATCAGGTCGGGCGGACCAAACCGAGAGGTCGTGGACCCGGGAGAGAGCACCAGCATTGGCCTGAAGGCCACCCCGGCAATAAGTGACAGTAAACTTGTAGAGCTGCAAGTCTAAAAACCACCTCGTGACCCGGGAATTCGATTCCCGATGCAGAGCCATCCACTGGAGAGCGGCATGGTCCGTCACCAGGGTGAACTCCCGAACCAAGAGGTAATACCGCAGTTGTGTTACCGCCCACTTAATGGCCAAGGCTTCCCGCTCGACCGCCGCATATCTGGTCTCCCGGTCCAGCAGTTTCCGGCTTAGGTATATGACGGGGTGTTCGACACCATCGATGCTCTGGCTCAACACGGCGCCGAGACCTGTGTCCGAAGCATTGGTCTGGAGGAGAAAAGGACGAGAAAAGTCAGGTGTTCTGTAAACAGGTGCTGAGCTAAGAGCCATTTTTAAGTCACTGAATGCTCGTTCCGCCTCACTATTCCACACCACTTGAAAATGGGCCCGCTTCTTTGTCAATTCCGTCAAGGGTGCTGCCCTCTCAGAAAACCGAGGTACAAACCGGCGATAGTAACCCACTAGTCCCAGGAAGGCTTGCACCTGCTTCTTGACCACCGGACGGGGCCATTCCAGGATGTCTTTGACTTTGGTACACTGTGGTTTCACCAGCCACCCCCCCCACCACGTAGCCTAAATACTTGGCCTCGTTCAAGCCAAAATAACACTTCCGGGGGTCGATGCAGAGGCCGACTTTTGCTAGCGTCATACATGCTCCTCCCAGGTGCCGGAAAAAATGACCACGTCATCCAGGTAGGCGGCACAATAGGACTGGTGGGGCCATAACACTTTGTCTACCAGACACCGGAAGGTCGCTGGTGCCCCGTGCAATCCAAATGGGAGGACCTTGTATTGCCAGTGTCCACTAAGGGTGCTGAAAACTGTTTTCTCTTTTGTGGATGCCTTTAAGGGAATTTGCCAGTACCCTTTGGTCATGTCAAGGATAGTCAGATAACGGGCCGTCCCCAGCCTCTCGAGTAACTCGTCTATTCGAGGCATGGGGTAGGCGTCAAACTTGGAGACCTGATTGAGGCCTCCAAAATCATTACAGAATCTCCAGGAGCCGTCCGGCTTAGATACGAGGACGATCGGACTGGACCAAGGGCTATGGCTTTCCTCGAAAACATCCAGATCTAACGTCCCCTGTACCTCTAGCTCCACCTCCGCACGTTTCGCCTCCGGGAGGCGATAGGGTTGTTCCCTGACTACCACCCCCGGGTCTGTCACAATGTCTTGCTGAATCAGCACGGCTCGCCAATGAGCTCCTGTTGCTGGTGGGGACTCAAATTGGGGCCGAGGTTAAGGTCATCTTTTCCCGAGAAAAGGGAGAGGGGCGGTTCCTCTCTGTCCCTCCAGTGTTTCAACAGGTTTACGTGGTAGACCCTCTCGCTTGGGGACGACGATTCGGCTGAAGCACCAAATAGTCTACAAGCCCTTTTCTCTCTCTTACCTCGTACGGACCCTGCCAATGGACCAACAGTTTGGAGTGTGAAGTGGGCACGAGCACCATTACTCGGTCCCCCGGCTGAAACTCGTGTAGGGACGAGTTTCTGTTGTAGTTGCGGGCCTGCGCTGCTTGAGCCTTAGACATATGTTCCTTTAGGAGGGGCCAGATTTTTTCTAGCCTATCGCGTAATTGTGCGATATGGTCTAGGATATTGGTGGAGGGAAGTGCCTCTCCTTCCCAGCCTTCTTTCAATACATCCAGAATACCCCGGGGTTGGCGTCCATATAGGAGTTCAAAAGGTGAAAACCCGGTGGAGGCTTGTGGCACCTCCCGATAAGCGAAAAGTACCAGGGGTAAAAGTTGGTCCCAGTTCCGACCGTCCGCGCTGACTACCTTGTGGAGCATCTGTTTCAGGGTCTGATTAAAACGTTCCACCAGCCCATCAGTCTGGGGGTGGTATACGGACGTCCTGAGATGGGTAATGCGGAGCAACTTAGCTACCTCCCTGAACGTATCCAAAGTAAAGGGTGTACCTTGGTCCGTGAGGGCTTCTTTGGGTATGCCCACCCGGGCAAAGAGGGCTACTAGTTCCCGTGCGATGTTCTTTGAATTGGCAGCTCACAGGGGAACTGCTTCTGGGTATCGAGTTGCGTAATCGACCATTACTAATATGTACTTGTGGCCTCGTGTTGAAGGTTCCAGGGGTCCCACTAGATCGATCCCGATCCTTTCAAATGGCACGTCAATGAAGGGGATTGGGACTAGAGGAGCGCGGTCCCTCCTGGGAATCTGGCACAACTGACAGACTGGGCAGGACTGACAGAAGCACCGGACTTCCTCGTTGATCAGAGGCCAATAGAACCAGAGTTTCAGCCTCTCCCGTGTTTTCTCGGCCCCAAGGTGGGCGCCTAAGAGGTGGGCATATGCTAGTTCACACACTTGCCACCGGTAGGTCCGCGGGACTAGCAACAACGTCCGCACCTCATCTTCGTGTTCCACAACTCGATACAGCAATTCATTATCAAGTACAAAGTGGGGTCCCAGTGGTGTGGAATCAGCTAACGATATGTCGTTCGCGGATACTATTGCATTCCGGGAAAACTTTAGGGAATCATCATTCCACTGTTCTCTCTTAAAGGAAGCCGGCATGAAGCAGAATTGATACTCCACGCTTGCGAGGGGATCAGGAGAAACGTCCTCTTGAGACAGAGCCTCATCCGGTTGTATTTCCGGGTCGAGGTCCGCCGGTGAAGAAGGTTCTCCCTCGTCATCGACCGTCGCCGAAGTGCACGGCGTGGGAGCAGCTGGGAGGGGACCTCGTCCTTCCATGATTAGACCCAACCTGGCCTTTGGAGTGGTAACTGTTCCACCGCGTTTGTTTTCCGACCAGTCTTGTCCCAATATAACCGGGAAGGGGGGTTCGGGCAACACCGCGACAAACATCTTTCTAGGTTCCCCTTCCCATGTTATGTAGCAGTAGGTGGACCTATATGACCTGGTCTTCCCATGTATACACGTGACCCTTGAGTTCGGAGCAGTCCACTGTCGCGTTAAAATATAACGGCGAGCAACAATGGTAATGTTACTCCCGGAGTCGAACAGTGCCACCACTGAGTGCCCATTGATTAACACCACTCCCGTATTTTTAACCGCCAGGGGGTTAGACAGAGCGCAGTGCCTCTCACCCCGGATCTAGCTGCAGTCCATGGGCTCATGATTCAGGGGACAGGAGCTGACGATGTGTCCCACCTCACCACACTTGAAACAGCGCAGTGTGGAGGGGGGTCTGTCACGCGGTTTAGCCGGAGCCTCCGGACCGCGGCGGGTGGCCTCTGGCATGTCGGACCACGTGAGCCGACTTCTCCGCTTTCCCGTTTCCCAAGTCGGTTCACTGCCAGCTGTCGCTCGAGTACCTCGAGAAGGCTGTCCATGCTGGGTGAGATAGTCTGGCATGGCGTAGATGAAGGCCTCGCAGACTACCAGCTCGACCACCTGTCGAGCCTGGTTGACGTCTGGCCTTAGCCAGCGCCCGATCTTTCCCCAGAATTCAAAGGCTTGGGCCCTAGGTGGGCCATTGGGGTCGAATTGCCAGTGTCGCCACTCCCTCGCCTGCTGGTCGGAGGTTACGCCGTAGCGCTTAAAAATCTCGGCCTTCAAGAGTGTGTACTGGGCGGCTTCCTCCTCGGGAAGATCGTGATAGGCCCACTGCGCCACGCCTTTCAGGTATGAGGCCAAAATAGCGGCCCACTCCGCATGCGGCCACTGATTTCGGGTGGCCATCCTCTCAAATATGGCGAGGTATGATTCTATGTCATTCGCCTCCGAGAGCAGAAGGATAGGAGGAGGCGGCGGTCGCGTGGGCTCTGGCTTTACCAGCTCTGCTGCGGCAAGTCGTCTCCTCACATCCGAGAGCTCCGCCTTTGTGGTGGCGTGATCCACCTTGAGAGCTTGAAGTTCGGTGGCCAAAGTGTTCAGCACAGTATTTAAATCTTGCCCTTCAGTCATCTTCTCGGGTGTTCGCTATCCTGCTGACTACGGCACTGTAAAAGAAGCACAGACACAAGCATAAAGGGTTGGGGTTTGAGCCCCGTATACTGTAACAAAAATAGGTCTCTTTTCCAGACAAAAGCATGAAAACAAAAGACAAAATGGAGGGGTTTGACCGGACAATATAAAGGGGCGGACTGGAAATCAGACTTGATGGATGCTGGGAAGACGTGGTGGTGTATGGGAGTCGGACATCATCATTGTGGGACCAGAGGGAAGAAAGGAACCCAGAAGTGCAGTCCTTTGTTTAGCCCGGGTTGGTTTATGGTGGCAGCGTTTCGTCTTTTCTATGGAACAAGAGAGAGAGAGAGGTTCGTACGCTGCCTTCATCCCCTGGCCGGGCTTATTGCGGTGCGCGTCGGGTCCTTCAGCTGCTCCCGATGCGCTTGTGTGTGACACTATGTAAAGAGGAAAGACCCATGATTCATGGACTTTAAGAACCCCACAGTGTTTCATCACATAACTGAAGAATTTTGCTCATCATTTCAGATCCTACAAACACTAGTGCATGAAAGTCATGTCGGAGCTACCATGTCACTGAGAAATGAAGAAAAAAAAGAGTCCACATTAATGACCCACAATGTGACAAATACACATTACAGATCAGGTGGTTGGCTTTCCTCACATTTAATGCTAGGCACACCACACACTAACCTTGGTGGCTCAGCATGCACTAACTAATGGCTGTTGCGTGGCTACTCATAAGAATAAGACCCGTGAGCAAGTTTTTCCACAGAAGCACCCAAGGCTTTCAAGCTTTGCAGCAAAAGCAAAAACATGATGCACCCATTAATTACTGCTGCACTACTGTCCGCTGAGGTGAGGAAGACCAAGAAGGAGATCATGATTTTCAGAGTCAAATATAACAAATGCAGAATAATTTGTCCTGGCTCTGAAGCCAGTAAAAGTGATTGCTTGTTTTATGTCAGTTGAAAATGACCCCTCGCTCTCAGTCGGTGCCTCACTTCATGCAAAGCTTATGCAAGACATTTTTGGGAGTCTGGGAGATACCTCTGTTTTTAACAACTATAAAATAGCTCTTCACTAAGAGCTCCAGAAACCAAATGCAAATGAACAGGAGATGGCCACATTTTATATGGTATCAGGCTATTGATGCAAGATTTAAAGCACTACCCTTTCAGCTAGAGGATGGGAGACATGACACCTACATAAGAATGGTCCACAAAGCTGCAGCAGTGGAGAACCAGCAGTCAACTTAGGTAAACTAAAATTCAGAAATGTCTGTCAAATGTTCTACTGTAAACTCAAAATACAACTTAAAATGTGTTTCTTTTCAGTAGCTGCATGTGCAAGTGGAGTACTGTAGCACTTCTACTGGGTCTCTGTGTGTGTGCACTTGGAATGTGTACTTTTTTTTCTTACCTTTGGTTTTTGTTTGATCATTCTAAAGAAAGCAGCATGGTCAGAAGTGGTAGATCATAGAGAAGGATAATTTCTACCAGCCGATTCAGATGAAGAAAAGCACCACTCAGCCTGCCAAGAAAAAATTGTTCTATGTCCTGGCTGATTTACTTGGCAACACTATTGAACATGTCAGTGAGACACCCACCAAGTGCCCCCTGGAAAACTCAGAGGAAGAGATGAAAAGGTATGAAGAAACTAATCTTCTGTTTCTCTTTGGAAACTCTTTGTAGTGGTGGAAAAGATGTCAGTCAGAGTTCCCTTTCTTGATTAAACTAGTCCGTGGTAATTGTTTATACCAGGGATAGGTGTGTCTGCTGAACGTGTTCTCCGCAGCAGCAGATCTTTCTACTGCCCAAAGAACCAACCTGTCCCAGATCATTTCAATCAGCTCTTGTTTTTACAAACAGATCTCCATATTATGTATCACTAGGTTCATATAGAGCTATTTGTTTACAACAAATCTTGTAGTACTCTGTTTTATTTTTTTTTCTTTCTCTAAGTATGTTTTAGTTTACAGTTTATAAAATTCATCTGCCTGTTCTTTATTATCCAGTTATTATTTCAGGATTTCAATGAATAAGATGAGCACTAGGTGGTAATGAAGAGTTACCAGATAGCTGAGCAACTGTAGCAGAAGTGGTAAGGGAGGCAGCTAGAAGGGTGCTTGGTGTGACATCTGGACAGAGGAAGGAGGACAAAGAAACCTGGTGGTGGAATGGGGAAGTACAGGAGAGTATACAGAGGAAGAGGATGGCAAAGAAGAAGTGGGATAGTCAGAGAGATGAAGAAAGTAGACAAGAATACAAGGTGAAGAGAGAGGTGGAGAAGGCTAAAGAAAAGACATATAATAAGTTGTATGAATGGTTGGACACTAAGGAGGGAGAAAAGGACCTGTACCGAATGGCTAGATAGAGGGACCGAGCTGGGAAAGATGTGCAGCAGGTTAGAGTAATAAAGTATAAAGATGGAAACGTACTCACAAGCGAGGAGGGTGTGTTGAGCAGATGGAAAGAGTACTTTGAGAGGCTGATGAATGAAGAGAATGAGAGAGAGAGAGAGAAGGTTGGAAGTGCAACGAATCACAAGGAGGAAGTAAGGATAGCTATGAAGAGGATGAAAAATGGAAAGGCTGTTGGTCCAGATGACATGCCTGTGGAAGCATGGAGGTGCTTAGGAGAGATGGCAGTGGAGTTTTTAACCAGATTGTATAATGCAGTGTTGCAAAGTGAGAAGATGTCTGAGGAGTGGAGACGAAGTTTACTGGTACTGATTTTTAAGAATTAGGGGGATGTGCAGGACTGTAGTAACTAAAGGGGGATAAGATTGATGAGCCACAGCATGAAGTTATGGGAAAGAGTAGTGGAAGCTAGATTAAGTAGGGAGGTGGTGATTAGTGAGCAGCAGTATGGTTTTATGCCGGGAAAGAGCATGGCAGATGTAATATTTGCACTGAGTGTGTAAATGGAGAAGTATAGAGAAGGCCAGAAGGAGCTGCATTGCATCTTTATGGACCTGGAGAAGCCATATGACAGGGTGCCTCGAGAGGAGTTGTGGTATTGTATGAGGAAGTCGGGAGTGGCAGAGAAGTATGTAAGAGTTGTACAGGATATGTACAAGGGAAGCGTGACAGTATTGAGGTCTGCAGTAGGAGTGACGGATTCAATCGAGGTGGAGGTGGGATTACACCAGGGATTGGCTCTGAGCCCTTTCTTATTTGTAATGGTGATGGGCAGGTTGACAGATGAGATTAGACAGGAGTCGCTATGGATTATGATGTTTGCAGATGACATTATGATCTGTAGTAAGAGTAGGGAGCTGGTTGAGGAAACCCTGGAGAGGTGGAGATATGCTCTGGAGAGGAGAGGAATGAAGGTCAGTAGGAACAAGACAGAATACATGTGTGTAAATGAGAGGGAGGTCAGTGGAATGATGAGGATGGATGAGTTTAAATACTTGGGATCAACAGTACAGAGTAACAGTGAGTATGGAAGAGAGGTGAAGACGTGAGTGCAGACAGGATGGAGTGGGTGGAGAAGAGTGTCAGGAGTGATTTGCGACAGATGGGTTCCAGTTATGTTATATGGGCTGGAGATGGTGGAACTGACCAGAAAGCAGGAGACAGAGCTGGAGGTATCAGAGTTAAAGATGCTAAGATTTGCACTTGGTGTGACGAGGATGGACAGGATTAGAAATGAGTACACTAGGGGGTCAGCTCAGGAGAAAGTCAGAGAGGTGAGATTGCGTTGGTTTGGACATGTGCAGAGGAGAGATGCTGGGTATATTTGGAAAAGGATGCTAAGGATGGAGATGCCAGGTAAGAATAAAAGAGGAATGGATGTGGTGAGAGAGGACATGCAGGTGATGGGTGTGACAGAGCAAGATGTAGATGACAGAAAGATATGGAAACAGATGATCCACTGTGGCGATATGAAAGAATTACAAGAATAACAATACAGTGCTTCCTTACACATCTGTCTGAAACAGAAATCTGCTTACGGTGAGATTGTACTGTATTTGGCCTCCAAGAAGCAATTACAGGGAAATTAAGATTTGCAAAAGTCTGTCTTTTTTCTTCATCTTTTCCAACTTCTATGTGGGCTTGATGTGCTTGACCAACCTTCTCTAAACAGCTCAGTCCTGCACTTCCTCCCCAGACAGACTCTTTTTACTTTATCCATCCACCTCTACTTCTGCCTCCATCACTTTTCTCTTCTCCTGTACTTCCATTCCCATCATTCTTTTGCCAACATATTTAGTGTCTCTCCTCATCATAAGTGAATATCACTTCAACCTACTTTTGTGTACTTTCTTTAACATCTCCACCACTTCTGTTGTACCTCTGATTGCCTCATTTCTATTTCTGTCCTTTTTCTGTTAAGTCCATACATCAATCTCAACATTTTAATTTCTTCCAATTGTAACTTCTTCTTCTCCTGCAGTCCCTTTACTGCCCATGTATCAGCTCCATACATCATTGCTGGACTCAGCACTGTCTTAAAAACCTTACCTTTAACATTGATCTTAATACTTTGATCACACAATACACCTGGAAACTTCTTACAATTGTCCCATCCACACTCAATCTAGGCTTCCAGTGACTCTGAATATTTAAATGTATCCACTATTTTCAAAACCTCTCCCCGCAGGCTAACTTCTGAATCCTGATCATCAGTAAACCTTACATATTCTTCTCCTGTTTATCTTCAAACCTTTATCTTCCAAAACCGTTCTCCATTCTTCTGATTTCTTCTACACTTTCTTTTTTCTTGTGCTACGCAACACAATGTCTTCAGCAAAAAGCACACACCAGAGGGACTGGTTTTTTTATCCCATATGTCAACACATCCAAAAACAAGGTATGGTGATGGTCCCAAAATAGAGAGCGTCAGTGTTGGGAATGGCATCTGTCTGTAAAACTTTAGCCAAAACCTTAATGCTGGAATCAATGCAATCATCTTCGGAAAATAATGGAAAAGTATAAATACAATTGTTTATCTCAATGTTATTGCATACTGACACACTGCTTAAAGATGGAAAGTACAGTTAATTAAATACGAGAAAAAAACAAAGGAGCATGGGCCACCAATGATGAGCTTGCCTGATCTAATGCAAATCTAGAAAATGTTTAAATATCTAAGACTTCGAAAATCAAGGCCTTCCATTAAATCAGCTTTCTTTCTTTCTTTCTTTCCTTCTTTCTTTCTTTCTTTCCCTATGTATTGTTGTTCCTGTCTGTGCCTTTCAATACATTTTTGCTGTTTTGTTCTAGCAGTTAGTCATACATTTATGTATGTTTCTAAACAGCGTTCTTTTGATTTGGATATTTTAATTTGTATCTGGAGCAAGTTGCACTTTGGTTCATGCACATCCTCAAAGATTACCCCGGTAGACCACACCAGTGAGATTCCATTCTGCGTCAGAGGAAGGCTGATGACATCTTTTAGTTAATTGTCAAGCCATGTGAGGCAGCATGAGAAAATGGCAAGATTCTGCTTAGTAGCTCAGCAGCAGGTAAGCCCTGACTTCCTCTCATCTGTTGACTAATTTGTGAATTGTGAGGAGAGTCATATTCTGTCAGAGGAGCTAATTAGTGGACACAAAAAATGAGTTTCATGTTTCTACGTGAGACTGAATCCTGTGGTGCTTCACTGAACTTGCTGAAAATATCAAATTGTTGGTGGTTTCCCCATATGCAAGGTATGAACCCTGCAGTATGTAAGGACTCCTATTGGTCCAAGTTTAGCCAAAAAGAGAACTGTTTTTGTGTTAGTTTTCCATTTGTTGTGCAACTTTCACTGAGTCAGCATCTTAACTTGGTGGAGCGGTTTGCGTGATGAATAATCCCCTGAGTGATGCTGATGGGGACTCATGTACTCCCTGTAGGGCCACCCATTTTGGCAAGGTCTTAACTAGGACTGACTCATTCACCCACCCCCTCTCACCAAGGACCCATCCAAAGTGGTGCAGCTACCTGCTCTCCCTCGTCATCCTGCCTACAGCTTGCCACATGCAATCCCGACAGGAAGTGAAGTGGTGTGATTGAGGATTGCATAACCTTCTATCACCAATATCAAACACTCCTTTGTGCAGGCTCTTCCTCCCATCCATCTACCTTGTCCTTTTTTTCGGTATTTGGTGTTCTACAATCTCACAGCTCATGGGTGCTGATTTAGATCCTGACTATGGCACCTCCTGTTACAGAAGCTCACATGTGATTTCTCCAGCTGTCTTCCTGGGCAGCTGATGACCAGGACGTTTTTCTTATGGTTAGTGAGTGTCCTTCTGTGTTGGTGTAACTCAGTCATGCAGCACACAATTCTTCCATTCCTTGGGCATATTGTAGCTAGAGGAGAGTACAGCTTTCTTTTAGAGCTTTTAGAGTATTTAGCAAACTGATTTTGAGTCTCACAAAGAAAAATAAAATAACATTTTGAAACATAATCCAGTTCACAGTTATTAGAAAGGACAGAGCCAATCCTTGCAGTGCTGGGCAATAAGCAGCAGGCAATCCTGGATGGGATGCCAGTTATTGTTAGGTGCAAATCCACAATGGCTAGTTAACCTCATACACATGTGCTTAGAATGGGAGGAATGCCCAAGGGGACATGCAGGGAGCTTACAAACTCCACATAGTTGTTTTTTTCCTGCTTCTATCCTTTTAAAACACTATACAGTATATGCTAACAGGCATAATGAAGTTTTAAAAAAAAAAACAAAAGACCACATGTTCATGTACAGTAGATAGAACTTTATTTCCCCAGTGGGAAAGCTGACAAAAAGCTAATTAAATAAATACATAAATATATATATATGGTCCAGATCTAATTATGCAATTTTCAATACACTATAACTTATTAAGTTTATTACATAGAAAATAACCCAAAAAATCCCAGACCATCAAGAAGTGTGCAAACTGATGACATGAAGAATCATTTTTGCGCCGAACTGGAATCGTCCCCGCATAAATCAAAGTCATCCAGATGATCTGGATCTGCATAATTAGATCTGGACTACCCTGTATGTATGTACTTTCACCCCTATATATATATACATACACAAATTATGGTGTGAACACACACGATTATTACTAAAAAGGACAAAAATTAAAAAGAATTCCACAGGGTGAAACATTTTGGCTACAAGCAAGGATTTTACTGATTTCACCCACCATGGGGAGCACCCTGTTATACCAGTATCACATCCCAAAAGTGTCTGACAGGGGCACCTCACTAAAAGTGCGATCACTAGGTTCATCCGTGTGGATCTGCATACTGGTAAAGCACATATTAATATTTAAATGAGGGGAAATCAAAAAGTAAAGGCAATTTGTAAAATTCACAGTCACCATAATGCCTAGAAGCTGATGTAGTATAGCACGTTCGCGGTGGCTTACGAGTAGTTCAAACACACATAGTGCAGCACTCTGCCGTTAGTCTAGTTGAAGCCAAGGTCAGATGAACATGGACTCTCCATTGTGGGATTGTATCCTCATTGAGTAATGCACCACAGTGAGATTTCTTTGAGCAGGAGCTTAAGAAGAATATTCATCTTAACAGTGTTAATTTTTCCAGCTAGAGTGAGATGAAGGGTTGACCATCTATGCAAGTCTTGCTTAATTTTTTCCATGTAGACAGCGAAATTTTGTTGATAAAGAGCTTTATGTTTACTTGTGATGTTTACCCCTAGGTATTTAAACTGTTCTGCAATAATAAAAGGTAGGGTGTCTAATCTAATATTATATGCTTGAGAATTCACTGGAAAGAGTACACTTTTATTCAGATTAATTCTGAGACCAGAGATCTTTTTAAATTCTGTGAGTGCTGTTAAGACTGTAGGCACAGAATTTTGTGGGTCTGACAGTACCATATCATCTGCATATAGAGAAATTTTCTGTTCCAGTCCTTCTCTGATAATCCCCTTTATCTGATCAGCATTTCGACAGTGTATTGCCAGTGGTTCAATGGCGATTGCAAACAGTAGCGGTGACAAGGAGCATCCTTGTCTGGTACCACGTTCTAGTTTAAAGTAGTCTGAAGAAATGTTGTTGATACAAATTGAAGCTTCTGGATTGGTATACAGTAGTTTGATCCATGCACAAATGTTTGGGCCAAACCCAAATTTCTCCAATGTAGTAAAAAGGTATTTCCATTCAATCATGTCAAATGCTTTTTCTGCATCCAATGATAATAATATTTCTGGAGTGTTTGACTTATTTGGTGAGTATATTACATTAAACAGGTGTCGAAGATTTGAAGATAAGTGTAGACCCTTGATAAATCCAGTTTGATCTTGTGATATTACCGAAGGGAGTACTTTCTCCATCCTTCTAGCTATGATTTTTGAGAGTATTTTAACGTAATTATTCAAAAGTGAAATTGGTCCGTATGATGCACATTGTAATAAGTCCTTATTTTGTTTAGGAAAAACGGTGATTAATGGCGAAAAGTTTGAGGAAGAGTTTGGTTGTCTCTGGCTTCTGTAAATGTTGCTAATAGGAGGAGAGCTAGCTGAGCGGAGAATTTCTTATAAAATTCTGCAGGGTAGCCATCAGGGCCTGCTGCTTTCCCGCCTTGAAGTGTCTTTATAGCATCTAGTAATTCTGATAAACGGCAGAGGTTTATCGAGTTCCTCCGCACTAAAAGTGTCTATTTGTGGTATCTGTAATGTATCCAGAAATGCATTAGATTGTGTACTGTCTTCTTTAAACTCAGTAGAATATAAGGATTTATAGTAGTCTCTAAAGGTGTGCATTATATTTTTGTGGTCGATGATTTTTTCTCCGTTCGTGTTGCTGATTACTGGGATTGTGTTGCGAACTTCTTGCTTGTGAATTTGTTGAGCTAAAAGCTTATTGGCTTTCTCTCTGTGTTCATAGTAATGATGTCTGGATTTATAAATTAATTGTTCAGTTTCTTTAGTTGTCAAGAGGTTTAGTTCTGAATGTAAAGCCTGCCTTTTCCTATGTAGAGCCTCGCTTGGAAGCCTGGCATGTTCTTCATCTATTCTAGTAATTTCGCTTTTTAGCTCTGCTACTTTCTTGGTTACTAATTTATTTCTGTGGGAAAGATATGAGATAATCTGTCCTCTTAAGAAGGTCTTAAGAGTTTCCCAGAGTATTCCTGCAGAAATCTCTGCGGAGCAGATCCATAAGTTGACATTGAGAGTACTGTCTATGTTTGAAAGCACTTACCTTTGTGAGAAATTGTTTTCGTTAATGAAAGCTACCAAAACCTCACATCACTCAAGACTTACTTTCGAGCACCTTTCATCCCTCATAAAAGTTGCAGCTGCACAAGATTTCAAGCCTGATATTGACGAACTGGTTACTAACAAGAGATGCCAAGTGTCGGGACAAAAGAAATAGATCTCGCACTGTAAGACTCCTATATAAACAATGAATATAATATAATGAATATAATATAATAATATAAGGACCTAGTTAAGAGGCCAAGACTCTAATTGTACACTATTGTACGGAAAATGTATGGAAATAAATTGCTTTTCTTTAAACTTTAAACTTTCAGTGTTGGAAAGAAAGCTACAGTAACTTTGTATAATAGTATAATAGTATTTGTTACAGTGCGGCCTGCTGACGCACGTATGGCAGTCAAAGCGGCCCACCAATGGTAGTGAGTTTGACATGCCTGGTATAGAAAGTCTTCACACATTTTAACATAATGGTCCACATCCGACCTTTTCAAACCAAAGTATCTCCAGACAACAGACACGGCTCCTTTTTTCGGCAAAAGTTCTTCTGTGTCATCATGTTCAACTTTATCGTCTGCTACAGCTTCAGCTTTAGTTTCGGAATGTTCTCTGTCCATTTTTACCATTCAATACCTCCACTAACACATGTACTCCATTGCATGTGTGTTTAGCGGTGCAGCAGTGAAAAAGGTCCCCCCTTAAACAGTTTCCCACTGCGTCACATTCCGAACGTTGTTTAGGCTATTTAAACCGGTGTTGCGGTATAAGAAAAATCAATATCATAACAAAAATAAAAAACGGTTTTTGATATGAACCGGTATATCACCCAGCACTACCATATGGCATCCTGAACATAATGTATTGCGTCAGCTTGCCTCTGTTGCGGTTACGGCATAATTTTCAAGTTGCAAATTACTTGTTGAGTTACCCTTTTATATTAGATTATCTGCATTTTTACTTGTAAGTTCATGAATATCACTTTGAACTGATTTGAGGCAAACAGGCTTATCTGTGTTTTTTGACATTCTCTTCCATCTTTTTAAAGCTGGTGGTAGCTAATGCTTTAACATAAGAAACCACATATGTGAAGTTTGCAGGATATTCAGTTTTCTGTTATTGTAGTGCTAGAAATGCTCGAACCTATGATCCTTGAAGAAGCACCTTTTACAAAACACATCACCCCAGGTAACTCTGCTGAGGTTGCTACAGTGTCCTTCATATCAATCATATCAATAATATCATGTGGCCCCTGCATGTTTTTTTCAAGCTACACTTTAATGCTGTAAACATATCACTGTGTTTTGGATTGAGATCTGTGCACGGTTCAGGCCATTGAAGTAAAACTGTTGTAGTGAACCAGTCTGAGATGATGTGTGCTTTGTGACATGGAGCATTATCAAGCTGGAAGTATCTGAAAGGGCAGATTATTGTCATAAAGAAGTATGAACATGGTCAGCAACACTGCTTATTTATGCAACGTCATTCACATGATGCTCAATTAGTAATTAAATATCTCAGTATGTGCAGAGAACACATCCACCAATATTACACTACTACCACCGGTCAAACAAGAACTAAGTCTCCTGACAATGTCTGCATGCAATGTACAGTGTACTGAGTATCTGCCACAGGATTGGTTGTTTGGATTAAGTAACAGGTGTACCTACTGTAACAAAAAACAAAAGAGATCATAAAGAGTTGGAATACCAAATGTCAAACCCCATATAATTGTCGACAGAACAACAAATACAAATTCAAAATTATCATGAGAATGTCTTCTCAGATGCAAATCCAATTATGAATTTATTTAAGTTATCTTCTAGTTTTTAAGTCCTTCCTGCAGGAAGAGGCAGGTCCAGGTGGAGGGACACAGGAAGTGATGTCTGCAGTGTTACAGCCGTTGATCTTTCAGGAGTGAGGAAAGGAAAAGGCATTATGACATAGCACAAACCCCAGCAGCAGCAAGGAATTGCCATCACTAGAGCCCTTACGCTGTCTCCTATGTGTCTTCAGGTGGCACTACTTAAAGAAATAGAAAGCAAAGGGTTATGGTCAGAGGTCAAGTTTTTAAAAATTATGTGATGTTAAAAGTTAACAGTTAAAAGTTAAAAGTGGGGGTCCTTCAGGGATCAGTGCTGAGGCTGCTGCTCTTTTTAAAATACGTGAATGATCAGGACAAGAATATAATGAATAAGCTGCTTAAAGTTTGTAGATTATACTAAATTAGGTTGAAAGTTAGATAATTTAGAAATGGCTAAATAGTTACAGAAGGACTTGGACTGTAGACGTGCTTGGGCGGGTTTGTGGAAGATGAGGTTTACTGTAAGTACATGTAAGGTATTACACATTGGAAGTAAAAATGTTAAGACTTGGATTACTTTGTAGAGTTTTAGTCTCCAGTCTACAAAAAAGATAGCAGTGCTATAGAATCTCCAAAGGAGAGCAACTAGGCCGATTCTGTGACTGAGAGGAATGAGCTATGGGGAGACATTGAAGAAGTTGAACCTCTTCAGTTGAAGCAAATGGAGATAAAGATAAAATTATGAAAGGAAACAGTGCTTTGGATCTATGTGGTTACATAAAATAAATTCTTTGACAAGAACATGAGGATATGGATGAACACTTGCTAAGGGCAAATTTTGTTAGAAATGGTAGAAGTTTTCCTTTCCTTTATGCAAAGAACCATGAACAGATGGAACACATTACCGAGTAGTTAGGTGAAAGTCGGCCATTATTGACTAAATTGATGTTATTTTGGACAATTTAGGTGAATAGGAAGGACAGACTTGTTAAACTGAATGGCCTGTTCTCGTCACAGATGTCCTAATGTTTTAATCTTCTCAAGTACAGAGACAGACAAATGTGTCCCATAATGGACTGGTGCCCCTGTTCAGAATTGGTTCCTGCCTTACACCATGTAGGATGAGCTCCTGCACCCCACAGCTTTAAAATTTGGTTTTGTGGATTCAGTAAAAGGATGGATTGTTAGAAATCTGCAAATGTTAACATCAATATATAAAATTACTAGCAAAATACCCGCGCTTCGCAGCGGTGTTAAAGAAGCAATGAAAAAGAAAAGGAAACATTTTGAAAATAACGTAACATGATTGTCAATGTAATTGTTTTGTCACTGTTGTGAGTGATGAGTGTTGCTGTCATATATATATATATATATATATATATATAAATATATATATATATAAATATATATATATATTTACACACACACATAAACATACATATATATATATCTGCATATATACACATACATATACATACACACATACATACATACATACACACACATATATATACACAAATACATATATATATATACACATACACACACACATATATAAACATATATATACATATACATACATATCTACATATATACACACACAGCTATTTCGTATCAGTGCAATACGCTGCTTGTTAAAACGGATAACTCCCGCTCTTACGTGCAAGTCTGCGTGGATATTATGAACTATCGTATTTGTTCAAGTTCTATTTAAATTTTAAATAGAAGGAATTTTTATTTAGTCGACAGAAATATCTTTGGTAGGAATGGTAAAAACAGACAGGAATATTATTCCTGAATAAATCAACTCAAACCTTAAACAACTTATAATATTTTGCTCTCCATAAAAATATATCCTGTCTAAATTATACAAGTTAGAAATAAAGTAAACGTTAAAAGAACAAACATTCAAATTTCTTTACTCTTATGTAATTTTATATAAAAAATAAACTTAGATTTTAAATATCCCAAAAGATTTTGCTCTCCATAAAAATATATCCTGTCAAAATTATACAAATTCAAATATGAACATGCTGCATAACAAAACCTGGAAATATAAATAAAATGTGTTCCTTTCAGCAACAACAAATCAAATCATTCAGTTGTCTTTGCTCATATGTCATTTTAGAGCTGGACGCCTGGCATCTTTTTTTGGCAACAAGTTCGTTTATGTTTGGTGTGAGGTTCTGTGTTGTGGAGATTCTCAGGATGGACTGCAGGTGCTCATCAGTGAGGCGACTCCTGTGTGCTGTTTTGTTAGTCTTTATCACTGAGAAGAGCTTCTCACACAGATATGTGCTACCAAACATGCACAGGGTTCGAGCCGCATGTAGACAGACTTTTTTTGTTCTTCAAAGTCACCAAAGCGCTGTGCAAACTCAGTGCGCTCAGTTTATCAGCAAAGTGCGTATTTGGGAACACCGTAGTGACGACTTGGTTCAACATTACTTGGCAACAGGGAAAGTGGGGCAAGTTGCACTGGTGCATTTGTGTCTCCCATAAAAGCAGCTTCACTTGAAATCACTTTGTGATTGTGCACGGGTAAAAACGTCCGCTGAAGTGTCAGATTCTTATTTAATTCTTCTGCTTTCTGTATCTTCTGCATTGCATTCAGGTCTTTCAGGTTATCTTGATGTTTTGTCTCATTGTGCCGTCTTAGATTAAATTCTGTAATTACACCCACATTAGCTCCACAAATGAGACACACGGGTTTACCGGCAATGTCAGTAAACATATACTCAGCCTCCCATCGGTTTTTAAAGGCTCTATGTTCAGAATCACCTTTTCTCTTCGGCATCGTGTGGGCTAGCTTCACAATAACTTGCACCAACTTGCACCACTTGCACAATCAAGCTAGACTTGATTAACGCGGTAAGTGTTTGGCAAGGCAGCTGAAGCGCTGCATTATGGGATCTGTAGTTTATTGTGTTACCAGCGCTTCATATACCCGGGCCATTAATAACAATAATACAGTATATAAAATGATCTCGCGGGCCGGATATAATTACACGCCGGGCCGGATGTGGCCTGTAGCCCTTGAGTTTGACACATATGGACTAAATAGAACTTGAAAAGATATATTTTTTCGTACATCGAGCCCGCGTGCTATTGTGGTTTTGCCTGCATGCCTCAATAAGTCACCCTCCCCTCGCTCTTACTTTTTTACCGTTCATCTAATGAATACACTGAGTATGGCTTTACCAAAACAATCATTGATTGCGAATAAAGTATTCATTATTCGAGTATGTAGATCGGGGTATATATATACATATATATATATATATACCCGCGTATCGCAGCGGAGACGTAGTGTGTTAAAGAAGCTATGAAAAAGATTTGTTTCTTACTTATCAATAAACAGCTCGTCTTCTTCTTTATCTGAGACCTGACACACTGCATGCACGGGTTTTTTTTTAACACTGTCTTCCTTTAGCGGGACATTCACTTTTTGCACCGTGTGCTTTGTTTCTGCAGTAGCTGCAGTTATGAATAATATGCTTGTATGTATCAGACGCTTCATATTTTTTTGCTGCCTTTTCAATTGTGTAATTCGGTTTTTGTTCAGCGCTCTTTGGAACTGTTGCTTTTTGTCTGTGCACTGCGTCAGTTCACGTGAGCCGCTCGGTGTACATGCATCGAAGTTTCCCAGCTGTGCTGCTGCCATGTCGTGCTATGTCCATGGCTGTATCTAATGTTACCTAAGTCCCGGCACTTAAAACTTTCTCTCGCAGTTTCGCTGAGTTTGTGGCAAACACCACCCTGACCATCTCATCTTCCTCTGCATAAGCACAGTCCTTCACCCGTGAATATTTACCCGTGGCAGTGTTTCTATTGGATTGCCGCTGACGGACGGCCTTATATGGGCAGGCACTAAATTACAAACGCTAGCGGCAGCCTGTCTATGAACTTAATTTAAAGTTTAGGTTTACATCATGCTTTGTTTCCGAAGTAGCAGAACTCATGAATATGGTTGTATATGTCACTCGCTCGCTTCTTATTGTTTCGCTGCCTTCTCAATTATATAATGCATGTTTTCTTCAGTGCTTTTTGGGCCTCTTCCTGGTTTTCTACCTACTGCGTGATTACGTGGGAGGCGTGATGATGTCACACGAAACTCCGCCCCCACGGGTTTCACGCTCATCTCCATTACAGTAAATGGAGAAAAACAGCTTCCAGTTATGACCATTACGCATAGAATTTCGAAATGAAACCTGCCCAACTTTTGTAAGGAAGCTGTAAGGAATAAGCCTGCCAAATTTCAGCCTTCTACCTACACAGGAAGTTGGAGAATTAGTGATGAGTCAGTCAGTCAGTCAGTCAGTCAGTGAGTGAGTGAGTCAGTGAGTGAGTGAGTGAGGGCTTTGCCGTTTATTAGTATAGATTAATATTTTATAGTTGTAGGTTCCTGTTTACAAATGATAGCAATGAAAGTAATTGGTAATGTAATGCCAAGTAAACTGCGGGAAGCTATGCTACAATAAGACTGCCACTTCAAAAATCCAGCATTATAAATATGAATCCAGCAGTTGTTTGTTGTGTATCATGGAGTTTGCACATTCTGTGATGGAAGAGCATCCTGTCCAGAGCTGTTTTCTGCTTTGCACCCAGTGCTTCCCTCGCAGCCTTGTTACAATAAAGCTATGGCACACTGTTCAGGATTTGTTTTTGTCTTGTGCGTCACACTTGTGGGATAGACTCTTATCTGCACTTCAGCCCTAAATGGAAGGCAATACGGACATTTAAGTTATGAAACAGAAGTTGTCTTGACCTTGTCATAAATGGTTCCAACAGTTTGACACTCCAGAAATGTCAAAAAAAGAACCACTGCCTGACTCGTCCTTCTCAGCCAATAACAGCAAGCGCCCTGTCCTGTCTGCATCAATCTGTCTCTTCTTAAATGGCCTCTTCTTCAACAATAAGCCTCATGCCTTTTGAGAGCTGTTCAAAAAGGGACAGCATAAGAAAAGAAAAAAAAAGAGAACTGTGACTTTTTCAGATTAGATATGCTGACAGATTAGATATAATCTTTAAACAAATTCACTAAAAATATAAAGTGTTATATACTGTATTATTTAAGAAATGTTCTGGGTGGTGCACTGTCACATTTGTTAGTAGTGTTTTTTCAGAGATCTACAAACCCGATTTGAATCTTGGCCCCCATCACTGCTGACATGTGTCTTTCTTTGGGCTCTTCATTATTCAGCTCAAGCTATGAGTGTAACCTGTGACAGACTAACAACTTATCCACCACTGGCCTTAGCGCTGTGCCTAATGCTACAAGGACAGAGTCCGCCATCCCAGGACTCAAATATCTGAATGGAAATTTTGTTTATAATGAAGTTTGCAGTTTTGAAAATAATTTAATGAAAACAAAAATAATTTCAGGATATTAATGCATCTGTGTTTAATAATACACATGTCTAAGACTTAGCTTTTTACATATTTATCTAAATTATTTTAAACTAGAAATTAGCAGAAAGCCTCCTTTTGCTGGTACTGAGCTGCAATTTCAACTCTTCGTTTTCCAAGACTGACATGAATTAACATCAGTTGGCACACTTGATGAAGGCTATACAACAAAACATTACACCTCTAACTTGTTCTTTTTTCCTATGTGATAATAACCTTTACTTTCCTTTTTTTAATCAACTGGATGTATTACATTTCTCTGAGATTTCCGATTCTATATTAGAAATGTTAACTGTGAGAAGTGTATTCCGTTGTAGACACAGTGAAAATTAGTCCTGCTGAAGGGTTTTGAACGTCACTATTAATTTATTTTATGTACAGTAAGTGTGTATTAGTTATTTTTTGTTATTTATTCATGAGTATTCTTATCTAAATAAAAGTTTTCTTTGCTGTTACCTGTTTTGTAGACATTTTGAAAAGCGCTTTGAGCTTCATATTGAGTACAGAAATGAATGTCGTCATTGTTTTTGGAACTGTATTGGAGCAATCCAGGTTAAAGCCACAGCGCAACTTTTGGAATTGGTAAGCACAAGTAAGGAACACTAACAAAAGAAAAATCAGTACGGATAGCTCCATACAGTAGTTCAATGTAAATTTCACTTTAGTGATACCACAGGAAATCACTCACCAAAAACTTTTACAATATAATACAACCAATTGTACTGTACAATAATGTAGAATCAAATATATTAACTTATATTTATTACCTGCAATGCTACTTGCAATACAATAGATGTAGAAATATTTATATCTCCTGCCCTACGTGTACCTTCAGTTAACTTTCCTTGCATGTGTGAACCTCTGTTAACTGGCAGTTCCTCTGTCAAGCACATTTCCATAAAACCTCCATCTCAGACTCGGTCATTATTTTTAAGGCACCATGCTCGCTTCCTCTCTGTTTTTATATTTCCCATATTTGCAGGCAACTCTCATCTTGGCTCCTCCAGCTTTACACTTCCTTTGTGTGTCTCACACTTGCACTTCCTGTTTTGATTGCATCACCAAATCCAAACTGACTAAACAGATTGCTCACAGGGACTGTGCACCAGTGTTTTATTATATAGTAATTACATACAAATAAATGTCAAGTAAAATTAAACAGGAAATTGAATGAGTAACTTAAATAATATCATAATCAAGCATGGGCTCTGGTAGGGCAAACGAGCTGTCAGCTATCTTCACTCTGAAATTTCTTTGAGTGTGTAAGTGTGTGACATCATAGCTATGAGCAAAACCAGCCTACTTGTCTATGTGCATGTATATTTAAATAAATGAAGTATCTCAAAACTACTCATGCAAAAATGTGGTGAACCAATACGCCTGGTCCCATGACTAAACAGACTAAAAAACTGACAAATTGAATAATTCCTGAGGCAGGTATCATTGCACACACATACAGGTAGGTCAAACTCTTTTTGAAGGGTATAGAAAAAGTACCGGACCAAACTCAACAGGCCTGGAGCCTGTAACAAGACAAATGCGATCCAGCTGTTTCAAGATTAGGTCAGATTTTTCAGATGTTATCATTGTACATAGGTCCCAACATTCGTGGGGAATATCTCAGAAACTGCTTGCTCTAAAATGTTCTGGTGTTTAAGTTTATTCTCTGCAATTGGAGTAGCTTTATGTTAAGTGACTTGCACAAGGTCACATATTGGCTCAGTGGTAGGAATTGAACTGTGGCCCAGTCTTATAGTTTAAAGTGTAGTGTCTGCGAGAACCAAAATTAAAGTGAGCGTTAGGACACCTACAAATGGAGGATGAACAACTGACGAGGTCATGCCTTCAAAATTAAAGACTACACTACAACATGACACAATGATGGTGCAAAGTCATTAACTTGACAGAATTATTACTCAATATTCAAATGTGATTCGATAAAGCTGAAATCAATATAAAAATAATACTTCTAGAGTAACCTACCTCACTTTGTGATTTATGTGATTTTTCTTGCAATAACAATGAACAACACCTGAGGTTACCCTTGTTTCACGGGAAGAGCCTGATCATTTCACAGAATGCAGAGAGTTACCGTTGCCATAACTACATAAACATCAGACACCAAGTGCACGCGGCTTGTTTATTAGGATGAGTCACTTGTTTTTAGTTCTCTGTAGACCACTGCTGCCGTGTCACTGTCCAGGACCACAAAAACCTTTGGTAACCTTGCCTCATTATTTGCTGCTCTTGTTTTTTGTCACGTGCAGTCCTTTCCACCATTTCACCCTCCAGTTGATTCTGAAACTGTGAGGTGGCTGAGATTCTCTGAAACTGGCCATCCAGAAATTGAAAAGAGTGTGATGCATGTTCATTCTGTGCTGTCCAGTAGCTTGGACTGTGAAAAGCAACCGCAGGCCTCATTTTATAACCAGTATATTTTCAGTGGCATTTCAAAATCAGTTTCTCAGCTGCAATTTCCCAGCCTATTTAGGTGTCCATGCATTTGAGGAGTTGCCACTCTATTTATACTTCATGCTTTCTATGTTGGCTTCTCAAGCTGTGTCATTCTGACTTAAATGTTTTGTTTTTTCAAATGTCAAGGAATGAAGGATGAAAGGTGGAATATTCTGCATACTGGGATCTGCAGAGGTAGGTGACTCCACGTGAACATGTGATTCTACTCATCTCTCTTTGGGTGTAACAGGACTTAAGAAAGACTGTCAAAGAAATTGTGTCAATGAGCGTTGTGAAATGTATTGCAGTGAAGTAATAATAATAATAATAATATATTTATATAGCACCTTATCATACTTTTACATGGAACTCAAGGTGCTTTCCACAGATTAATCAACAAAAACAAAGATATACCATATTTATTTGGATTATTATCATTAATTAATACTATGATAATTTCTAATAAATGTAAGTATACTAAATACAAAATCAACCAGGTATTATTAAGCACAATTTAGCCACTAAAGTGCAAAACAAACCTTCACTCTTAACCAGAAAAAAGGTTTTCTAATTAAAGTATTTATAAGTTTACATATTAAGGTTAAGTAGAACAACCAGATCTAATTGCCCAGAGGGGACTGGGCGGTCTCATGGTCTGGAATC
Organism: Polypterus bichir lapradei; assembly: GCA_026402145.1. Classification (NCBI taxonomy): domain Eukaryota; kingdom Metazoa; phylum Chordata; class Cladistia; order Polypteriformes; family Polypteridae; genus Polypterus; species Polypterus bichir. The sequence continues at coordinate 40,543,902 of JANRMT010062854.1, forward strand.
CCTACAGATTTTATTTTTTCTCCAGCCGTCTGGAGTTTTTTTGTTTTTTCTGTCCCTCCTGGCCATTGGACCTTACTCTTATTCGATGTTAATTAATTTTGATTTATTTTGTTTTCTTATTGTATCTTTTATTTTTCTATTCCTTATTATGTAAAGCACTTTGAGCTACTGTTTGTATGAAAATGTGCTATATAAATAAATGTTTTTGTTGTTGTTGTAATTACTATATATACTCGCGGATAAGTTGGGACTTGATTTTACAGTATAATGTCTTTTGTATAAGTCGAATGCAGAAAACTCATTCTATTGGTACAAGGGATTATAATATGCTAACGCCCACCTGAGAGAGTAACCACAGAGCACACAGCCTTTTTTTCTATGTGGGTACGGAAATGCACTGTAACAACGCGTGCTCCTAACCTCTCTCTCTCTTTATTGGGCCTATGTGATCACACGGTAATTCCCAAACTATTCCAAAGCAACATTTGCACTGATTTATGTTTTTTGTATCTCACACCCTCATACACCTTTATCGTAAGACCATCCCTTATCTACAATGGGGCATTCGATCAGAACATATGAAGCTGGTTTTAAATTAAACGTCATTGAAGTAGCAGAAGAAATTAGTAACTGCACTGCTGCAACAAAATTCGATGCGTCTGAGAAACTGATGCAAGATTGGAGGAGGCAAG
>JANRMT010062854.1:40549593-40596412 GCA_026402145.1 Polypterus bichir lapradei
ACAGTCCTGAAAAAGGGACGTTTCTTTTTTTGCTGAGTATATATATACAGCTTGAGAAAAGTGTCAAAATTTTCCATAATATGACAAGAATTCTTGTTTTTTACACAAGGGAGGGATGAACAAAGGAAGAAAACAATGTATCAAACAAACAAAAGCCCTGCCAGCTGTCTAGTAAAGCGGCCTTCCCACTTCCCCATCCCGTGATGCCATTCCAAAGCTTTCCTTTTTATCACCCTGCACCATGAGACCCATTCTTGCTCTTGCCTTCTTCACTTCCACGGTCCTTGTAACTCTAGATCAGGGGTGCCCAAAACGTCGATCACGATCGACCGGTAGATCAGAAAGGTAGTGCAGGTAGATCGCGTTGCATTCAAAAAATTTTTCATATATCCTCCCTATGGCATTTGCCACTTGACTGACATACAGGGAGGCCAGTCTGAGATCTCCTTTCTTCTAACACACTGGTAATCCCACACGCACAATCAAACGCGCGAGCTACTGCAAAACTCCAGCTATCTAAGTGATCTAGTTAGCCTTCCAATTTATACTGACTAAAGAAGGGTTTTAAAAAAAAAAATTGTTGGTTATGGGCTGGATGTGGAATTGGAAGAGTATTTTTTTCTCTCACAATGTCACAATCGAAGTGCGTTTGTCTGATCTGTCAATGTATCATTGCTATTCCAAAGAAGGAAAATGTGGAAAGGCACTTTCGAACTGTTCATAAAAACTACGAAACTGACTTCCTTCTGAAAAGTGATCTGAGAAAGAGAAAGGAGAGGGAACTAAAATCGCGGTTAATCGGCAGCCATCATTTTTCCCTTGGCTGAATTCAAAAGCACCGAAGCATCTTTCTGGGTGAGTCACACAATCATTAAGCATAAGAAGTCCTTTCAAGATGGAGAGATGATAAAAGATGCCTTCGTTGAGGCAGATGGCTAGGGAGAAATTCCTTCTGTGATTTCAAGACCCCTGGCCAGAGAAAAAGGAGTTTCTCCTTGTCATTAAACATGCAGAATACAAGTAACTTAATAACGATCAATGGCCGCTAGACTTGGCATTTTTTTTCCTGATCTGACCAACATGTTGAATGAGCTTAATTTACAGCTGCAAGGAAAAGAGAAAACCATGGTTTTAACTCAGTTAATGCTTTCAAACAAAAAATGCAACATCTGTCCTCAAAGCTGCAGCGCCTTGATTTGGGGAACATCCAAAATCTCACATCAGAGCTAGAGACGCAATGGAAGGTGTGTGCGCAACTTGACAGCATACGCTACACAGAGCAGACTGAAAATTGTCTGTCAGACTTTATCTACTGGAAAAAAAGTAACGATTTGAGTGTTGCCCAATATAGCGGAGTAAGAGTAGTGTTTCTTCTTCACAAATCTACTCAAGAAAAAGTAAAAATTATGATACAGTTAAACTACTCTTAGAAGTACAATTTTTTTAAAATGTTACACAAGTAAATGTAACGGAGTAAATGTAACTCGTTACTACCCACCTCTGATACTCGGTATATATATACAGTTCATCCAGAAAGTATTCACAACGCATCACATTTTGTTATGTTACAGCCTTATTCCAAAATGGATTAAATTAATTTTTTTCCTCAGAATTCTACACACAACACCCCATAATGACAACGTGAAAAAAGTTTACTTGAGATTTTTGCAAATTTATTAAAAATAAAAAAATTGAGAAAGCACATGTACATAAGTATTCACAGCCTTTGCCATGAAGCTCAATATTGAGCTCAGGTGCATCCTGTTTCCCCTGATCATCCTTAAGATGTTCCTGCAGCTTAATTGGAGTACACCTGTGGTAAATTCAGTTGATTGGACATGATTTGGAAAGGCACACACCTGTCTATATAAGCTCCCACAGTTGACAGTTCATGTCAGAGCACAAACAAAGCATGAAGTCAAAGGAATTGCCTCGAGGCACAAATCTGGGGGAGGTTACAGAAAAATTTCTGCTGCTTTGAAGGTCCCAATGAGCACAGTGGCCTCCATCATCCGTAAGTGGAAGAAGTTCGAAACCACCAGGACTCTTCCTAGAGCTGGCCGGCCATCTAAACTGAACGATCGGGGGAGAAGGGCCTTAGTCAGGGAGGTGACCAAGAACTCGATGGTCACTCTGTCAGAGCTCCAGAGGTCCTCTGTAGAGAGAGGAGAACCTTCCAGAAGGACAACCATCTCTGCAGCAATCCACCAATCAGGCCTGAATGGTAGAGTGGCCAGATGGAAGCCACTCTTTAGTAAAACTCTCAGACCTTGAGAAACAAAATTCTCTGGTCTGATGAGATAAAGATTGAACTCTTTGGTGTGAATGCCAGGCGTCACGTTTAGAGGAAACCAGGCACCGCTCATCACCAGGCTAATACCATCCCTACAGTGAAGGATGTTTTTCAACGGCAGGAACTGGGAGACTAGTCGGGATAAAGGGAAAGATGACTGCAGCAATGTACAGAGACATCCTGGATGAAAACCTGCTCCAGAGCGCTCTTGACCTCAGTCTGGGGCGATGGTTCATCTTTCAGCAGGACAACGACCCTAAGCACACAGCTAAGATATCAAAGGAGTGGCTTCAGGGCAACTCTGTGAATGTCCTTGAGTGGCCCAGCCAGAGCCCAGACTTCAATCCAATTGTACATCTCTGGAGAGATCTTAAAATGGCTGTGCACTGATGCTTCCCATCCAACTTGATGGAGCTTGAGAGGTGCTGCAAAGAGGAATGGGCGAAACTGGCCAAGGATAGGTGTGCTAAGCTTGTGGCATCATATTCAAAAAGACTTGAGGCTGTACTTGCTGCCAAAGGTGCATTGACAAAGTATTGAGCAAAGGCTGTGAATACTTATGTACATGTGATTTCTCAGTTTTTTTATTTTTAATACATTTGCAAAAACCTCAAGTAAACTTTTTTCACGTTGTCATTATGGAGTGTTGTGTGTAGAATTCTGAAGAAAAAAATTAATTTAATTCATTTTGGAATAAGGCTGTAACATAACAAAATGTGGAAAAAGTGATGCGATGTGAATACTTAATGTAGGTAGATCTTTTTGACCTGGTCATTTTAAAAGTAGCTCGCAAGCCGAAAAAGTGTGGGCACCTCTGCTCTAGATGCTATTTGGCTAAGTAGAGCTGTCCTTTAAGCTCAATTCTGGGACTAATTTCAGGACATGCTCCAAAGTCATTGCCACCATGAGAAGCGCAAGTTTAAATGATATACTGTGAGCTCATAAATCCTTAACAGACTTGGTAAAGATTAATAAAACTGTGTAGCACATACAATGAGCTATTTTATGTTTACAAAATGGCAAAAATGCCAGTTGTTACTCTAACAGAAGTATATAGAAAACTTTTTTTTTAACCAGATTATTACATTTTATACTTAAAAATGTTGGGGACAAGATTTTTAGACTCTTTGTGTCCAACACTTAGCGTATATTCCTTTAACTTGGTATCAGCACAAGACCTTTTCCTGTAATGTTTGTAAGTACGCAGTGGAGCAATTGTGGTCCATTACTATATTCACAAATTGGGGATGGTTGAGGTCTTTAGACCTCCATTTATGGAGTACAGTCTTCAATTCAGTTATCATGATCCAGTCTGCAGACTAATATGGCTATTGTAAAACATTGCTTTTGATAGGCCAGCTATTTATTTATTTGATTAGGGATTACTTATGACCAAGTTGACATTTTCTGGCAAAAGCAAACAAAGGCAAACCAAATTTCTACATTAAATACAGTTCAGGAGGCCATGGAGGTAGGGACAGTAGCAGTGAATAATCCACTGCCATATTGAAAAGTGGTTATGAGGATTTTTAATGGTTTCCATTCCTCTTATGGAGCTCCTGATGGTTTGAGCAACAAAAGGTTTTCATTTTGGTCACTTGGACTGTAGCATCTGATTTCACTCAAAACATCAGTTGTGTTTGGTAAACTCTTCATTTGGTCCTTGTCAATAATATATTTCCTTTGGCATCCCTTCAAAAGAACCTGTTTGACATCTGATTGTTGACTTGAAAACTTAATGATCCCAGACAGACATTGTAGTTCTCCAGCTCTGACCCTTAGGTCCTTTTTTGGCACATGACTGTGCCACGGGATGTGATGTCCTTGTACCTTTTTGTGTCGTATTCATCCTTGATTTGCAATTTTGATCTTCTTGATTAATACCTTAAAATAAAATATTTCACCTTTTTTGTATTTTTATATCTGCTACCATTTTTATGAATGCCAGCTATGTTTTGTCTCACTTTATTTCTCTTATTAAGGAGCTGAAGCCTATAGAAAATGTATTACTTTATTAAAGTAACTTTATTGAAAGGAAAAGTCACAGAGCACCAGAAGTTTCTAGAACTCTGACCTCTCGTGATAAATAAATCCTTTAAGAGACACTCTCTTACATTTTGACTACTCTAACAACAAGACCTCATCTTGTCAGGATCCTTTCTTTAAAGATATTGCTGGTGATACTGGAAATTACCTGCTGAAGAGCCCTGACCGATTCCAAGATCCTGTTTGACAGGTTCACTTTTTCATTGAATCATTGAATTCCACCTAAACCTGGATGTCTGAGGGAAAGCTTTCTGTCGCAAAGAGCTTCTGAAAGTTTGCTGTGTTATTGTGGAATGAAGTTTTTCTAGCTTTTCCCATCCCTGTATTGAGTTTAAAAAAGGTTTGAGAGTGTACGTGTACAAAGGGGGGCCTGTTTGATATTTTTTAAGCACCACAGTACTTCATTCATGCAGATTTACTCTGTATACCACTCACAGTATCAAACTGTATGTGATTGAGTATGCAACTTGTCTTCTTGTCCAGGCACTTGCCACAATACTCTAAAGTGCATTATCACATCTCATTTTCATTAGGTCACTCCATTGGCTCCCTCTAGCAGCACATATCAAGTTCAAGTCATTGATGCTTGCCTACAGGGCACTCAGTGGTTCAGCACCTTTGTAACTGGAGGGCCTTCTTGTCCACTCAGGACTACTAATGAATGGAATCTGGTGCTACCACTTCCACTTGGTATCAAACTTTTATCGAGACAGTTCATGTGGCTTCTAGTCTGGTGGAACGAGCTGCCCACATTCATCCGTTAGTGTATTTACTGTAAGAAGCTTTTGGATGACTTTCCCATTTTGTGAATAATTTCCTAATTGCTAATGGTTTTGATGCTAGTTTCTTTTGCAGTTATGATGAGGCTAAAAGTCTTTTGCTTAAATTGGTTTTCTTACTTACTTACTTACTTACTTACTTATAAGGCCTGAAGCATTTTTCACTAGTTATGGTGAATCTTTGTAACCTAGTCTTGTAACACTTGTTTCAAAGCAGTCCCTAATTAATGTTGACTCGATTATGTTGATATTACGTGTATGTCACTTTAGATAAAAGCATCTGCATAATGAATACATGTAAATGTAAATAGGTCAAATGCTAATTCCAAATGAAAAATAAAAAGTAAGTCAGAAAACACAAAGTTCTGGCCTTTGAAATGGTATTAACTTCTGTTTTTCAGATAAAGACTCTTACCTCTTAGCTAGAATATTATAGCATCCCTTGTGTATATGGAATATTTTTCTTAAAGATAAAGTGGCTTGGCATCACTTTTAGAAATAGCTCCTACCTTCTGCATCATTATGCCAAAAACTGAATAACCAACAACTAAAATGGAGTCATTGTATAAACGTAAAGAATACAAGTTTATTATTCAGCTTAGGATGTGCTTATCTCTAGTCTTGTCCTCTTCAATGTGTTAATGAAAGCAAGTCATTGTGTTCCTGTTCTTAGTCAGTGTCTTTATTCTTTTTCTGAACTCACCTATTTTCTGTTACAAGGTTGTGGTGAATCCAAACCTATCACTGCAATTTCAAGAACAAGTGTGGCTGGGGTACCACCAGTCAATCAGGCAATTTAGTGTAACTTTCTCAAAAACCTAGAGGATGTAAAATTGAAATTATTAGTGAATGTTTAAAGGCCAATCCCCCTTCTTAAGAAAGCGCTCTCCCAGTGTTCTACTCAGATGTCCATTTGCACATTTTCAAATTTCTTCAGGAAAAAATTTTTGACTTGTTGTGGGTGCCATCTAGTGACCATTCCTTATCAGTGCAAGTCCATCTACAGATAATTGAAGGATGGAGTACCATAAGTGTGACCATCTGGGAAGTGATCTGTATGGCATCTTCCAAGTAAGTGAATACCCTTCAAAGTCTGCATCTTAAGGTGTTGTAACAGAATTGGATGACAGGAAAGCAAAAATTGAGGGCGTTTGAAGTGTGAAACCCACATAAGCTTCACTGAGGAACTGAAGACACTCTGTTCACATGAGATAATAAGATGAGATCATGAGGTAGGCTTTTATTAATTTATCATAATCTGTATTATATTCTGCTTTGTAATCTTCAGCAGACATTAACCCCAATGTGCAAAACTCTCTGAAATTAAAAAAGGACCTTTATATTTTGCTTTTTTCTATGCAGAGTTTGTTTGAAAGCATGTTTCCTGTCAGAGGCCCTGTTTACGCTGATGCTGAGTCAGGCAAACCCCTCAACTGGTTCATCTACAATGGCTTCCTTTCTGATATCAAATTATCTTGAAAACTGTGTGGTTGACATACTGTATAAGGCTTAAGTTTTAATATTATCATCATCACTGCCTATCCTTTTCTACCTACCTGAGATATTCTGGAGCTGACCTTCTCTTGATTCCAAAGCAAAGTCTCCTGATGCCATTGTTTGTGAATGCTGTTTTATCTTCATGGTTCCTACTCTCAGGTGCTCCTACCATCATGCAGTCTGTGATCAACTGACAAGTTATTGCCAGAAACCCACACCAATTTTACCACTGATATGTTTTCTGTGCACATTTAGCAGTTTATCCCATCTTTTATGTATTATTAATAATACACTTTTACATGTATCAGCTCTAACCAGTTTTTTTTACATCAGATTTTTCCTTTGTTTTCTTTTTGCTTGTTTATATCTTGTATCTATTGGAAAACTCTTGCATTGGTGGGCTCAGTGAAGGTGCTATATATCTTATGCTAGCCTAAGGAATGCTAACCATCACTATACTCCATTTAAATATGTGTATAGGCTTCATCTCACCCCGGGAAAAATGCACCTATTAGTCCTTTCTCTAGCCCTTCGATATTCCTTTAGAGCTTATGCATCTATCCTAGTTTTGTCCTTCTGTTCTACCTTTCTGGTGTGTACTTTCTGTTCACATGCTCTGTTTTCAATTACAGCTCCACCTTTACCACTAATTCCAGTTCTCCTAGACCTCTCATTTTTGTGCATCAATGCAAGTTCATCAACTTGGGCATAGTAGCTGTTAAACTGCTTCTTGCTTCCAGATGGTAAACCTCTGAATGTCAAAAAAATGTCTGTCCTCTTTTTATAATTTGATTCACCTTGAGCTGTCTGCATTGTAGATTAATGGAGCAGCATTAAGTAGTTTCATTCAAAACTGGGATTCTGCAGCTTCCGATCTGTTATTAGCAAAAATATGTGATGCAGTGACTCCCTCCCTTAGGTATGGTGGTTTGGTGAGTTGGCATCAATATCATTCCCAGTATTACAGTAAACTTAGAACAGTGGTGGGAAAGGTAAGTGATGGGCACTGTTTGGGTTTGTAATTTCTTCTATAGAGTCGTTTTGTATTCCACATAATCTTTTGGTTATGTTAATAGAAATTTTATCACAAATAAATGCTGGAGAGGATGAGAAAGGGGATCAGATTGATCATCTTGAATAAAGAAGTAGAAGAGAAGTACTTAACTATGGCTGTGGAAAATGCTTCCCTATGATAATGATGGGAAGACTAGATTTCTTTATGGAAAGTGATGTGCATGCATGTCAGAGGATCATCTTCTGGATTCATCTGAGGTATGTAGTACCACTCTGGGGTGAGAGGGGATGTTAACACTAATAGTGTCATCTTCTTTTTTCTCCATAATGCCAAGAAGATGACTCCACCCTTTCCGGTCACCAGCCTATAACTCTTGAGCCCACTGGAAGGAGGCATTAATCTATGAACCAAGCATTCCACCTGACAGAGTGCCATCCTTTTTGATCCTCATTCAAAGACTGTTACGTTAATGCCAGACATAGGCTGTTGTTAAGTTTTTTGTTTGCTTATTTATGCCATAGAGTGCCTTTGTTTAAATTTGAACTGACAGAACCAAACTGGAACAGCTGGGTTGGCACCCCAACATTTATTCTTTCTTGTTATTTCTTGCATACCCACAAGACAGAAACCAGATGATCATTATTTAGCTTCAATTTTTAACCAAGGATACTAAACTTTTAGCGTTTTTCTGTGTACCCAGGACATGACATTATTTTAAATGTACTTTTGTCTTAAATTGATCTATCAGATCAACAATAAGCATTAAGATGGAGTGGTAAAGTTTGTATGCCTCCTCAGAAGTAAATAGCAAGGAAGAAGGTGGGTGGAGAAGAGGCAATGAGGCTGAAGATGGCTGGAGATGCATGGAGTAGGTGGAAGTTTCTTTGGGTAGCAGGTAATAACACTGCACAGAAGATGGGAAAAGATGGTAGAGGAAGAGATGCCATAGTGATTAGAGATTTTGAAGTCAAATGATGAGATATTAGTAGAGACAAACCCTCAAGTAATAGGGAGATTTAGAAATCTTGAATCCATGCCAAAAATTAAGTAAAGATCCTAGATAGACCGGATTCAGTGTGCTGCAACTTGAAATAATGAATTGGCTAGACCGTGTGAATCAAGTTGTCTTTCTAACTTCTTCAAACATTTGACACCTTCACAGAATCATGATAGACTAGGAAAATTGTGCTTAGTTAAGCAGATAATAACTATATTGTTAACCTAGTGCTGCAGTTCACATCAGGGATAAATCTATTGTAGCATCCGCCTAAAACCCATTATTTATCTGAAAGGAAACATTTACTAGAAAAGTCTTGTTATGAATGCTAACATTTTTGCTTCTGATTGTGACAATTATCGTTCTAATTCTTTCTTCTTTAGAAAAATGAATGAAAAATGCTGCAAACAGATATTATAGAACTTTTGATTTTCATAAAACATTTCATTTTGAAACTTTATTTTTTTCTTCAAAAAGAAACCTTTTCAAAAGTATATATTGATTACATCTGTCTCACCTAAAACTCTCCAAAATGTTTCCAGGGCAAGATCCAACCTGTGAATGCTGCAATCAAGTCCCAGCCTCACTGGGTCACATGTTTTGGGCCTGCACCAAATTAACATCATTCTGGACCAAAATTTTTAATTACCTTTCAGACAGCCTTGATGTCACAATCCCTTCTAACCCATTAACAGCTGTGTTTGGGGTTCTTCCAGATGGTTTGTGGAGAAAGACAAACAAACTGTGATTGCATTCGCTACACTTTTGGCACGCAGACTTATTCTGATAAACTGGAAGAATCCTAACTCTCCTCTTTTAAGTCAGTGGGAAACCGATGTTTTATACTATTTGAAATTGGAAAAAATCAAATACTCAGTTAGAGGATCTGTACAGTTATTTTTGAAAACATGGCAGGATCTAATCAGTAATATTTTAGAATAAGCTCTTAAAGCACAGAGGAAGCAATTATTTCTGTATTTCTTTTTCTTCTCCGTTCATCTCTATTGGCTTATCAAACTTATCAATTTAGGTATGTTTACAAGCCTTAAGTTTTACTCCGTTGGCCTTGCTCTCTTTCTCAGGGGTGGGGGTCGACTTGTTCTCAATCCTACTTTTTGTAAAAATTGATTGATTTGTATGGAATGATTGCAATAAAATTTATAAAATTTCAAAAAAAAAAAAGAAACCTTTTAGGGTCACAGTAACTTGAATTGTGTTTAGTAAAGTGGAAGTCCATGTGAATCAATTTTATTCAAAATCAGTAGAGTTTTAGCTAAATTGTGATCGGTTGGTCTGTTCATTGGCTACACTATATGTCCCATGAGCACACAGGCATGCACACAATGACACGTTAGGAACAGTCGCATCATGTTTAGTCTTTTTACATTTCCAGTGAACAAAAGCTTTTACTGTCTATGTGACTTATTTTAAAAAATGACTTTAGTGAAAGTGGTTATGAATGATAATGTATACAATAGTGGTTTAAATGTTTTTTGAATTTCTCAACCTTTTTGATTAATGGAAAAATCGTAAGTGAAAACACCTCATGTGTCAACTTGGGGATACTGCATTGGTCTTCAGTCTTCTCCCTTGAATTTTAAACTGATGTTAGTTTTGTTATTTACAAATAGGAACCATGAAGCACAGATGTGTTGCTAAAAAAAGGGATCAGAAGTTGTAGGAATATACATGAATTCCATGCAACATTGTTTGTTTGGAAAGAAATATGTCCTTGGGAATTTTTTTTACCATTTTATAAATGATTTGTTCTTATATTTTTCGGAATTCTCAGATCAGGTTGTGGTGGTTTTAGATGAAATTATGCATCTTGCCCATTATTATTCTAACTCCACAGTCTACTACTGTATATTTTTTAGCAAACCTTCTATGCCTACTTTAACAAAAACATCTCTAGTTATGGTTTCAAACCATTCAATCAAAAATAAAATTTTCATCTGACCTATTCTTAAACAAAAGATTTTTTATAAATAGTTTGTGCCCAGTTTCTTTTTTGTGGAAGTTTTGTGTCATTTTGATAAGATATATCAGCACCCTCTAATGTTTACCACTTAGCTGACTTTTCTATAGTTTTTCTATGGATCACCTGTTTGTGGTCAGTCCTCTTTTTATCATTGTCTGATGACGAAAATAATTCACTTGTCATGTGAAGCTCACTTCTTGTCAGTTGGCCTCATTATTTACACAGGTCAAAGATATTACATCAGTGCTCTGTCTCTCAGTTAACACAAGGTGCACTTAAACATAGAAATACATACAACATACAAACTCACTCTAATTTACAGTTGCTCATCCATCCATCCATCCTCTTCTGCTTATCCGAGATCGGGTCACGGGGGCAGCAGCTTGAGCAGAGATACCCAGACTTCCCTCTCCCAGGCCTCTTCTTCTAGCTCTTCCGGGGGAATCCCGAGGTGTTCCCAGGCCGGCCGAGAGACATAGTCCCTCCAGCATGTCCTGGGTCTTCCCCGGGGCCTCCTCCTGGTTAGATGTGCCCAGAACACCTCACCAGGGAGGAGTCCAAGAGGCATCCTGATCAGATGCACGAGCCACCTCATCTGACTCCTCTCGATGCGGAGGAGCAGCGGCTCTACTCTGAGCCCCTCCCGGGTGACTGAGCTTCTCACCATATCTTTAAGGGAAAGCCCAGACACCCTGCAGAGGAAACTCATTTCGGCCGCTTGTATTCGCAATCTCGTTCTTTCGGTCCCTACCCATAACTAATGACCATAGGTGAGGGTAGGAACATAGATCGACTGATAAATTGAGAGCTTTGCCTTACGGCTCAGCTCCTTTTTCACCACGACAGACCGATGCAGAGCCTGCATCACTGTGGACACTGCACTGATCCACCTGTCGATTTCACGCTCCATTCTCCCCTCACTCGTGAACAAGACCCTGAGATACTTGAACTCCTCCACTTTGGGCAGGATTTTGCTCCCAACCCTGAGAGGGCATTCTACCCTTTTTTCTGGCTGATGACCATGGTCTCAGATTTGGAAGTGCTGATTTCCATCCCAGCAGCTTCACACTCAGTTGCGAACCGATCCAGAGAGAGTTGAAGATAATGGCCTGATGAAGCAAACAGGACAACATCATCTGCAAAAAGCAATGACCCAATCCTGAGTCCTTTAAACCGGACCCCCTCAATGCTCTGGCTGCGCCTAGAAATTCTGTCCATAAAATTTATGAACAGAATCGGTGACAAAGGGCAGACCTGGCAGATTCCAACTCTCACTGGATACGGGTTCGACTTACTGCCGGCAATGTGGACCAAGCTCTGGCACCAATTATACAGGGACCGAACAGCCCTTATCAGGGGATCTGGTACCCCATATTCTCGGAGTACCCCCCACAGGATTTCCCGAGGGACACAGTCGAATGCCTTTTCCAAGTCCACAAAACACATGTAGACTGGTTGGGCAAACTCCCATGCACCCTCCAGGACCCTGCTAAGGGTGTAGAGCTGGTCCACTGTTCTGCGACCAGGACGAAAACCACACTGTTCCTCCTGAATCCAAGGTTCGACTTTCTGACGGACCTCCCCCCCAGGACCCCCAAAGAGTCTTTTCCAGGGAGGCTTAGGAGTGTGATCCCTCTATAGTTGGAACAAACTCACCGGTCCCCCTTCTTAAAGAGGGGGACCACCACCCCGGTATGCCAATCCAGAGGCACTGTCCCTGATGTCCATGCAATGTTGCAGAAGCATGTCAACCAAAACAGTCCTACAACATCCAGAGCCTTGAGGAACTCCGGCCGTATCTCATCCACCCCTGGGGCCCTGCCACCAAGGAGTTTTTGACCATCTCGGTGACCTCAGCCCCAGAGATGGGGGAGCCCACCTCTGAGTCCCCAGGCTCTGCTTCCTCTATGGAAGGCATGTTGTGGAATTGAGGAGGTCTTCGAAGTACTCCCCCCACCGACCCACAATGTCCCGAGTCGAGGTCAGCAGCGCACCATCCCCACCATACACAGTGTTGACATTGCACCACTTCCCCCTCCTGAGATGGCGGACAGTAGACCAGAATCTCCTCGAAGCCATCCGAAAGTCGTTCTCCATGGCCTCCCCAAACTCCTCCCATGCCCGAGTTTTTGCCTCAGCAACCACCGAAGCCGCATTCCGCTTGGCCTGCTGGTATCTATCAGCTGCCTCCAGAGTCCCACAGGACAAAAGGGTCCTGTAGGACTCCTTCTTCAGCTTGACAGCATCCCTCACCGCCGGTGTCCACCAACGGGTTCGGGGATTGCCGCCACAACAGGCACCATCCATCTTATGGCCACAGCTCTGGTCAGCCGCCTCAACAATAGAGGCACAGAACATGGCCCATTCAGACTCAATGTCCCCCACCTCCCTCGGAATGTGGTCGAAGTTCTGCCGGAGGTGGGAGTTGAAGCTACTTCTGACAGGGGATTCTGCCAGACGTTCCCAGCAGACCCTCACAACATGTTTGGGCCTACCAGGCCTGACTGGCATCCTCCCCCACCATCAAAGCCTACTCACCGCCAGGTGGTGATCAATTGACAGCTCCACACCTCTCTTCAGCTGAGTGTCCAAGACATGTGGCCACAGGTCCGACGACACAACCACAAAGTCGATCATCGAACTGAGGCCTAGGGTGTCCTGGTGCCAAGTGCACATATGAACATCTCTGTGCTTGAACATGGTGTTCATTATGGACAATCCGTGACGAGCACAGAAGTCCAATAACAAAACACCGCTCGGGTTCAGATCTGGGGGGGCCATTCCTCCCAATCACACCCTTCCAGGTCTCACTGTCATTGCCCACATGAGCATTGAAGTCTCCCAGTAGAATGAGGGAGTCTCCAGAAGGTATACCCTCTAGCACCCCCTCCAGGGACTCCAAAAAGGGTGGGTACTCCAAACTGCTGTTTGGCAAATACGCGCAAACAACAGTTAGGACCTGTCCCCCCACCTGAAGGCGGAGGGAGGCTACCCTCTCGTCCACTGGGGTAAACCCCAATGAACAGGTTCCAAGTCGGGGGGCAATAAGTATGCCAACACCCGCTCAGCGCCTCTCACTGGGGGCAGCTCCTGAGTGGTAGAGAGTCCAGCCCCTCTCAAGGAGATTGGTTCCAGAGTCCAAGCTGTGCATCGAGGTGAGCCCGACTATATATAGCCGGAACCTCTCGACCTTGCACACTAGCTCAGGCTCCGTCCCCTTCTGAGAGGTGACATTCCACGTCCTAAGAGCCAGCTTCTGTAGCTGAGAATTGGACCACCAAGGTCTCCGCCTTCGGCTACCACCCATCTCACACTGCACCTGACCTCCTTGGCCCCTCCCATAGGTGGTGAGCCCATGGGAAGGGGGACCCACATTGCCTCTTCGGGCTGTGCCTGGCCGAGCCCCATGGGTGCAGGCCCAGCCACCAGGCGTTCGCCATCAAGACGCACCTCCAGGCCTGGCTCCAGAGGGGAGTCCGGGTGACCCGTGTCTGGGTGAGGGAAAACGCCGTCCAAATTTTTTATTCTTCATAGGAGATTTGATGAACCGCTCTTAGTCTCATCCCTCACCTAGGACCAGTTTGCCTTGGGTGGCCCTACCAGGGGCATAAAGCCCCGGACAACAGAGCTCCTAGGATCACTGGGACACGCAAACCCCTCCACCATTATAAGGTGGCGGCTCGGGAAGGGGTACAGTTGCTCAATAAAATTAAAATACATGTCTTTGGGAAGGAAGTGCAAACTTCAGACAAACATGGCCCCAGAGTCTATAGCTGTGAAAAACTGCACACTTGGGCTACTAATAAATAACTGTGGTAAATATCAGTTTCAGATCATGAATCTTAGGTCATTCTTAACTCTTAGAAAAACAGGGACCTGCTGTTTGTCTTAGATTAAGTTTACTTACCACAGGATCCTTTCAAGACAAAGGGGACCACCAGCTGGAACAGTCAATTTGTACAATATGCTCATTGATGAGGATAGTTTTGAAGCAGCAGCCAAATCATCAAAGCGAGCTTTTTATTTATGGGACAATATACCGTTCTTGCCTAAGGCATATAAATAACAGATTGTGACAAAAAGTGTAAGATTGTTGCTACAAGTAGGTAAAATATTCACTATTCAATGATAGCATGAGGAAAATGACAATTCAGGAGTTGCTGGTGCTCTATATTGAGAGTTGAGGTGATTGTTGACAGTAGTAAGAAAACTGTACGTGTAAGAGACCCAAGACGCACTGGTGGTATTGAATGGGAGTGCCTGGGGATTCCCCAGGAAGACTTCAGCGCTGTTGTAAAGAAAAGGAAGTCCGCTCTGCCCTGCTCTGCCTGTTGCTGCTGCAATCTTCACCAGGTCAAACAACTTACAAAATGAAATGCAAAGAATTCTAATAAACAGAGTTGTAAACAAGTATGTCACCTGATGAGGATTAGCTTATTACTATGTATAGTCCCTTTTTAAAATGTCACAAAAAATAAGAGTGAAATATTACTCAGCTATTTAGTACTCTGCATATAAATGTCAGGCATGTCTTTGGCATGTCTCACACTGCAGGTTTTGCGTAGAAAAAGAAAGAGGCTACTCCCTAGGCGGAGTTTGACGTAATTGTCTCGGATAACAAGATCCAATGACATCATAAAACATATCAGATACTGTATGTTTTTCACAAATTGTTTTTGCATCTGTGGTCATTATGATAAGAAGTACATATGATACTCCAAAGTACTATAAGTTACACAAAATTAAAAAAACAAAAAAAAAACCTTTCCTTATTGTTATGCTTTGTGGCCATTCAGTGAGTGTAAACATCCTCATTCTTCTCTCAAGCGTGATTGACATTATGACTTATAATGTGAACTTGTTTTGGATTTTTATGCTTTTCTGGGGCAATGTCAATTAAGATACACCCCAGTGCATTCAAGGATGGGACAGATTGTCAAGGTACAACATCATCATTATCAGATGATGTTAGTGATTGAACAAATGAATACCATGTTTCAGTGTCTCAATTTGCATTATAATTAGTAGAGCCAAAGGTTCAAAACAGAAGTCCAGCAGGAGTGCATGCCACTACCTCTACTGCTGGCTGTCATTTAAAAAAATTACAGCAGTATCCATTCCGAAATATCACAGAACATCATAGAATGTAACTAAGGCATTTACTTTAGTGCCCAATAGGCAAGAATGAACATGATGATGAACTGTAATATTCAATGGCACTGGCCAATGACAATTAACACATTGACATAAACTCTTTAATGTTAAGATCCCTAAAGGCAGTCAGTAGTGAAAAAGAATTTAAAAGTTATTAACAGTGTTCTTAACTAGAGGCACCTTAAACCCACATACAATGAAAAATGCCTGACCTGTAAAAACCAGTCAGAGTTTTGACAATATTCTAAAATATATCAAAGAAAAAAATGGAAAATTTGTTTTTATACAACTTTCCTGGTATTGCTGATTTAGTCATCTATATTAGAATTACAATGGTGTACTGGTTAATGCTTTTGTCACAGAGCCCTGGGTTTGTATCCTGCACAGCCTCCTTAGCTATGTTGGCATATTCTTCCC
Source organism: Polypterus bichir lapradei (assembly GCA_026402145.1). Classification (NCBI taxonomy): domain Eukaryota; kingdom Metazoa; phylum Chordata; class Cladistia; order Polypteriformes; family Polypteridae; genus Polypterus; species Polypterus bichir. The sequence goes on from JANRMT010062854.1 coordinate 40,565,773, forward strand.
CTCTATCTCCAACATTAAAGGGCATGTGAATTAGGTTGATCGATGGCTCTAAGTTCTTGCCATATGAGTGAATGCAAACTTGTGTGTGAGTATGACCTGTCTAAGACTGGTTTCTCTCTTGCATTCAGCACCGTCAGGATGAACACTGGTCTCAATCCATGATTTTGAACAGGATTATTGAATCAATTTATCATCCAGTAGCATTGATCAAGACTAATTTATCATAGCATGGTGCTTTTGGACTGTAGAGGTAAGCATTGTTTCCTGCCTTCCTTGATCAATACAGTTATCATGAAATTTCATATGAAAGTCCTACACACAAAAACCATCATGGCTTATCTAGGGTGTGTTTCAGTATTATGTCTAATTCTGTTTGGATGAGATTAGATTAAGTTGTGTAAAAGAAAGAGGGCCCTCTCAAGCCATCCCTGAATGCAAAGTAATGCCAAGGTATCAAAATACCACAAATACGATCATTATTAATTAAAGAATATAATAAGAGGTTGTTATGTTATGGTTGTTATGGTTGTTAAAAAAACAAATAAACACCTGCTGCCTGTCTAAGTCTAGCTAACAGGCAAGTCTCATTTATCCAGTGCAGTGGCAGACAACTTAACCATCTTAATATTGCACAATAGCATTCCTCAGAACTACAAATTTCATCTCAACTTTCTAACTCCACTATCACTAGAGATCCGACAATACATTTTGAGGCGAGGTGATGATGACTGGTGAATATTTTTTCCCCCAGTCACTGGGCTTCAGTACCCATTTACCATTCTGGGAACTGAGTCCCAGAGTACAGCCCTGTTGGGTTCTGTGGAGTTTTAAAATTCCACCTTTATGGGATTTCCGCCTGACCCAGAAGTGCTCCTAAATAAAAATGTCATAATACTGGAAGTGCTACAGTGTCTAAGATAAAAGGAGCTGTTCCGCCTCACCTCAGGGTCAGAGTTGGGAGGCAGCAGGTGACACTCATCAGGAGAGTGGAAGGAGCAAAATAATCTTGTGTTGATAATTTAGGGTTTTGGCTGTGTTCAGCAGTGATGCAGGGAGTAGAGCTGGCGAAGGTGAATGAGTTTAAATACCTGGGATCAACAGTACAGAGTAATGGGGAGTGTGGAAGACAGGTGAAAAAGAGAGTACGGCAGGTTGGAATGGGTGGAGAAGAGTGTCAAGAGTGATTTGTGACAGATGGGCTTCAGCAAGAGTGAAAGAGAAGGTCTACAGGACGGTAGTGAGACTAGCTATGTTATATGGGTTGGAGACGGTGGCACTGACCAGAAAGCAGGAGACAGAGCTGGAAGTGGCAGAGTTAAAGATGTTAAGATTTAAATTGGATTTAAATTGGATTTGATTGCTCCTCTGCATCTTGTTCTTGTCCCATCACCTGCATGTCCTCTCTCACCACATCCATAAACCTTCTCTTAGGTCTTCCTCTTTTCCTTTTCCCTGGCAGCTCTATCCTTGACATCCTTTTCCCAATATACACAGCATCTCTCCTTTGCACATGTCCAAACCAATGCAATTTCGCCTCCCTGACTTTGTCTCCCAACCGTCCAACCTGAGCTGACCCTCTAATGTACTTATTTCTAATACTGTCCATCCTCGTTACACCCAGTGCAAATCTTAGCATCTTTAACTCTGCCACCTCCAGCTCTGTCTCCTGCTTTCTGGTCAGTGCCACCGTCTCCAACCCATATAACATAGCTGGTCTCACTACCGTCCTGTAGACCTTCCCTTTCACTCTTGCTGATACCCGTCTGTCTCACAAATCACTCCTGACACTCTTCTCCACCCTTTCCATTATCTTTCTAAAATGCATTTTATGCAGCTTTTGAAAATTTAATAATTTATTTGACTTACGAATGGATGGCCATATAACAATATCCATCCATCCATTTTCCAACCCGCTGAATCCGAACACAGGGGTCTGCTGGAGCCAATCCCAGGGCACGAGGCAGGAACCAATCCCGGGCAGGGTGCCAACCCACCGCAGGACACACACCAAGCACACACTAGGGCCAATTTAGAATCATCAATCCACCTAACCTGCATGTCTTTGGACTGTGGGACGAAACCGGAGCGCCTGGAGGAAACCCACGCAGACACGGGGAGAACATGCAAACTCCACACAGGGAGGACCTGGGAAGCGAACGCAGGTCTCCTAACTGCGAGGCAGCCGTGCTACCACTGCGCCACCGTGCCGCCCCATATAGCAATATGAACCCCATTAAGAAGTCAGATTTATTCTGCTTGAATATTCTGCAAGTAGTGCTGTGAACAAACTTTGTTATCTATGAGTGGCCTAATGGCCTTGATCTTTCTTTTATTTGTTTATTATAATGTGTACTTCATTTCAACAAACTCAATAATGTTTCAGCCAGTGTTCACAATCTCTGGCTGAGTGTTTTCATTGTATGTAATCTTTTTGTTTTTTGTTAAGAATGATTTGTAAATACTTTTGATTTTTTTTTTAGTTTGCCTATTTATCTTATATGTATTTATGAATATTATTTTACAAAATTAATTAATATTTCTTGATTATTGTATATTTAACAATTCTTTAATTTATATACCTTGTATTTTGTATGTTGAAACAAATGCACCAGAGCCAACTGATGCTGCATTTGGGTAACTACACCCAGGAGTACTTCAGAAGAAACAGCTTTTAAAATGTCAGCCTTGATATTTTAGCGATCTTCTGTTTTGTTAACCATTTCTGGATTTGGATTTCACAGTTTATCAACTTCTGGATTTTTGTAAAATACTGATTTTGGGTTATAGAGTAGGATTTATTCACTTTTAAAGGCAAAACATTTTGTTTCCTTTTTATTCTGACTTTGTTCTTCTTTGTGCTGTTTTTGATTTTTTTTTAATAACACTTTCATTATAAAGAATAATTGATTTGTTTTTCAAGTTCTCATCATCCCTTCTTATACAGATAGGTCCATAAATATTTGGACAGAGACAACTTTTTTCTAATTTTGGTTCTGTACATAACCACAATGAATTTTAAATGAAACAACTCAGATGCAGTTGAAGTGCAGACTTTCAGCTTTAATTCAGTGGGGTAAACAAAACGATTGCATAAAAATGTGAGGCAACTAAAACATTTTTTTTAACACAATCCCTTCATTTCAGGGGTTGAAAAGTAATTGGACAATTGAGTCAAAGGCTATTTCATGGGCAGGTGTGGGCAAGTCCGCCATTATGTCATTATCAATTAAGCAGATAAAAGGCCTGGAGTTGATTTGAGTTGTGGTGCTTGCATGTGGAAGATTTTGCTGTGAACACACAACATGCGGTCAAAGGAGCTCTCCATGCAGGTGAAAGAAGCCATCCTTAAGCTGCAAAAACAGCAAAAACCCATCCGAGAAACTGCTACTATATTACGAGTGGCAAAATCTACAGTTTGGTACATCCTGAGAAAGAAAGCAAGCACTGGTGAACTCAGCAATGCAAAAAGACCTGGACGTCCACGGAAGACAACAGTGGTGGATGATCGCAGAATCATTTCCATGGTGAAGAGAAACCCCTTCACAACAGCCAACCAAGTGAACAACACTCTCCAGGGGGTAGGCGTATCGATATCCATGTCTACCATAAAGAGAAGACTGCATGAAAGTAAATACAAAGGGTGCACTGCAAGGTGCAAGCCACTCATAAGCCTCAAGAATAGAAAGGCTAGATTGGACTTTGCTAAAGAACATCTAAAAAAGCCAGCACAGTTCTGGAGAAACATTCTTTGGACAGATGAAACCAAAAACCAAAATGATGGCAAGAAAAAACTATGGAGAAGGCGTGGAACAGCTCATTATCCAAAGCATACCACATCATCTGTAAAACACGGTGGAGGCAGTGTGATCGCTTGGGCGTGCATGGCTGCCAGTGGCACTGGGACACTAGTGTTTATTGATGATGTGACACAGGACAGAAGCAGCTGAATGAATTTTGAGGTGTTCAGAGACATACCGTCTGCTCAAATCCAGCTAAATGCAGTCAAATTGATTGGGCGGTGTTTCATGATACAGATGGACAATGACCCAAAACATACAGCCAAAGCAACCCAGGAGTTTATTAAAGCAAAGAAGTGGAAAATTCTTGAATGGCCAAGTCAGTCATCTGATCTTAACACAATTGAGCATGCATTTCACTTGTTGAAGACTAAACTTTGGACAGAAAGGCCCACAAACAAACAGCAAACTGCAGTAAAGGCCTGGCAGAGCATTAAAAAGGAGGAAACCCAGCATCTGGTGATGTCCATGAGTTCAAGACTTCAGGCTGTCATTGCCAGCAAAGGGTTTTCAACCAAGTATTAGAAATGAACATTTTATTTCCAGTTATTTAATTTGTCCAATTACTTTTGAGCCACTGAAATGAAGGGATTGTGTTAAAATAAATTTTTATGCAATCGTTTTGTTCACCCCACTGAATTAAAGCTGAAAGTCTGCACTTCAACTGTATCTGAATTGTTTCATTTACAATTCATTGTGGTAATGTACAGAACCAAAATTAGAAAAAAGTTGTCTCTGTCCAAATATTTATGGACCTAACTGTATTTTTGGACTTTTGTTTAAAGGAGTTAGCCCCATTTCTGGACCTATGCAAACATGAAGCCTTCCTTTTGGGTTGGAGGTAGACTGCCGTGGTGAAACCAATTTAGTGGGCTATGACCTGAATTAACAGCAAGTCTGGACTTTTGCGGGGGCTTTTGTAGACTGCTTTTCCTTTTTTGTGCCTCTGTTGGGATTGTTTTATCCAAAATAGCTAAAGAGGTGTGAGACCTTCAGGAATAGGAACAGGCCTGAATCCAACTCAGAAATAGCCAGGGAAGCAGGCCTGAATCCAAACAACCTACCTAGAGTAGGTGCACCAAAAGGCAGCCTAGCTTCCACTAGAATCGATGGCTTGGGACCACACTTGGCTAAAATGATCTTCACTGTCAAAGTTCATGCTCTGAAACATTTCAGAATACATGCAAAATGCCTCACTAGGAAGGGAAACTGACAACTCCTGGCTGATGCAACACAAAAAGAAATCTTTATAAACAGAATTTGATAACAAAAGTTCTAAAAGCAGAAAAGGAGGCAAAAAGGATTTGCCAGCAAGGCAACAAGTTCTAAAACACTAAACAGAAATAAGAATCCCAAAAACAGAACAGAAAAGAGTAAAAAAAAAAACATTAAATACAAATGTCAAAAAATCAAAACTCACAAACCATCAAGCGCTTACACTATACCATAGAGGACTGCAATTCCCATGAGCCTATTACAAAATAGTCAAAAAAGTAAGGCCAGAGGTCTGTTTTATAAACAACCGAATTAACATAATGATGCTGATTAATACATACATTTACTCTGATTGGTTCATTGGCATACACCCAAATACTTATCTAAATAAAAGTATTTTCTACTACCCTCTTGCTCTTCTCATATCTCTAAGGTTCAGCTATCCTTGAACTCTCTGTGTATGTGACAACTGTCCATTCTTATTGTTTACAGGACATCTGCTGTTCTCTTAATCATCTCCTAATATATTTTGTGTATTACATCAACCTTCCTTCTAATACATTCTTGTCCTTTATTCACCTAACCATTTCAGTAGTTCTCTTAATGACATTTCTAAAGTAAATATTTATATATTTCAATGTACACCACAAACCAAATTACTTAATTATTGTTACCTCTAAATTATTTTCTCACAACAGACAAACATATATATTAGAAATTAGAGACATATTTCCTCCTGTATGGCTAATCATGCAAGTGTAAGTTCAATTCCTTTGGATTCCTTCAATATTTTACATAATCTAATCCAAACATCAGGAACCTTGAAGAAGAATTGGAGCATAGGTAGAGCTGTGTGCCTCCCTGCTTTAAATTTCTAAAGTTTTTTTTTTAATTATCTGTGGTCTCTTTGTGAACAATATTTTAAAAGTTCTTTAAATCATTATGTTATTGCAGCTGCTAAATATGTGAACAGTGATAAAACAATTAAAAGAAAACAGACTAAATCTAATCTCCTTTGTAAAGCTGTTATTACTGGACTTAGAAATTTTGTAGAACTCCCCCAGTATATTAAGTACATATGAAAGTGATTGAAATGGATGAGTAATATAAAGCACCATGTCACCTATATAAATATTTACTCATAATTCCACAAATCTGTCATTGTTTACATAAGTAGCTTGTGAGAGCTTCAGTCGCAATGGCAAATAAAATCATTATTTTTCTTTTATAATAATCAATTTCCATTTATATGTCTTAAACAGTTATTAACATTACTGACTCAAAGATCCAGGGATCAAATTCTGGAATATACACTGTATTTGTGGAGATTGCATATTTTCCTTGTATTTGTGTGGATGTCCCAAAGACATCCAGGTCAGATCAATTGACTCCTCTAAACTGGTCCACTGAGTGTGGATGTATATATGAATGTGGCTCATGATGCACTTAGTTGTTTTGACCTTGTGCCTCTTTCTGACAGTACAGGCTTTAGAACCACATACATGATGGCTAACCATACCCTTGCAGGTAAAAGTGATTGTGGTAAGCCCTCCCTGGTGGCAGCTCTTTAGCACACAAGAGAAAGCTAGAGGAACACTACACAATACCCCATTCTGAAAAGTGTATCTGGCCACATGCACAAAAATTATATTGCACATCCAGGCAAGCCACAGAATAAGAAGAGATGGTTTAAAAAATAAAACTGATTTATCTGAACAATTGCAAAACCACCAAAACAGAGACACTGTTATTATTTAAGTGGTTTCCAAACAACAAAAGGGTGTGAGGCCTTTGAAAGACCCATAAACTAGACCTCTCCCCAAACAGTCTGACCCCATACTCCATTTGCAGATTTTACCGTGCACAGGCTCCTGAATTTAAAAATTCAAAAATAACTTTGGTGTCCCAAAATAACTAAAAAAAATGCTCCTCCAGGGAGTGTTACCGTAAAAAGAATATCTTGGAAAGACAAGGCCAAAACAGATTTTTTTTAAGGACATTTATTTTAAAGACAAAAAGATGCACAAAACAGGAAAAGGCAAAACATAAGGTAAAAAAGATTTGCCTGAAAGAAAATCCAGAGCAAATAGGTCCCAATACATATTCAAACAATAAGAATCCACATAAAACAGAAGTAAAGAAGAAACCTGAAAACCAATACAGCAAAACCATTAAAAAATATTAAACATGAACTAGAGCTACAACCCTGGATAAACCATAACAGATGTGTTCAAACACAGGAAAACAGATATAAATAGTTACAATCCAAAATAGCAAATTCCAAAGCAGAATCTTAAAGTAACTTGAAGGTCAAAAAACAAGGGATTGAAACATGTGTCAGAATACTAGATAAAACTAGAAAAAAAATTAAGCCAAAAACACTCAATATTAGAAAAAGAATGTGAATGCTGCACAACAAATTTTGATATGCAGCACATCAAGACAGGAGGACCCTGTGCAAAAGACAGGACTAGAGATGGAGGCACTATCTGGTGATTAAGAACATTGCTGTAACTTTGATTTTAATGACGTATGGGATTGACTAAAAACCACTGAGATACAGTCAAAGGGGAATGGAGATACAATGTTAAACACAAACATAGTGTTTTATAAGTCTGTTTGTGTGCACTGTGTTTTAAATATATTGTTTTGTTTTGAACTGGTGGGAAATTAAAAAAACAAAATAACTCAGGACTGACCAGACACGGTCTGAGAATTCCTAGTTATTATTGCAATAAACATGACATTTTCTTAAAAATTATAAACTTTTATTCTTATTTATTTCAGTGAATTTAATGTGAACACTGAGTTGTAACGTATAGATCCTATGTCTCAGATGACTGTTATGTGGAGCGTTCAAATGTCTTGTCCTATTTTCAGAGATATAAAGTAGTTCTATTCAAAAGCTTAGTATTTAAAAGTGAATTATATCCACTGCCTTCTATTGTGGATAGACACATTTCTGGAATTTCTATTTCTAAAGGTGCCAATTACCTATTCTAGTGCACATTTCTATTTAATCCTTTTTAACAAATTGCTACATCACTAAAACTATGGTCTGAAAACACAAACATATTACCAAATTGCAATGTGAATTTCTGATGTTAATGTTAAAAACTGTCCAACTGGAAAATATTATCCACAGGTCTATTAATTTCATGAGCCCATTCAATCCTGCTAATGAATCATGTGAAGATTGAGCCAATTGGTAAAAACAGTGGGGGAAATAAGTATTTGATCCCCTGATGAATTTGTAAGTTTGCTCACTTACAAAAAAACTAAGTTTCTAATTTTTATGGTAGTTTCATTTTAATGGAAAGAGACAAAATATCAACCAAAAATCCAGAAAAAAACACATTAAATAAAAGTTATAAATTGATTTGCATGTCATTGATCGGAATAAGTATTTGATCCCCTACAACCCAGCCAGAATTCTGGCTCTCACAGACTGGCTGTGTGCCTCAATCAATCAATCAATCAATCAATTACAAATACGCCTGATCTCAACTCATTATGTGTATAAAGCACACCTGCCCACAGAATCAATTTCTTCCATTCTAACCTCTCCACCACCATGGGCAAGACCAAAAAGTTGTCAAAGGACAAGACTGTAGACCTGCACAAGGCTGGAATGGGCTACAAGACCACCAGCAAGAAGCTTGGTGGTTGCCAACCAGGATCCTTAGTTGTTTCGTCGTGTGGTGGGTGCAGCAACACACTGTACCAGTGCATGCTCCCCAACCTGACCTGACCTCGTGTGTCGAAAGTTGTTATCTAGGGGACAATTACATTTTTACACAGTACTAATTTGTGTTGTAAAACTGTGTTAATTCAAAAAATTACTTAAGAAAAAAATATCATTTACTCACTCAGGTGCCATATAACTTAAATTTGGTTAAATACCAAAAATATTTAGTGTCAAAACTTTGCAATATTGAAAATTATGAAGGGGGCAAATACTCTTTCATGGCACTGTATATGTTGTACAATAATGGAGGAGCTTACATTCTACAGAAGTCATTAAGGTTTCCAAGAAGACGGAAAAGACAAAGAATAATCCAACACTCTGGCTCTTGTGATTGTTCAGTCAAGAGCAGCAGGTGTGTTTACCCAGAACCAGAATATACTGGAAATAATCCTGTACCAAGGCCCGAGGGCTCTGATCACAGGTGAGCACCCGCTGGCCATGTGACCAAAGTAGTCTGGTTGGGCACAGCTGATAGTAGTTATGTTATATTAAGAGTATTTTCAGTTAGGTGATGGGCATGTACTATACAGATCAAGACAAACAAGACCTTAGCAGTGGAAATGACTCTTTACGAATTGAACACCCCTTCACTGGAAGATAGAGAGAATGCACATACTGTATGAAAGGAGTTGAAAATCACTGGCTTGATAAAGTCAGACTCATATTACATAGCATTGATCATGTTTTAATTGGTGGTAGTTTCTTTCCTGCTCTGGATATGTGTACAGTGGGAAAGGCAATGGATGGATTTCAGGCTACTCACACGTGCCAGGGCTGGTGCCATGCAGTTAGGATTTGTGCCAGTGGACACTAGGGTTGATTCAAGGTGACTTAAATTTGAACAGCAGAAAAGCTTGACTGCCTCGCAACTAGTTACATTTGAGATCTACAAAGGAGGCATAGTTTGGAGGCGCAGCCTACCAAAACTTAATGTAAGTACTTAAATAGTTTTGAATTTCTGTACTAGTCATGGATTATGCATTACAAATATTGCAGTCAAGTACAATATTTCTCAGTAGAGTTCCTGTTAGCAAAACGATTTCAGCCACCAGTGAATGACTTAGTGCTTGTATCATTAAAACTTAGGTAATAAATTCTGAACATTCTACAGGAGAGGTGTACTGAGCTGCTGAATGAGACCACTAAGTGGTGTGTCGGGTCAGACAAACATGACATTGGTTGGATAAACCTGAGAGACTTAAACCAGTGGTTCTCAACCTGTGGGACGGGCCCCCCTGGGGGGGTGCGAAGTAATAAAAAGGGGGGCGCAAAGATGTGAAAAAAAGAAAACAAGAATCAAAAATATGAAAAATACATCTATTGAAACCAAAACAAATTAACTTAAACTACATTCTGATACTAGAAAAATAAATATAGAGTTAGATAAATGTCGATAAAAGTTAAGTAGGTATAATAAAATGTGCATCTATGATATATCATTAATTTAAAAAGAACAAATTGATATTAGTGGGCTCCTTTCAAAAAAATGTTAGGGGGGCGCGATTAAAACTGTTATGAAAACTTGGGTCACAAATACTTAAAGGTTGAGAAACGCTGACTTAAACTGTTTGTTACGGTTTCCTAAGGAAAGCCTCTGTGTGAATTTAGTTCAGTTCAATCTGATGTGCTTTCCCATATCTTGATGAACAGGGAACTTGTAATGTTAATAGATCATATTAAAGATTTAATTAGTGGAGGCAGCTACAAGGAGCTGTGGCCAAAACGTTTAGTGATTTGTCTATTTTTAATACCCCCCTCTCCAATCTACATGAACATATCTATCTTCTGTGATTCTTGCATTATGAACAAACTGTATCATTGTGTTGATTAAAATGTAGTTAGGTTATTTATTGAAAATCACCTGCCCAGCACACAAAATAAAGAAATTAAATATGATGTATGTGCTACTTTTGCAAATTTATCTTTAAAAATTGGAAATCATGTATATCTCAAATCCCTTAAATGAAACTAAGAAAATAAACAGCTGAAACTGGATAACTCTGCAGGGTTGTTTAGCTGATTTTTCTAGATAAGTGAAGGAGCTTGACAATGTGAAATCCTTAAAGTAGAGCCACTATTTCCCCCGATCAAGAGGAGTAAAATGATGCAGTGTTATGTTTCTCTGTAGGTATATTAGTTGTGGTCTCGTGGGAGAAATCCCAGAAGCAAATCCTGTCTAGTAATTTCCCAAGAGGAGCAAGAGACTAGGCTAGGGAAGTCTGGTCTGCTCTGTACACCTTATTACCACAACAGCCCTCACCGGAATAAAATCCAGCAAAAAACACAAAATAAGGTAGATTCTCATATAATTAGATGCAGTTATTCAACTGTCCTGTGGATAAAAATACTTGACAATACCACAAGGTGAAATGAAAGTCCATCTTCTTGTTTTCTTGGGTAGGCATACATACAGGATGGTCCAGGACCAGTTGTTCAGCAGGAATAGAGTTGTAAACACAGGTGCAGGTTAACTTGATTAATGTCTGGTCGCATCTTATCAGTACGTACGTAACAGTCAATTAGTAAATAGACCGATATTCAGTTATGTGTGCGTGTTTTTATGGGTGCGATAGCGTTTAACAGTCAACTTCAAAATAAAGAATGGAACACTTTTTACTTATTATTTGCGGTTTCTATATAATAGCGTATTCTTACTTACTTGTGTGTAGTTTTGTATGTCTCTGTTTTTCAAAGGACCTTTGAGCACCTTCATGTTTTTCAAAAGATTTTTAAACTGTTGAGTATTTTGACTGTACAGTATGTTTCAACGTTTGACGTAAATGTTTAAACTTCATTTCCCATTATCACTCATCATTGTTTTTTTTTTTCGCGGAATGCGTGTCTTCGTCGTACGTCTTAATGGGATTTGTAGTTTCGTATTTCTCTATTACCAGCGCAGTACCAAGGAAGTTACGCGAATTAATTAAACTACAAATCCCGTGATGCTGTTGGTATTGTTTCCAGTGCGCTTCCCTACTCTCGAAGCCCCTCCTCCGCTGCCCTCTCAGACAACTCAGTTGAAAATGTCTGCGTCGGTCGCGGGTGGTGGAGGACCTGGTCCCGGTTCGGGAGCGGGTTCCGGGCCATCTAACCCGCGAAAGTTTAGTGAAAAAATTGCCCTGCATACACAGCGACAAGCCGAGGAGACCGCCGCCTTCCAGGAGGTCATGATGGACATCACATCGACTCGGGTGAGTAGGGAGCTGGGAAGAGAAGGCAGGCACCCGGGGCAAGGCAGGCAGGCCTTTCAAAGTGGGGGGGGAAGGAGGAGGAGGTGTCCATGGACCAGACCCGGAGGGTTGTTTCATGGTTAGAAATAAGTGTAAAACTGACCACTTTGGTTGAGCGATTCATGACGGGGTTCAACTTTCTTGTTAGAGTTGGTGTGTTGTGTTCTCGGCTGCAAACTGCGGATGACTGATGAGGATACGTGTTTGCATCTGTCACCGCTGGCTGAGTGTGCGGCACTGATAGGCGCCCGTGGGTGAGAGCGAGTGTCGTCGCTGCCATCGCCACCAGAGACTCACAAGAACTTTTTTAGTGTTCGTTTATATATTGCGTTTTTACTCGTTGTTGCATTTTAATATCGTAATTCTGGGCCGGAAGATGATTGCTTACTTGGAGCATTGCATTTTTACCCTGCCCAAACTAGTTGCTGACGCAAAGAGTTCATTTGACAGCGATCTTTTAAAATAAAGTTATTGTTTACGTAAAACTTTGGCAAATGACTATTTCATGTATATACAACTGACTTGGTATGAGAGAATTTTTTAAAAATTGTTCGTAAGGTATGCCTTATTTAACAGACGTAATTTTATTGGTGTGATATAATTATATCAAGTCTGCCAACCTAAGAATTTGTTAATCCATCTTCTTTTGTTATTGAATTTTAAGGAGAATTTTTATTTTTAATTTGGACATATGTAGAAAGCTGTGAAAAACACCACTGCCTCAAATGTAACTATTCGTGATTTATTTGATTACCATTTTTTTCCTATGAATTTTAATGACAGAATTGGGGATGGTTAATATTCCATATTTCTTATCTTTTCTGATGTAAAACACTTACTGCTTTGTGATTTGGAATGCTGTACAATACAGAACTTGGGTTCCAGGGTCTTGTGCTGTTTAGGTTTTGTTTTGTGTTCATGTGGATTTGTTTATGGATAAGCCATAGTCTTAAATTATGATGCTAATTTCATGTATTAGTATGTTTGTACCATAATTGATATTTAGTTTATGGAAAGCTGTATGGGTTCTTCTGTTTCATCCCTTTATAAACTGCAATGACGAAATGGGAAAATTAAATAGAATGTTTTGCAATTTATTGACTAACAAAATGCTCTCCTTCAGCTACTTGTCGGTGAGGTAAATTCCAACTAACATTCAGTGTTTTTGAAAACATATTTCTTGATATTGAATTGATTTCTTTATTGTAGGGAGTAATTTTACTTAGAAATTAAAATCTCCCCATGGGACAAGAGTGTCTGTCTATTTATCTAATTCACCATGTATTAATGAACGAAAAAGCTGGACTTTCTTCCTTCACGGTGTGATCCTCAGCAACTCAAGTTTCTTAAATTCACTTTTTTTGAGAATACGTGAGAGTACTGCAGAGTACTCTTAGAAGGTTTTCAGCATGAATATTACATTAAATAAGAATAAAGTTTGTAACTCCATTCATCGATTTTCTGTTTATCTGGGTCTAGGTCATGGGTGCAGAAGTCAGAGCACTGCCATTTCCTCCAGCTCTGTCAGGGGGTTACCAAGGTGTTTTCTGGCCAATTGGTGTATATAATCTCTCCAGCATGACCTGGGTCTGCCCCAAGTCCTCCTTCTGATTGGACATGCCCAAAGCACCTCCCCAGGGAGGTATCCAGAAAGTATCTCAATCAGATGTATGAAACACCTCAGCTGGCTCCTTTTGATGTGGAGGAGCAGCAGCTCTGCTTTGAGCTCTTGTGTCTAATGTCTGTGCTTTTCACCCTATATTTAAAGATGAGCCTAGACACCTTGTGAAGAAAGCTCATTTGTTATGACTGTTTGAAAAAAATGTAAAATATTTCTTGCATTGTCCATTTCAGACAATACCTGTGTGGCATTTTTATAGAGTATTTTCAGTTTTGGGCAGCTTGGCCCAGTGGTTGAGGTGTTGGATGAAAACTGCATGGCCACTAGTTAAATATCCTCCTTCAGGCATAGACTATGACTCATTTTGATGGCTTGTGCTTTAATTGTAAGAATGTGCTTCTTTTCACAATTGATTTCTATTGTAGGTTTAACACTGTTTAGGATTTTTCACAATTAAAGATGATATATAAATAAAAAATGCAGTGCGATATATGCTCTTTAAATTTTCACTTATCTTTTATTTCCTGTGGCATCTTGTGTCTTTCATGTTTATACAAATTGAGTACAAAATGTTTTAAAGAAAAAAAAATAAACTGGATTTTACATACACAGTGAGCCACATGAGAGGAGGGAAGAAAAGCTGACCACATCTCTAGACTTTAACCTTATTGTATTTATTTTAATGTGAATATGACTGCATTGTTAACCGTGAGAGCAATGAACTTCAACTTGGCTTAAAGTTAAATCTTGTTGTTCTTTGAATTTTGGATGATTTGTAGCTGAATACTTTCTGCTCGGTGGATAAGTGTAAAAGGTTAAGGGTTTGGTCATATATTAGTGGCATAGATTATCATTTGTCTGAATTTTTGGTCTTTTTCACGTAGAGTCATCAAGCATTGTATTTTACAAGGGTAGTGTGGATGTCATTACATATGTTTGCTTATGTTGGTCAGAGATGATAATTGTTGTGCCACTGCGTTTTCTGGTTTAACTGAAGTAGACTGACGTAATGTACTGAAAGAGAATTCGCAGGGATTAATTGAACCCTGATTAAGTTAAGATCGTTTCATGATAACTGAAAAGTGTCTGGTTTAAAATTAATTTCAATTGCTTTTTTATTTTTTAAGACATCAGGGATTAAAATACAAGTTTAACTTTACATTTCTCATTGTGTTTCCACCATTATGCTTTTTTGAAAACTCGCAATTTGTAATTTACCTTTTTGTGTTTATATAGTGTTGCTGTCAAATAACTGGACTTGGCTTTGTTCACTTTAATGTTGAGGCTTTTCACAAGTAAATAAAATGTTACTTTTTTTTAGCTATCAGGTTTCATTTCCAGAGCTACTTCTGTCTGTAGCTCATTTTATCCAGACTTCAGTTTTAATTTATTGGTTTACAACTTGTAAAGAAAAGATAAACAAATGAATATTAATAATACATTTTGGAAAATTTGGTGTCTTCTACCACTGACTGAAAATTCCTCATAGAGACAATTCTGTATATCTTTTTCATCTCGCTAGGCAAATTTTGTACAGCTGCTAAATGTGATTTTTTTTTTCTGTTTATACAGATTTTGTTTACTCTGTTTTGGAGGGTAAGAAAGAATTAACAGATTGCAGTGAATGTAAAAATGTTTGGACTGGTTGCTTGTCAAAGATGGATACCTGCCTTTCACTTAATGTTTTGGTAGGAAGGTGTGCAGTAGATTATATTTGACTGCAGTTTAATGAATGCACTTCTAACTCCCCACAAACATCTTTATCACATGACAAATGTGTGTAAATTAAGAATGTTCTCTTTTTAAGACTGCACTGATTTTGTTTCTCTGCTTTCCTTTGGTAAGAGAAGTAGTCAAACATTAACGGGGCAAAACTCATTCAGGCATTACTCTGGCATTTACTCTGATTCATCTTTAAGTGTAAGAGTCCCACAAAAATAGGAATTCAAGAGAGAAATGTGTGTGTGTGTTAAAACATGGGAAGGGGTATGCTAACATGCTCTGATCAATACATAGGTGATGGTACATCACAAGCATCAAAAGTATTTCTGTTGCAATGAGAAGCCAGTGAGTGCAGGACTAATCTCCAGTAACGCTTTTCATGTATTGATATCATCATGTTCTTCTTCTAACTTAAGCTGTGCTCACCATCTGTTGTAGGATCCTGTAACACTTGTCATGTGACCAGACATCCAATCAGTGCCTTCTACTGCATGAAGCACAGCATTAGTATTTTAGATTTTCACTGCATTTTCTACTTTTTATATGTATATACTTACATGCATATACTTAACCGTATATAATGTTCACTTAACCATGTCGAATTTTAATGGGAAACATGTTTCAGTCATATTGTTTCACATTAATTTCCAAGGGTGCCAAAAATTGTGGCACATGTGTTTTTGTTTCAATTAAAAGTCAGATATTTCTCAGTTTTTCAGTGCAAGATGACAGTTCTGCAGCAAACAATGATTATTTTATAGTCCTTCTTACTAATTTTTACAAGGGGTGCCAATAATGGAGGGCAAATCGCGAGCTGCCTCATGTATAAATGGTGCGTATGCACAAAAATGCTGTGTAAGAATGTTTCCACATTCAAATCGCGATGTATAAAACCTAAACTTGACGTAAAGCCACGCACATTTCCATGGTAGCTCATACCCTGTTGTACACAAGTTCTGAGCTCAGTTTTGCAGACTGGTGGCACCCAGCATCAAAGCAGTGCTACTGTTCCTGTGTGGTTACCCTTTCTTTTTTACCTGATGCGGCTTTATAAATACACTGAAATTAACCGCATATTGTTTATTAGTTTAATGCATCTGATTGTAATTAACCTGTAACAATATAATGGTCCACAGAATGGTCAGATTATTCCAAATACCATAACTGCTTTAGCGTTGTTACTGTCACTGCACCTTCTTCTTTCAGCTACTCCCGTTAGGGGTTGCCACATCGGATCATTTTTTTCCATATTACTCTCACTGCACCACTCGGAGTATTTATATCACTGTATCTGAGTGTGAATCACAGCTGTACAGCAGCTGATTGGAAAGAGAATTATCGGTATACAGCATCAAGCACATGCTCCCTCAGCCATGCTGTCTATTGAACTGCTGTCATATGGCAAACGCTTCAGAGCCTTTCCTCGCGGTTCAGAAACAGTTTCATCCCAAGAACTCTAAACGCATTCAATCAGTCCATCAAGTGCTCCATGTAGAACTGTTTGTACTTATAAGTACAATTACCTCACTGTAAACTTGCGATACAGTTATAATGTTGCACAACCTGAGCCACTTTATAAAGCACGTATTTACATATGATGGCAATATCATTTTTAAGATGAAATGCAGCAACATATATTTATTATATTATACAGATAAAACTTTAACTTCATTTAAATAATCTATATTGTTAATAATTAAACATGTGAGGACACAGTGCTGCAGTGCTAGCGAGCCGCTGGAGCTCCGTTCACAGATTGTTCCTGCCTCGCGCTGTATTCTTGCTGGTGGTGACGCGACACAGGAAGGATAGATGGATAGAATAATTAAACACGTACTACGAAGATATTTCAATGTTCCTTAAAAGTTTTGAAAAATCGGTGTTCTAAGCTTTCAGATGGCTTAATGTCTATTACAGAGCTGATTGTGTGGCGATTGGGTATTTAGAGAAAGAAAAGTAAGGACAGGAATTGGAGGTTAGTACATTTGAAAGAGACAGTACTGCTACAATAAAGTATTTCATCGAAGGTTGCGCGTGGTGCAGTAAGCATCTTGTGTGCAGTAAGCATCTTGTGTTCCCATGTTTAATAACATGCTCCTATCATCATGAAAATGATATCACGTATACATCTCAGTATTTTAAGTATTCAGAGAGCTGTAATATCATGAATGTAATGGATTCTGTATCCTGTTGGAGGAAGAGAAAGCCCGGAAGCACATAGTGATTCACATACATAGAGCACATAAAAGATCAAATACAAAACAAAGCATTTACCGTGCTACTTTAGTTATGATGGGATTTGAGAAACTAGTAAATTAAACAATTTTAAGATGAAGTTTATGATGTTCTACTTTAATGACAAAATAAACTACGTGATTAAAGTGGAAATTTCGAGATTAAAGTTAACATTTTGTGCTTTTTTTCCCCCCACTGTGTGCCTTTTTTTCTTCTCTGTACCCTAATAAGCTTTCATGACACTCAGATAGTGGGCTACGACTCGCCTTTTCACGGCGACTTTGATATCTGACAATTTTTTTATTTCGGGCACTGTACGACTTTGTGAGCTTGATCTTTTGAGCTTCTCCGACACGCTATGTCACTCGATCAACTTCCTTTTGTTGTTTATACCACTGTTTAAACCAACAAATAGTAAGTTTTTCCTTGCCTCCACTTGGTATTCGCTAAAATTCTGTTTTCCCTTGTGCTTTTGCAAATACCTTTTCACAGAACACTGAGCTTAAGGGCTATTTATATTGATTTGCATATTCAAAGAGGCGTTGTAGCTGCGTTTTCCCAAAATTACCAAAGTTCAGTAGCTTCAACTCAAAAAACGGGATTCAACAAAAGCCTGACATGCAGAAATGATTCCACAGACAAGTATTTTCGTTTTTAAAAGTTTAGTTAAGTTTTAAAGTGAAACAGTTCACACAAAAAAAGGAAAATTAAAGTAGCAAAAAGGAAAAATTAATGTTTAGAAAAGTTCAATTCTAAGCTTAATCTTGTTACATCTCTAATCGTTACTATTTACTTAATATTTCTGAACCATTTCAAAATGGTCAGAAAACTGTATGCTTATCCCAATTCTGACTTAAAAAATGGGTCTTTCAAGACCCTCTTTACTAGGACTCGTTCTTACCACAACTAAGCTTATTATCACGCTGTAAGAAAGTTCTATCTCTTGCTAACAGGGGTAAAAGACTATACCATAAGTTATGTCTATGAAAGAAATTTATATTCTATTCAAATTAAGTAAACATTAATATGAGTTTAACTTAAAACTTTAACTTTCTAAGATTGGCTCTTACATTTCCGGCCCCTAATTGGCTATGCAGGAGCAGAGACAATTACTTTACTTTACTTTACTTAAATATGAGCCGGTTACTTTTATATTAACTATTCCTTTCAAATCACTAGCAATAACACTGCAAACAAACATATTTTAAAATTTCATATCTCAAACATTGGCTGTTTCTTGAAGCAGGCACAGTTTATTCACGGGTCTATCCATTGTGCTGGTTTTGGTCTGCACACAAACTCTTCTGACTGAGCCTTTGGCATTACCCAGGAATTGCGAGGTATAGTTTTGTCTACGATTAGAACAACGTCCCCTGGTTCAAAATTTCTTCTTGATGCAAGCCATTTTTGACGTTCTTGAAGTATTGGCAAATACTCCTTTTTCCATCTTTTCCAAAACAAATCAGCCATGTATTAAATTTGTTTCCAGCGTCTTCTTGGGTATGGTTCGTTTTCTGAAATGAGTTCAGGTGGTATTTCAGGTTTTGTCTTCAGTAATAACAAGTGATTGGGTGTGAGTGGTTCCAAATCATTTGGTCTGTTATTGAGTATTGATTCCACTCTACACATCATTGTAGGGAGGTTTTCATCATCAAGTGTTTGTTGGTTTAATGTTGAATTTAAAATCTTCTTTATGCTTCTGATCTGTCTTTCACACACTCCACCTTGATGAGAGGCTGATGGTGCATTGAAAATCCATTTGATTTTTTCTTGCATCATAGCGTTGCTGATTTTTTTGTGTTCCAATTTTTTAATAGCTTCTTGTAGCTCTCTTTCTGCTCCAGCAAAATTTCTTCCATTGTCTGATTTTAACTTGTCCTCTTCTATCCGTAAATCAGAGTATGGCTTGGATACAAGAATCAGTGTCTAAGCTTTGTGCGATCTCTATGTCTGCAGCTTTGGTTGTTAAACATGTGAAGATTACTCCGTACCTTTTGACTAGACTTCTTCCTCTTTTGACTAGGAAGGGGCCAAAATAATCAACTCCAACATTAGTGAACGGTGGTTGGTTGGGTACTAGGCGATCTTCTGGCAAATCTGACATTTTTTGCTCACCTACATTCGCATTGTATCTTCTGCATGTTGTGCACTTTGAAATTATTTTTCTGATAGCTGAATTCTCTTGAGGTATCTAGTATTTCTGGCGTAATTGTGCGAGCACATAGTTTCGCCCACAATGTCCGATACGTTTATGAATGTGTTGTAATATGAGAGAAGCAACATGTGAATGCTTGTGTAGAATTGCAGGATGTTTAGCTTCTTCGGGCATTGCAGCTTTGCAGAGTCTTCCTCCAACTCTTAGTATTCCATCTTGTATGATCGGGTCAAGTTTATAGATTTGACTGTTCTTTTTAACACAAGTCTTTTTCTTTAGAGCTTTTAATTCTTCTGGAAATTCTTGCTGTTGACTTAGATGGATAAGCTCTGTTTCAGCTTTAACTAAGTCATCTAGAGAAATTGGACTTAATTTTAAAGTCCGTTTATACTTTTTCATGTGCTTTGTGATGAGTAATTTTTGTTCTTCTGGATTACCTTTAGTCTGACTGGCTTCTAGTCGAAATGTTTTTCTTTCATTTCTTAAGTGCAACAGTATGTCTTTAAACTTGAGGAACCAAGCCACTGCTTTCTTCAAGCGATGCCAATCTGAAAAGTAAGTGATTAGTTTGTTGATTGGTTCGGTTGCCTCCTCTATTCTTGTCGTGTTAACTATACAAATTTTTACTTCTGGATCATCTTCAAAAAGTGAATCATTCAGTTGATCTGGTCTTTTTGGCCACTCACGTTCTGACTTCAATAAGAAACTTAGACCATGTGGCCATGTGGTGCTTTTGAGAAAGTTTTCTATGCTTAGCCCTCTTGATGCTTAATCAGCCGGGTTAAGGGCAGATGTGACATACCTCCACTGCAAAGGTTGTGAATGATCTCTGATCACGGAGATTCTGTTGGCAACAAAGGTCTTGAATCGAGTGCTTTCATTTGAGATGTATTTTAGCACCATGGTGCTGTCCGTCCAAAATGTAGATTCTTGTATGGCATTTGAAGCTCACCTTTAAGCATTTTGTCCATTTTTACTGTCACAACGGCTGCTGTCTGCTCCATTCTTGGAATCGTGACTTGCTTCAATGATGCAATTCTTGACTTGCCCATCAGGAATGAACAATGCCTTTTGCTCTCTTCATTGGTTAAGACAAGGTAAGTGACAGTGCCATATCCATCTTCACTAGCATCTGCAAAATGGTACATTTGTGCTGTCTTTATGGTTCCAAACCCGGTAGGTTTGAAGCATCTGTTCACTTTATAGTCTGTAAGTAACTTCAAATCACCCATCCATTTTTTCCATTTCTGAATGTGTTTGACTTCTACTTCCTTATCCCACCCGAATTTCTCTTTGCATAAGTCTCTTAGAATAAGCTTTGCTGGCAGTAAGGCAGGTACTAGAAAACCAAGTAGATCATAAACTGAGCTAACAACAGACAGGATACCACGCCTTGTAGCGGGCTTGTTTTGCAACTTAATCTGAAATTTGAAACTGTCCGTTTCTGTGCACCACTGGATGCCCAGGGCACGCTCTGTGGGAAGGAGACTGTGGCTCAAATCTAAATCCTTGTGTTCATGAGCTCTGTCTTCTTCAGGTATGGACAATAAAACTGTCCTGTTGTTACTCACCCACTTAGTCAAATGGAATCCCCCTTTGAGGCATAGAGCTTGTTCTTCTGTTGTCACTGACTTTAGACAGTCATCCACATAGAAGTTGTTGAGAACGGTGTTGTGTCATTTTGAATTCTTCTAAGTCTTTACTTAGATTGCCACCATAGAAAACGTAAAAGATCAGTGTCTTTGTCTGGTATCTTAACTTGGTAGAACATTGACTTAATGTCTGCCATTAAGGCTACTGGCTCCTTTCTGAATCTTGTAAGGACACCAATGAGTGTGTTAATTAGGTCAGGGCCTTTTAGTAATTGTTAATTAAGTGAAATCCCCTGGTAGGTGGCAGTGCAGTCAAAGACCACTGGATGATACACACCATGATGTGGGATGTACCACACTCTGCCTTCATTGCCATTCAGGCTTTCTTTGGGTACCTTAACAACATAAACATTGTCTATAATGTCTTTCATGAAGGCTTTATAGTCTTCGTGGAAACCTGAATTTTTGCTCAATTTTCTTTTGACTCCAATAGCACGCTGTTCAGCAATACAGCGGTTATTCTGCATTTTAAGTGTTTCATCCTTCAAGGGTAAATTTAAACAATAGTGGCCACCTACCAGTCTCGCAGATTCTGAGGCTATACGCATGAACTTGATGTCTTCTTGTGACATCTCCTCCTTTTCTTCACAGCTGCGCTCTAGAAAATCTGTGTTATACTGTTGCAGCAACATATCTTCAATCTCTTGTATTGACACACGATTGATGGAATGTTTAGACATCTTACCACTTTGTTTTGTGAGGTCATCTATCTCTTTGTATGATCCACCAACTACCCATCCAAGTGCAGTCTTCATGGTGTGAGGTCTTGGCTAGGTATAATTCGTGACTGCTTGAAGATTTCTGGGTAGTTGATTCCTATTAAAAGATCAACTTCAGAGTCAATATGAGATAGACGTACCTCTTTAAGATATGCCCACTTATCGATATCTTCTTGTAGTTGAATACTTTCTCTGCTCACTGAAGTGGAGACCTGTGTGAAGACCTTTGGCAAATCGATGTATTCAACATCATTGAGACCACAGACTTGTAAATCTGATAAGACAGAACATTGGGTTAACATGTTTGTCATCATAATTACTCATAGTTTTGAGGAATACTTGCATCCTTCTCCCTTGAAGGCTCAATTGTCTCTGGAGCCTTTCAGTGCAAATCGTTACTGTGCTGCCGAGGTCTATAAAGGCATATGTTTCTACATACCTTTCAATTTTCTTAGATTTTACCTTAACAGGAACTACTTGAAGTGCACATTCTTCTCCGGCCCCAGTAAAGGCACAAGTTCCAGTCTCGGTTTCCATTTCAGTAGATGTTGCCACTCTAGCCGTAGCTTTAGCTACTGCTCCACTGTCCCTTTTAATGTGCAGGATATCTGGGTGCTGTAAGGAACATGTCTGACATTTCATTCTTTCTTTACAGTTCTTACTTAGATGACCCTGTTTGAGACAGCGAAAACATAAACCTTTAGATTTTAAAAAGTCAATTCTTTCTTTATGTGTCAGTTTTTTGATTTTTCTACATTCGGCGAGGATATGCTGGCCACTGCAAAAGGCACAAGGTTTTTCAAATGCACGTGTATCGTTAACAGTCATTAAGACAGAGATTTCTTGAGTCTCCTTTTCAGCAGCATCAGATATATTTGTAGTAAAAATATTTCCTGATTTCTGTCCATACTTAAGAGGAGATCTAATTTTGTCAGTTTTTTCCTTTTTCTCTACGTCGCCATAAACGGGATGCATACATTTCTTAGCCTGTTTATGTAAAAAGACAGTTAAATTGTGAATGTCGATCTCTCTATCTTCTTCATCTTCAATTTTGTAAGCTGCGTCTCGCCACTTATCTTGTATAGAATATGGGAGCTTTGAGAGAATAGTACGGATATTTTCATTGCTATTGAATGCTGCTCGATTTCTTGTTTTAGTCATAGAGTTCATGCAGTTATCAAGAAAGGTTGTATAATCTCTCAAGGCTTCCCCATCATTTTGTTTTATTTGAGGCCCCTTCAAAGCTTTGCTTACGTATGTAACTATTACGAACGCTTGGTTGCCATAGTAACTTTCAAGCTGTTTTCTAGCCTTTTCATATCCTTCATCTTGTGGCAATCGCGTACACCCTTCAATCTTTTCTTGGGCTGGTCCTCTTGTATATTGAATCAAATAATCTAATTTATCTTGTGGGTCTACTAATATGTCACCTAGAGCGTGATTGAAGGTTCTGATAAATTTTGCATAAGTCAGTGGGTCACCTGAAAATAAAGGGACCTGTCTGTGTGGTACTTCACCACGTGGCGCCACAGGTGTTGGAGCAGGTGTTATTTTTTGATCAGTTAACGATCTAGCCATTTCAGTAATTGCCTTTTGACATTCAGCTTGATTCTTCTGATGTTTGAATTGATTCCGCGCTAGCACCTCTAGTATGTCATCCAATTTTCTGGAGCTCTGCGTGTCTGTTATTGCGCTAGTTGTGCGCTGTTCCCTTTTTCTGCTTTAAGTTCATGTAACATTTGTAGGATACTATTGAGTGTCGATTGTTCAATCAACACTGCTGTAGAAGATGATGATGCGGCAGCGGTTTTCTGGGCTAAAAAATCAAGTTTAATATCGAGAGCGCGTTTTAGCTGAGGAGACGTCTTTCGTGTTTTTGACTTTGAGCGATCTCGTTCTTGTAATTGCATCTCTTCGAATTGATTAACTAACTGTTCATCAGATGTGTGTGTTAACAGTCTATTTGCATCTTTCAGCTATGCCGTTGTAGCGACAGCAAATTCATTCCATTTCTTAGAGCTTTCCGCGAATGTCGTTTTCTGTTTCTTAATCGCTCCCTCCTTATTTAACGTAGATATTAGCTTTTCATGTAACTCCTCTATCTCTCTGTGCGTCGCACGGAAATCTTCAAATCTTTTTGTTACTATTAAACGGTTTCCTGGAATGTCTTTAAAACTTTCGATTTCAGTTATGAACACGGAAAGCTTATCTTTCCTCTGACTTATATGATCTTTAAGATCTCTAATTATATTTTCTGACTTCGAATCTGTACTCGGATCACTGCCGATTTCACTTGAGCTTTGTTTAGACATTGCCATGACAACAATTCAAGCAAATGACAAGATGTTTCCAGACGGCAATTTCGTCACAATAGGAACGTTCCAACAAAGCAGATTACTTCCTCGTAACGAGGCTTCAATGACTCAGGCAAAGGCACATCCGATCATCTAAAATGTCTTTTTCAAAGACGTCCTTTTATAATATCACAGTCTCTCAAATCTTCTCAAGGTACGGTGACCTTGCTTTCATTTACGATCATCCGAAGGTAGTAGATAAGAGCACAGTACCTTCTGAATGATTCAGTTCTTTTTCTTCGTTGACGAGTTCTGGAGCAGAAGTGTCTTCCATTCTCGGATGGTAGCTTACAGTCCAAGTTCAGACCTTAGATACCAAGTTTTCTGACAAAATGTAGCTGCGTTTTCCCAAAATTACCAAAGTTCAGCAGCTTCAACTCAAAAAATGGGATTCAACAAAAGCCTGACGCGCAGAAATGATTCCACAGGCAAAATATCTTCATTTTTAAAAGTTTAGTTAAGTTTTAAAGTAAAACAGTTCACACAAAAAAAGAAAAATTAAAATAGCAAAAAAAGAAAAATTAATGTTAAGAAAAGTTCAATTCTAAGCTTAATCTTGTTACATCTCATATCGTTACTATTTACTTAACATTTCTAAACCATTTCAAAACGGTCAGAAAGCTGTATGCTTATCCCATTTCCAACTTAAAAAATGGGTCTTTCAAGTCCCTCTTTACTAGGACTCATTCTTAACACAACTAAGCTTATTATCACGCTGTATCTCTATTATAGTAAGAAAGTTCTATCTCTTGCTAACATATAGGGGGAAAAGACTATACAATAAGTTATGTCTATGAAAGAAATTTATATTCTATTCAAATTAAGCAAACATTAATATGAGTTTAACTTAAAACTTTAACTTTCTAAGATTGGCTCTTACAGGCGTAATTCTAGGAGGAGTTGGGGTGGGGCAGCAGGCGTGTGCACATGTGTTAATTTTCACGCTGACTGGGATTTATGTAGCGGAAGAACATGGAAGCTGGTGTTCTCACAGATTTATGAATCTGGATTTTTTTGTGCATAAGCACATTCCTCTTTTGTCCTTACATCATGTTATAGTGCAAATTCTACGCATGGTGTTATGCATGAGGCCCCAGGTACTTCATGATGTGACTTGATGCGATTATGATTAAGGGTTGCCACTATGTGATGATATTTGTCAAATATACATGAATATCTTTTCTTACAGTCTGTAGAATCAAAAAGTGTGTTGTAGAATTTTATGTTTAAAATAACACTAATTTCATCATGTCTAAATTCATTTAACATAACAAAGGTGCCACTTTATCTAGTGCATTTTCCTGCACCTTTTTCACTAATTCCGAACAAAATGGGAGTGATATTTAATCAAATATAGATGTCACAGTGAATTATGTGTTAATAAGGTCCTTTTTGCAAACTTTAAAATGCACCTCTAGTGTCTTCATCATGCCCAAAGAGAGATCACATTGATAGGATAGTCCCACCTGTGTGCATTACTGTTGTGCCGTAAAATTAGAGAGCTTCATAGTCAATTGCATGTATCGGCTTAGCACATTGCACTGCTATTTATATATCTCTCTATCTCTGTATGTGGTTTAATTCACTCGGTCACATTTGTTTCACCAAAAATTTTCCAAAAAAAAGTTATATTTCATGTATTGTACATAGTTCACAAATATGCTATTTTGAAGTCTGTTGCTTCGACTGTGCACTACTTTGTTTGTTTTAGTTATTGTTTTGTCCACATTAGTTTTATTTTGTTACCTATTTTCTATTTATACAGTGCATCCGGAAAGTATTCACAGCGCATCACTTTTTCCACATTTTGTTATGTTACAGCCTTATTCCAAAATGGATTAAATTCATTTTTTTCCTCAGAATTCTACACAAAACACCCCATAATGACAACATGAAAAAAGTTTACTTGAGGTTTTTGCAAATTTATTAAAAATAAAAAAACTGAGAAATCACATATACATAGGTATTCACAGCCTTTGCTCAATACTTTGTCGATGCACCTTTGGCAGCAATTACAGCCTCAAGTCTTTTTGAATATGATGCCACAAGCTTGGCACACCTATCCTTGGCCAGTTTCGTCCTTTCCTCTTGCAGCACCTCTCAAGCTCCATCAGGTTGGATGGGAAGCGTTGGTGCACAGCCATTTTAAGATCTCTCCAGAGATGTTCAATTGGATTCAAATCTGGGCTCTGGCTGGGCCACTCAAGGACATTGACAGAGTTGTCCTGAAGCCACTCCTTTGATATCTTGGCTGTGTGCTTAGGGTTGTTGTCCTGCTAAAAGATGAACTGTCGCCCCAGTCTGAGGTCAAGAGTGCTCTGGAGCAGGTTTTCATCCAGGATGTCTCTGTACATTGCTGCAGTCATCTTTCCCTTTATCCTGACTAGTCTCCCAGTTTCTGCCACTGAAAAACATCCTTACAGCATGATGCTGCCACCACCACCGTGCTTCACTGTACGGATGGTATTGTCCTGGTGATGAGCAGTGCCTGGTTTCCTCCAAACGTGACACCTGGCATTCACACCAAAGAGTTCAATCTTTGTCTCATCAGACCAGAGAATTTTGTTTCTCATGGGCTGAGAGTCCTTCAGGTGCCTTTTGCCAAACCCCAGGCGGGCTGCCATGTGCCTTTTACTAAGGAGTGGCTTCTGTCTGGCCACTTTACCATACAGGCCTGATTGGTGGATTGCTACAGAGATGGTTGTCCTTCTGGAAGGTTCTCCTCTCTCCACAGAGGACCTCTGGAGCTCTGACAGGGTGACCATCAGGGTCTTGGTCACCTCCCTGACTATGGCCCTTCTCCCCCGATCGCTCAATTTAGATGCCCGGCCAGCTCTAGGAAGAGTCCTGGTGGTTTCGAACTTCTTCCACTTACGAATGATGGAGGCCACTGTGCTCATTGGGACCTTCAAAGCAGCAGAGATTTTTCTGTAACCTTCCCCAGATTTGTGCCTTGAGACAATCCTGTCTCGGAGGTCTACAGACATTTCCTTTGACTTCATGCTTGGTTTGTGCTCTGACATGAACTGTCAACTGTGGGACCTTATATAGACAGGTGTGTGCCTTTCCAAATCATGTCCAATCAACTGAATTTACCACAGGTGGACTCCAATTAAGCTGCAGAAACATCTCAAGGATGATCAGGGGAAACAGGATGCACCTGAGCTCAATTCTGAGCTTCATGGCAAAGGCTGTGAATACTTATGTACATGTGATTTCTCAATTTTTTTATTTTTAATAAATTTGCAAAAATCTCAAGTAAACTTTTTCCACGTTGTCATTAATGGGGTGTTGTGTGTAGAATTCTGAGGAAAAACATGAATTTAATCCATTTTGGAATAAGGCTGTAATATAACAAAATGTGGAAAAAGTGATGCGCTGTGAATACTTTCTGGATGCACTGTATATACTGTGCATACTTTCCAGTTTACTCTTAAGTCTATATTAAAGTTTGATCATAGAGTTTTATGCATTTTTTTCCACATCCCCTAATGTTTATGTATACACTGATGGCATAAAGGAGAACATTTTCTGAACTAGAAAAACTATAATTATAGCTTGTGCAGTTTCACAGAATTTGTGAAAGTAAGGCAGAGGCCAAATTTAATCAGTTTTCAGTGATTTCAATAGTGCCTCTCCTGTTGCCAGATGCAAGGGAGACGATATTAGCGTAGTGCAGTCAGGCATGTCTTGTTCCATGGTTGCTAAACCCTATGGATTAAAAATTCCACTATGTCCAAGACAGATAACCATCTGAGTTACCACTCCAGAGTGGGACATGTCGGACATTTCAGACTAGTCCACCTGAGAGATTACCTGAGACCTGCCACCTGTAATGCTGCTGAAACTGCAAGCTGTCAAAATACTTAACTCGGTAACAGGACAGGCTCCATGATGCTTATATAGCAAGGTGACTTGTCAAAGGTCCAACCTTTACACCTCCTGGACATCTGACCCTACAGTAGTATGGTCCCAGGTTACACACAGCTGCTGGGATCATAACTGTACTGAGCAGTGCTGATGTTCAGATGCTTTCTTGGCCTGCCTACACTCCCATCTTTAACTCCATAAAGCAACTTTGCAATGTCCTTGACCACTACATCTGGAGATGTGGCTGCTTACCTACCAATGGGTATCAACTTTGTCAGACCCTTTTCCAGAAATTGCATAATATCCTAAATTTTGGAATTCCTGTCCCCCTATACTTCATGTTGTAACCATAAATCTTCAATTGAAGGTCTGCCTCTAATACCAAGAGCCACGCTTAAAAAATGTGGGGAGGTGGCCTTTTGTTGTTATGCACCTAAAGTCTCAAATACTTTGTCTCTAGAAATTCACCAGGCTATTACTATGGAACATTTTTAAAGTAACGCAGTAAGCCCATTATTTTAATGTGGCTTTTTCATAGCTACATATTAGTTGTATTCCTAATAGACTATATGGGCATAGAATTATCATATTCTTCAGGGATCTACAATCTGTACCAATCCCTACTATTCATGAAAACAAAGAGGACTGATTTAGGAACATTTATGTTAGGTAGGATGCCCAGCCCCAAATTTTGTCCTTTCTCTTTCTCCAGCCTAACTGGACTGTTTAATTTTAGTTTTTTCTGTTACTTATTCTTTAATATTATTGCCTTATCTTAATTGTTTTTCTTTTCTTGTAACTCTCTCTTTGTCATCTTGTAAAGCACTTTGAGCTACATTGTTGACTATAGAAATAAATGTTGGAGGTGGTGACTGCAAGAGGCAGTCAAACGAGATACTAAAAGACTACATGACGACTTGTGTCAGTCGTTACAGTTGTTATAGCTTTCCCTTTGTTTTTGTTGATGTACTGTTTTGTTTTCCTTTCATTCATATTTGTTTATTGTTATCTCAACAGGTAAAGTTGAACTTTAAGAATAGTGTTTCTCTTTTCTACATATATAGGTAAAATTTACTTAGTATAAAATTAAAGTTTATATTCTCATGTTGGTTAGCCATAAATCCTGTTTTTGTCCCATTTAGTCTGTTTCAGGGAAATGGGGAACTGGAACCAATTCTAACAGCATTTAGCATTAGTCTGGAATCAATACTAAAACACGTTTCCAGGCAGTTGTTATGCACAGTCTTATGCATGCCCACCTTGAGCCAATATAGAGTTGCTAATTATGTTAATATACACATATCTGGAGTTGGGGTAAATGTCAAAGTATTCAGTGAAAAACCTCTGTATATAATATATAAAACTCCACAAAGATGGTGACCAGCTGGAGAGTCAAACCCAGTCCCCTAAACTGTGAGGTAGAAGCACCACTGTTGATTTATATACTTTGAATTTTTAGGGAATTTCATCTAAAAAATTGCAGTGTGCAAGCCTAATTTAAAATTACACTTCATAAGCACATGTACACATTTGAGCAAAAAAAAAAAAAAACAGAAATTTGTTTTGATAACCTGTTTGACATAAAACCGTCACATTTTTCTATCTTTTAATATCAAAATGTATTTGTTCACCTGAGAGCTTTGAAAAAGTCATGGTGTAAAATGATGTAGTTGTGTTCACACAAATTGTCAGAGAAGAGCAGACTGGTTGCATCTAGGGCTGCAGCTATTGATTACTTAAGTAATCCAGTATACTACCAATTATTCCATTGATAAAACGAGTAATTGGATAACAAATACTTTTAATTTATTAAAATGCATTATTAAATATGCAAAACAGAAGAAGAATCTCTTAAAATGAACACCTAATTGGTTCTCTTTTTACATAAATGAACATTTTCATTGTCTAAATTGCATATTATCTGTCAAAACTAAACCATTTTACTGTATGTTCTGGGCTTTGAAGAAAACATTGTCCAAAATACAAAACAAATAAATGAAAAAATTATTTCAGAGTATGTACAAAAAGGTTTTATGTGTAGCCTAAAACTAAGGCGTATCTATACTAATAAAAGGCAAAGCCCTCACTGACTCACTCACTGACTGACTGACTGACTGACTCATCACTAATTCTCCAACTTCCCGTGTAGGTAGAAGGCTGAAATTTGGCAGGCTTATTCCTTACAGCTCACTTACAAAAGTTAAGCAGGTTTCATTTCGAAATTCTACACGTAACGGTCATAACGGTCGATAACGGTCGACAACGTCCGCCAAGTTGAACTTTCTTATTTATGGCACCATCTTCACGAAATTTGGTAGGCGG
>JANRMT010062854.1:40619153-40636065 GCA_026402145.1 Polypterus bichir lapradei
GTTCAAAGTTGAATCAGTGTGGGCTTCTGATGGCTCTTCTATTAAAATAAATGTAGCCCAAGTACTGCTTGGATTTTTGTTTTCATTTTAGGTTTTATTCTTGCTCTGACCTTTTTGTCATTTTTGTTACCATAATGATAATATTGCATTAAAAATGTGTAATACTCAGAATCTTTAAACAATAAAAAGTATACACTTGTATTTAATAAAAATATAAGTATAAATATAGGCTTATTTAAATATTCAAACCTTACTTTTTCTCTAATTTGACAGCCCTAATTAGTATGTGTAAAATTGGAAATTTTATCACATTATATTTCAATTTACATTTACTCTGGGTCAGAGTCAGTACATTTTTTCTGACTCCAGTAATCTGATAATTGCTTCCATCTCTGACTCCACAGATCCGGGGTGTGTAGTTGTTTCATATGGGCAGACAGACTTACCGTAGACTCATTTTGCATTATATGCCAAAAAAAAGTGCACATTAGTGCTGGCATTCATCTTTAATGTTTAGAAAAAGAAATTTTAATATTAGTTTTGTTATTTAATAATTTATGTGTATAAGCAATTGAAAGCAATATGATGCACAGCCTGCCACTACAGATACCATAAATGTGTACAGCAGAGTAAGGATAAAATGGCCACTGACTGAAATTCAGATGCATTTTATAAACAATTAGTGGCATTTTGCAAAACCTTCAAAATAAAATTTTACCAGAATGGAGTAAATGACTGTTTAGTCTTATTAATAGCTGAAAAATGTGCGAATTGAAGCAGTTTATACATTTAGTTTCCCCTCTTTTTATTTCAAAATTTTTCAGTTTTTAAGTAATAATCAATGTATTGCTTTATATAGGATGGAATACCACTTAATGTTACTGTAGTACAGAGGTCCTCATGTTTAGTCCTGGACGGCTATGGTGAATGCAAGTTTTTGTTCCAGTCCAGCTACTAAACTAGTGTTGTCTTGTGTTCATTCTGCCATGTCAAATCATTCCTATATTGTAGAATTTTTTTTTTTTTTGAGAATATTTCCCAAATGGTTTTGTGAATCGTAATTTTCTTTTTTTTTCTTTTCTGTTTTTTCCAAATATATATGATTCAGAATTATCTGGTTTAATAAAATATGGGACCAGATTAGATCAGCTTTTCATGTAGCTCAGTCCAGGGGACCCACTGTAACTTCAGTTTTTTGTTCGAACCAGTTTCATAATGAAGTCTGATAATTACTCTAATTTATCACAGTATTTAATTAACTGGCCTTTTTTTCTTCTCTTCTGCATTCAGAAAAGGGCAGTAGTATTAAATTTAACATACATTTATAAAAAATTTCGAAATCTTTACATTTTTGTTGTAGCATTACGTGTTAACTATTTTTTGCCCTTTTCCTATTTGTGCACCTTTTTTCATGTAAACAGTGCTACCTTTATTGTGATGATCTACATCAACAACTCCTACCACATCAGTATCCATCAGTAAGGAGACAATTGAGAAAGCTACATGCAGGAAGCTGCAGGATCATATGAAGTCAGCCCTTGAGTTCTTAAGGCCTGTGCTGACCAGCTTTGTGGTGTTCCCTGTCACGTGTTCAGTCTGTCTGTAAAGCACCAGAAAATCCCACTGTTGTAGAAAACATTCTGTGTTGTTCCTGTTCCAAAGAAGGCAGGCAATTCATCACCTAATGACTACACATCAGTTTACATCTCACATCATGAAAACCTTTGATGGCTGCTCCTGGACTATATGATTCTTCTTGTGGTAAACCACCTGGACCCACTGCAGTTTGCCTGTCGGAAAAAGAATGGAGTGGAGGATGCAATTGTCTGTCTGCTCCACAAGGCTTATTCTCAAATGGACTAAGCTGGCAGCACTGTGGAGGTTATGTTTTATGATTTCTCCAGTGGTTTCAATACCATCCAGCCATCCTTGTTAAGGGATAAGCATATGGTGCTGTGGATAACAGACTATCTGTTGGGCAGACCGCAGTCTGTGAGACTCAAGGACTGTTTTTTGATATAGATATGAGTAACACTGGAACACCATAAGGGACAGTCCTGTCTCCTTTTCTCTTCACTCTGTACAATTCTGAATACAAATATAACAGCAGATCATGTCACTTGCAGAAATTCTCTGATGATTCTGTACTTGTGGGGTGTTTTGATTAGGGGAATAAGACAGAGTATAGGAGTCAGGTGGAGAGCTTTGTTTCTTGGTGCAAAGAGAATTAAAACAAAACTGAGTCCCATTATGAACAATACTGCAAATCCTTTCTCTGATGCACTAACACTGAGTACTTTCGGCCAAGTAAGTACTCAGCAAAGGTGTGTCATGAAACGCGACTGGGGCAAATTTAACCAACAGCAATGTGCTGGAATAATGTCAAAGTTTCTTTTTTCTTTTCTTTTATTTAATTTTGTTTTTCTTTTTAATCATTTTAGTGAGTGTTCAGACAATTGTTTTTGTGTGTGTGTATATTTATTTATCTATTTATGTATTTATTTATTGAAAGAACACCTGTGAAAAAAAGAAGTTATATCTATCGACAGTATCTGTATCTTTAACAGTGGCAATTAAAGATGAGACACACAGGGAAATAACACTATAAGGAAGCAATTACTCTTAGCTAGTATGCTTATTAGTAAATAATGTCTTTAATAACCAGATTATCAGGAAAGCTGAATGAAAAACATGGTGGTGATGATAAAAATCTTAAAAAAAAAATATATAAACATTACTACTATCAGCAAGTAATTACATAAATGATTCCTGCGATCCAGTAAAAAATCACCAAATAC
The DNA here is from genome assembly GCA_026402145.1 of Polypterus bichir lapradei. Classification (NCBI taxonomy): domain Eukaryota; kingdom Metazoa; phylum Chordata; class Cladistia; order Polypteriformes; family Polypteridae; genus Polypterus; species Polypterus bichir. The sequence continues at coordinate 40,621,952 of JANRMT010062854.1, forward strand.
CTCTTGTTATTTACAACATCAAAACAGAAAAAGTGGAATAACTGTTCACTTAATTAAGGAAGAAGTCCAGTTAGAAGTGGAATTTGGATGGGACAGAAAAAAGCATTCAGGGGGCCCCAGGACTGAACTTGAATTAGATGGTGAACTGCTACTTTGTTTGTCATTTGCATCATTCTGTTGTCATTTGTTAATTGGCAGCTGGATAAGAAAACAAGAAATTAAAACAGTGAATGCAACTGTTTAAGACTAAAAGAAGCAATTAGGAGTTTGGGAATCTTACGCGAGTTAATTAAAATGAACCACAAAAATGTTGCTTGAGAAGTAATGCTTCAGAAACAAATTGAATTTAAATTAAAAAACTGGGTTAGAACAAGAATTGAAAGCCCCTGAAGAAAACCAGGACCATACTTGATTACTCCTGCTCTAGTACATAGTATAGTATATAATATAACATTGTACAGCTTATTAAATGAATTATGATAATGCAAAATGGAACTGGAAGTGAGGCCAGATACCATGCGTAAAAAAGCAGTGAAGGAAATATTTATATATATATATATATATATATATATATATATATATTCTTTCTTTTCACTAATTTTCTTGTTCATTAATCTTGCTGGTTCAATGTGAATCTTCTCCACTTACCCTGCACACTGCATAGTTAATGAAACCATTAGTTGTTTTTAGCAAGAAAGTCCAATTATGTGCTCCATGATGGTAGTTTACAAATGTTCCTGATGGACTTCAGATCATTGTGTAGTATGGATGTCAGGCAGCAGCTAAGTGGTTATTACTTAATACCGACATAATAGACTGATATGTTTGTGTAATTTTAAAGTCACTTTGCACTAACACGAAGAATGTCACCTTGTTAACCACTTGACTCTCTCTTTTGGATCACATATGGGCCATGCATCACACTTTGAGAAACCCTGGTATGTGTTTCCAACCATGTTTACGAATGTAAATTAACCAGTTTTCTTGTCTGTCTGTAAAGAACTGTATACTGGCTGCTGCAATATTTTGAGTGATTAATAACTCCATAACATTTAAAAAATGAATTTCAAGGGATCATCCTATAGATTTGATTTTCAGGCTTTTGCAGTATCCAGAAAGTTAATTGTGTATTTTCCAAACTTTTTTTTTTGAGTTTTGTGTCTGTATGTGTTGGTTTTTGTACTGTGTAAATGTGCACAGACTAGTTAAATGAGGTGAACATTTACATGTTTTCCTTAAAATATTTTTGACCTTTGCCAGTTTTGTATGGAAACATTGTGTACCACTGCTATGCAAATCAGGGTCACGGTTATTGGATTGTGTATTGCTACTTTGTTCTCATTGGCATTATAGTTAAAAAAAAAAAAAAAAAAACTACTACACAGACAACATTGTTCTACTATCTGTTGTGTAATTTATAATTGCTTTTGTCACATCGTCACATCAACAACAGTTGCATTTATTAATATGGCTCATTTTCATACATAAGTGTAGCTCATAGTTACAAGTAACAAAAGAAAAATCTTGAATTATAAAAAAGTTGAAATTGAAGAATCTCTAGTTTCTAAGTTAAAACTGTAAAATTAATGTCTAATTTGACAACATATACAGTGTTTCCTAAAGAAATCTGATTTACATTTGAGGGCCCCTTTTTTGGGGTGAAAAGAGGAGGGGGGCTAATCCGCCCCTCTTGTGACCATTAATGTTTTATTGTTTACAATTACTTTTTGTAGTTAATTGATACATATTTTTAGACCAATTGCTTAATAGTTATATTGATAAGTACTGTTTTGCATAGTGCAATCTGAGTCATTTAAAACTATCAAAGAACATTGAACTAATTATTTTAATAAAATTAGTAATAAACAATAATTAAATTAAAATAGGATGATACAAAAACACTGGGCAACAGATCTGAAAGTAGCTGCATGTTCAAAATACATTAATACTTTGCAGGTGAGTAGTGTTTTTTATCTTGTTATCAACACATGTTATATACAGCAGTACATCCCTACTGTATCAATGGGCATCATGGGTGAAATGTAATTATACATTGCACAAGACAATATTTAGATAATAGGTATATTTAAATAATGTATGATGTTAAATTGATTTTACATGGACCACTAAAACACGCAAAGTAGACAGTGAGCTTTATGTTTAAAGTATGGCTATGCAAAAGCATTAGTCCAACAAATTTAGTTAAATAAAAAAATTGGCTTCTCTATGTGCAGTTTTCACTGCATAACTTTCATAAAATGTTATGTTTAGAGTGAGAAATGATTATGGATTTTGATTATTTATATACAGCTGTTCCGTGTGACTTACAGGGGGTTAGGAGCACCGGACCCCCATAAATAAGAAAATCCATGAATATGTTTTGAACCCATGATTACTGTATAGTTTATTGTACTAAAGGAGATACAAAAAGTTAGGAGAAATATGTGATAGAATGATCGCTGTGCAGGCAAATCATTTGTATGAGGCTGATTGCCAAGACAAAGATGCGTGGGTGTCATAAAGTAAAGTCCTTTGCAAGTCTAGTTTTTAGAAGAACAGTGAAGCCAAGCTTGGGGGTGGAGTACTGGTGGGGCAGAGGCAGAGCGGCTCCGGAGCATTGATGTAATATGCTGATTGTGCATTCACATGTTGATGAGCATCGTTCGGCTGGTTGTGTCGTTTGTGCTTCAGGGTACGTAATTAAGCACATGCGCCCATCAGCATTTTAAAGGTATAATTCAAGTGGGGTGGAAGAGGAGATGGGGGAAGCGACTTTAAGACAAAATTCAGTGAGCTGGTAAGTGTAGTTGAGCGCAGGCAGCAGAGTGGTTGGACCCTGTGAAGTAACGAAGTTATTGACACTCTAAGGGGTGTCCCCACTGAACAGTTGTGGAAGCCCTTAAATTCTCATAAAAAAGCAGAAACATTGGCTAATGTATACATTTCTGCAAATGATAGATTTATAGGGTCTCAAAAGACGACATTTAAATAATTAAAATGCATTTCTAGTATAATACATAAACCTCAAAAAAATAAATCCTGACAAAAATATAGTAAAATCTCTGTATACCTCAACATAAATGAAAAAGTACATATAATCAACTTTTATAACTGATATAAAATAAGTAACATTAATGTATGGTTAGTTAGAAAAATAAAAAAGAATACAATGTAAATCTGAAAAAAGCCATTTGTGTATATCTGTTTAACTTATTATGGCCTAAGTGTTTCACTTTTAAAGGAATACTCAGTAACACTTTACCTTAGGTGTCCATAATTACAATGTAACTTCTATGTAATTACCTGTATAAGTACAGTGTAACTATGAGTTATTACTCTGTACTTACTGTGTAATACAAAGTAACGTTATAGTTAATTACTCAGTTGTCATTGTTATTCCACAGTTTGTATAATTATAATGTAACAATTTATCACTGATCCAAAAACAAGTGTACTTACATAGTTGCAATGTATCTGTACTTTCATAATGTAATAAAATCATCAGAGTATGTAACTACAACTATGTAACAGATGTTCCATGGTCTGGGCAATTTTAATGGAGAATTGCAGTGATAACTGCATAGGTTTTCGATGATATTTCAAGATCTGTTTTAAATGGCTGTGGTGGGCTGGTGCCTTGGCTGGGGTTTGTTCCTGCCTTGTGCCCTGTGCTGGCTGGGATTGGCTCCAGCAGACCCCCAGGACCCTGTGTTAGGATATAGAGGGTTGGGAAATGACTGCCTTTGCAAAATGCTTAATTCTTTTGCCTCACAGATCCATTATCCTGAGATGGAATTCTGTCTGGAGATATGTGTGTAAAATTTGTATGTTCTACCCATGTCTCCCTATGTCGTCTTCTGGGTTTTACTGCCACATCCCAGGGACATGTAGGTTGGGTTACGTGGCCATATGTGTGAGAGCGTGAGTGCTGGTATGTTTGTCAGTGGGCCTTGAAATGGGATGGCTCCCCATCCTGGGCTGTTTCCTGCCTTGTGCCCGGTGATGCTTGGAATGGCTTTTCGGCCCTGTGTACCTTGATTGAATGATGCAAGTTTGGCAGTATTATGTTAGGGATGGGTATAATAATAGGCCAAAAAATTCAACAATAAATATTGTAACACAACTACAAGAATGTGACAAATGCTTGTTTAAGCAAAACATGTCAAGGAGGTGCCCCTCAAGATTTTGCATTTTTCAGCAATAAACTCATCTTTTGGAAGCGATTGTACCAGCAGGATCAATGACCATAATATAATTGCTGCAAGTCTTTTGCCAGTATTACAGTGGAAAGATATATTATGGTCCATAAGAAATCACCAGCCATCTGATTTATGAATTTGTTACTTCTTAAAATGCCATTAACAAAGCACACAATCCAAAAGGGACAGAACCTTACATACCATTGGAGTGGCCATCATTTCTCATGGACTTTTCAGAAACCTCATCAATTTAAGTAACAGTTAATAATCTCATGACATTTTATAGCAGTGGTCAGAACGAAGTACACACTCGAGTGGAATGAGTGGAGGAAAACTATTCACATGTTTAAGTTACCAGTAATCTTTCATAATGCACTAAGTAAAAAAAGATATTGCAGGACATATAATGAATGCCTGCCTGTTTGGTATCTAACTGCAGTAACATATGGTAGGATTCAATAAACAAAGGATTACTCAGGGACTTGCAAAGGACTTGCAAAAGACTTGGAACAATTATATTATGGTCACTGATCCTGCTGGTACAATCGCTTCCAAAAGATGAGTTTATTGCTGAAAAATGCAAAATCTAGAGGGGCACCTCCTTGACATGTTTTGCTTAAACAAGCATTTATCACATTCTTGTAGTTGTGTTACAATATTTATTGTTGAATTTTTTGGGCTATTATTATACCCATCCTTAACATAATACTGCCAAACTTGCATCATTCAATCAAGGTACACAGGGCAGAAAAGCCATTCCAAGCATCACCGGGCACAAGGCAGGAAACAGCCCATGATGGGGAGCCATCCCATTGCAAGGCCCACTGACAAACATACCAGCACTCACGGTCTCACATATATAGCCAAGCAACCCAACCTGCATGTCCCTGGGATGTGGCAGTAAAACCCAGAAGAAGACATAGGGAGACATGGGTAGAACGTACAAATTTTACACGCATATCTCCAGACAGAATTCCATCTCAGGATAATGGATCCATGAGGCAAAAGCGTTAACTATTTTGCAAAGGTGTTTTCAACATTTAAAAAAGATCTTGAAATATCATTGAAAACCTATGCAGTTATCACTGCAATTCTCCATTAAAATTGCCCAGACTATAGACCATCTGTTGCATAGTTGTAGTTACATACCCTAATGTTTTTATTACATTTTGAAAGTACAGATACAGTGTAACCATGTAAGTACACTTGTTTTTAGATCAGTGATAAATTGTTACATTGTAATTATATAAACTGTGGAATAACATTGACAACTGAGTAATTAACTATAACGTTACTTTGTATTACACAGTAAATGCGGAGTAATTACTCATAGGTACACTGTACTTATACAGGTAATTATATACTAGTTACAGTATAATTATGGACACTTAATATAAAGTGTTACCGAATACTCCACCCAAAAATAACTTTTTTTTTATGTTACTCATCCCATGTGGCCATGAAAGTAATGACTGAAATATAACCAAGGTTCTCATACATTGGACTGTAGTTGCAACCAGTGCAGGATAGTTCTGAACAACAGCATACAGTATTAAAAGTTAATGAAAAACAGTACAGTTAATTGCATTAATTTTACATGAAATAAATCTGAAGTTACTTGCATCACATAAAGCACATGCCATTTATTCAGTCATATGCTCACAATGTCCAAAACATGTGGATTTTTTAATAAAATATTGTTAAATAAATGCTTCTAGAAAATCAGAGTAGTGCATAATAGTGAAGCACGTTGAAGCAAATTTAAGATTTTGAATTGAAGACAGGATTCTTGACCAATTGGGAGTCCAATAAAAATGGCATGTGTCAGTTTCATTGTACAAATAACGATAGATAGCTAGGAAATGCGTATAGATTATTACAGTGCAACACTCAGTTAATTTGTGAAACTAATGTAAATTCATAGTGTCTGAATTTATGTAATGGTGAACTGGGCAGTCACACTATGTATTGTGCCCTCTAGGAGCAAAAAAAAATGTATTGGTGTGAAAAAACATATTTTGTCTGGGTTTCTCACTGCAGTACAGGCAGTTTTCTTGGCTACTCTTTCTCTTTGATCATATCATTTTGTGTTCACAGAGAATACTGTTCTTGAGAAGGTCAGGATTTTTAAGAGTCACATTTGAGAGTTCAAGTATGTCTTTTAAAGGAAAGAACAAGGGTTACAAGCAGTTCATGCTTTACACAGAATTTATTTGAGGGAAAAAGTAAAAATATTAATAGTAATTTGAAAAAACACACCTAGTGCAAATGTACTTGTAACACCTAGAACTTTTACCATATTTGGATACCCTTAGGTCTGTATTAATGTGTCAACTTTGGTATTTTTATAATCAAACTCTAGGCCACAGATATTACCTGTTTATTTTTAATTAACAAAGTGAAATTTTGTAAGCATATTGTTCAGTGACCATAAAAAAATACTAAAAATAATTTAAAAAATTAAAATTTCCTTAAAATACATACATTTAACTAATGAAATGTGCATACAAATTATATTTCCATAATATATAAACTATTAAAGAAAATAAAATGCTTCTCATAATTACAAGCTGTCATATTGTTTAATGTTTTCTCTAATTTACTTATCTGAAGCAAAGGTTAATTTAAAAAAGTAGTTTTCACTATTTGCCTAGCAAAAAAAAATTTCACACTTATTTAGTTAATTGATGTTGGCAGTTAAACACTGCTGAAGTGTAAATATACATGCACTTATAGGTTTTAATCATTAATTACACTACAGCTTTTTTGATTTTAAAATTTAGATTTACAATAATTATACAAGCTATTTGTGGTTGTTTTTTCCCCCAGTGATGTGTAATTATAAATATGGTAACTATGCAGTACTTAAAATGTATACTTTATGGCACACACAAAAAAATAATAAGCACAGTACAAACCTTTAAACAAGCCACCAATCTATTAAGTGTTCATGAGGTGTTTTTTTTTTTCAAGAAGATAAAAGGCTTACATACTTAACAAGTTTACAAGTAAAACAGACTAATTTTGCTGTTAAACTAACAACGCTATTATTTACTAAGTTAGCGATTTCAAATTCTTCTTTTACCTTTTCTGAAAATTTCTCTGCTTACGAGCTTGCTCACCATCCAAACTCAGACGAGTTTTAATTAAAGGACAAAATAAAAAGGTCTGAATTCATTAAAGTGGCTTTTCTTGCTGTTTGTCTAATTGTGCAAGATGACTCCTCCTGTTCTCTTTTTCACTTTATTATTTCAATTTCTTTAATGTAAAGGCTAGTATCCTGGGGCCTTTTTTTCCAATATAGCATTCAGTGTTTTTTATTTTGCTGGTGTCATCCTGAGTATTGCCACTTGAAAAGTACCATGTATTTAATTGATTCCATCTTTAGGGATAAATTGATAACTAAGTTGGGAGCATGCATTAATAGTGTGTTGCTGCACCCAACGCATACTGAACCACCTAGATCCAAGTGCAGTGGGTGACACCTTAGCTCCACACTGGAACAGTGTGAGGTATTATACGGTGGCTGGAGTGCCAATCCTACCACCAACCCCCAAGTTTTCCCTACAAGTTGGAGGACCTGCTTGCAGGGCTGGATCCAGGTTAATGTCATATCCAGGAACAGAGCAATTGCACATTAAATAATTGATAACTAAAACTACCTAAAAAGCATAGTGACATTATAAACATTGTATTTGACAAGTGAAGGTTTTGGGATAAATTACTGATTATGTTAGTTAAAATATGACAAATCATTGGCTTTTGTAAGTAACAAGTAAATACTAATTAATCAAGTTTGAGGTTGTCATTTTTATAAAATTTCCACTGTCTTAATATAAAATGACTATTCACAGGGTATAGTTTTTAATTTATTTTGCAAAAAGTTAAAAAAAATTATTAAGCTGAAATTTAGAAAACAGTTTAACATGCTTTGTAATACATTACTATTTGACGCTGCCCATTTGCATTTCATCTATGCATTTCCATAGCTTACAAAGTTGTTATGGAACTATCAAGGCTGACAGGATACCAGTTCATCATATATTCATACAGATACCCACATAAAGTTACACTGGGTGCATTTAGAATTGCATGTCTTTAGGATATGGAAGGAAATCCAGAGTACTTGTACAAATGCAAGTAGAGCTTGCAAGTGTTACACAGATAGTGACGAGCCTAGGGTTTGAACCCAGTCATCTGGAGCTGTGAAGCAGCAATACTAACCATTGTGCCACGATGCAGTTTCCCTGTTAATAATGCCTAATTGTATTCTTCTCTTGCTTAATACAAGTTTTTGATGTAGCTGGTAAAATCATGCTTTTCAGTTTTTTTTGTACTTGTGAATTCATTGTGCCTTTGCTAAACTATTCTGATACATTTATTCTTTGCCTCTTTTTCATCTATAAGTGCCTTAACTCTGCTATTATTTATCAGTGCTGTAATGCAATGAGAAGTCTAACAAAATGACACATTTTATTGGCTAACTGAACAGATTCCAATATGTAAGATTTCAAGGCAGCTCAGGCCTCTTCTTCAGGCAAGTTGAGTACAACTTAACTAAAGACACTGTACACTATTTTAACTACTCAGTGCTTATTTACAAAAGGGGCACATCAGATAGATATTACAACGTAATACTTTCTACAAGTGTTTTAAATACATTTGATTAGTTTTAATCTGATATGATCAGCTGTGCATGTAATATACAGGAAAACATCTTCCATTAGCTTCATACCATAAGTGTCTGAGTGGACTGTGGTGGACTAGCATTGTGACATATTCAGTGATAGATCCCACCTCTTGAAACTGAAGATACGGATTTGCAACATGGAAACAACAGGCACATTAGTGCAGTCTGGGCAACACTCTAAAATGGCATACCACCAGAACATTGGCTGTCATGGTGTAAGGACACCAGAGCTGCATTTTTAATGGCAGCTTGACTGTATATTGGTATGTTGTGGTATGTTATGGTGTCAGTATTCAACAGTATAAATCCCAATAAGATGCATGACTTTTATCTTCCGGGAATACTTACGTAACATGAACGTCTTGGATTGGGCTGGCTGTGTGTAGAGCATTCTGGAATTCATTGTCTACCCAGAGCAGCAGTGGCATAATGTATGGTGTTTAATGATGCATAGCTTTAAACTTGTAAATTTGTTTGTGGTATTTTTATTTGATAAACGCTCTGATTACTTTCTCTTTTAGTTTTTTTTTAATTATTTTTGAATAAAAAATAACTATGACAGATTGTTTGAATGATTTTAAGAAATTTAAAATCAGAACTAGTTTTTATAAGATTTTACCTTTTTTAAATTGTTTATAAATTGAAGGTATAAAGAAATTCTTTTCAATGATGTGTAAAGCTAATTATTCTTCTCCTCTTTTTGTGAGCCAAAATATAAACCAAAAGTCAGTATGCTAGCCAAATTGCAGCAGATTTCAATATTTTCTGTCATTGATTTCAATTCTGTATGTTTGTGTAGGAGCACTTTACTATAGTTTAACCTTTTAAATGAATATTAATTCATAACTGCTTTTCTGCACAAGTAATTCTAAATGTATCAGGATTCGATTCTTTAGAGTAAAGATATTTACAGGAATTTGCAATGTACATCATCAGAACACACCTATCCCCCTCTGGAAATGTTTACTTCACAGACATTAGAACTTTAACATCTCATGTAGACATGAGGATACTCTGTTAACTTACAGAGTGTGGGCTAAATGTGCACCCTAAACTGTGGAGATATGGGGTGGTAGCACCAACTACTCCACCACTTTGATAAATGTATAATGTTTTCTGTCTCTTTTTTAATTAAGTTAGAAATACATCCTAAAATAAATTTGCAAATTCATAAATCCTTACCATAAATAAATTCCCAAGTTGTTTTTCAGCTTGGTCCTTTCAGGTACTTTAAAAAAAAAAAACTGATCTTAAGTTTTAGTTACCATCTTTTGTCATCTCAGTGCCTGGCTTGACCACAGCAGTCACCTTCAGATTGTATTTAGTCCTTCAAGATCATTAGCTTGTACCAGACGTCACTATGTAGTAAGGTTATGTATTGGTAAAAATAATATAGTTGTCCATTTTTATGAATACTATACTTTATCTGATAATCATATTTTGGTATATGGCTTTGAAATTTTAGAATGCCAGGAAAACAAACATTTGAAATATTTAACTGATTTATGAGATTTTTTCTTGGTATTCTTAAATAAAACAAGGCACAAGTGACTTTTACCATTATAGATAAAAGGAGATGCTCTGTGCCTTAGGTGTTGCCAAAAGTTGCTTTACTCAGGCTGTTTTAATACTGTCTGCTTCTATTTTCAACCAGATTGTGAATATATAAAGATAAATGAGTCACTAATGAAGTCACTAAAACAGTTTCTGAAGTAGATTTGGACATCACAGTCCATATCCCTTGCACTGTGGTCAAAACCTTTATACACATATAAATTATATTTTAATATTAAAACAATTTTGCCAAATATTTCTTAGCTACTAGCATCTTCCAGTTACATTACTCTGGTTAAGTTAAATTACTCTGGAAGGCATAATAATATGTGAGAAAAACATGAGTTAAAAACTAAATATGAAAATGGCTCACAGTGGTGTTGCCATAGCACTGTATTAACAAATGTTGGAAAGAATAACGGCATATGTGATATCTGGAAATCCTTTGTGTTAGAGACAGGAGAATTTCAGTGCACAATTGTGAATGTTGTGCTAATTAAAAAAAAAAAACACACAAAATGCCATCACACACAGAGACTTTCATTATTGTCATTCAGAAATAGATTTCGCTGTGCTTTGAGAGTGTAATGATGTGAGTTATAATCGTTTAACTTGTAGTGTCACAAATTTGTAAAAGGAAATGAAATGATAGTGAGATTAATCTTTTTATAAATTGTCATACACAATACAAATAAAGGAACAGAGACCTCACATTCATTCTCTGACTGCAATGAGCATATCTACAGATGTCTATCTGAGCATCCATTCATTTTATACCTGGCTTTTGTAATTGAGGGTCAAGGGCAAAACTTCATATGCACCCACAATTACGCATATACAGCTCTTTGATGTGGGAGAAAACTGCATACTGAAAGTACCAACAACAGTTGTAGCAAGTAAAAATTTAGGAAGAAGTAGCTATTTGGCTTGCCTACACCAGTAATGAAATTAACTGTGTCATTTGTTTGTTTTTAAACTAATGTTCATGAATGTAACCCCCTAAAACGTGATGAAAGTACTGCCAGTGTTAGATACTTGAATTATGTATCTAATTCAGGATTTGTTCACAGGCTATGCAACAACAAAGTATGGTCAGTCATATAACTAGCAATGGCTAGTTTACAAGAGCTCTGGAAAATTAATTAATGCAAAACTGACAAGGTTGATTTCATGTGTTAAGCTTCAAAGTTTGGACAAATGTTAAAATGGAGGGTCAGAATTGAACACTAAAGGAGTTAACTGATTGCAAATTTTGATTCATAAGTAAATATTTGTTAAATAATGCTCTTAGTAATTTTTGTTTACAATAGAATAATGCAGATATAAGTTTTCCAATTGAAAATGTTGTAGTGTGACCTGAGGGATTCTCTTACAAACCAGATTTTAAAAATATGTTGTTGAAAAAGCAGCTTTAAAGAGTTTATTTAAATATGCAGAATTATCTTAGAATTTACAAATTCAGCAGTACATATATAATTGTTTTTTGAGTTTTTATTTTTTAACATTGATTGTAAGCAGTTTTTTTTTAGCTACTGGAGAGATAATATCAAAGAATAAATTTAGATTGTACACATAAGATAAATGAAGTAGTTCATGTTAATATCATTCTTTATACACCCAATTTTGAAATGCCCCAGAATATAATGAATATATACAAACATGTTGTTACAGAGTGGAAGTCTGCATAACTACTGCACATTGAAACTCAAGCCCTGTATTTTATTTTTATGTTTATGTATGCCAATGATAGTTGAGAAACTGTCTGACAGGCATACTAGTATTTTAAAGCTGCTGTTGTGAAATTGTTCCCTTGAGTAATTAAGTACTCTTAATAAAAATCAATTGAACAGGATTTCTGTTTTTGCCTTGGTATTAAATAGGTATAGAGTATTGTAAAATTTGGAGGTTTACGTCAGGAAGGGCATCCGGTGTAAAATTTTGCCAAATCAATATGCGGACAACAATACAAATTTCCATACCGGATCGGTCTAACTCTGGGTTAACAACGACCGCCACCAGTACTGTTGGTCAACAGGGAGCTGGCGGAAATTGGGCTACTGTTGGCCGAAGGAGAAAAAGAGGGGGGAGACGTGTCCAGAACCAGGAAAGAGAGGAGGAAACTAAAGCGAGTGGAACTGAGGGTAGGAACTTTGAATGTGGGCAGTATGACTGGTAAGGGGAGAGAGTTAGCCGATATGATGGAGAGAAGGAAGGTTGATATATTGTGTGTGCAAGAGACTAAATAGAAGGGGAGTAAGGCCAGGTGAATCGAAGTTGGATTCAAATTGTTCTGTCATGGTATTGATGGGAGGAGAAATGGAGTAGGGGTTATTCTGAAGGAACAGTATGTCAGTAGTGTTTTGGAGGTGAAAAGACTGTCAGACAGAGTAATGATTATGAAGCAGGAAATAGGAGGTGTGATGATGAATGTTGTTAGTGCATATCCCCCGCAAGTTGGGTGTGCAATGTGTGAGAAAGAAGATTTTTGGAGTGAGTTGAATGAAGTGATGAACAGTGTACCCAAGGGACAGAAAGTGGTGATTGGAGCAGATTTCGATGTACATGTTGGTGGAGGGAACAGAGGAGACGAGGAGGTGATGGGTAGCTATGGTGTCAAGGAGAGGAATGAAGAAGGTCAGAGGATAGTGGATTTTGCCAAAAGGATTGACATGGCTGTGGTGAATATGTATTTTAAGGAGAGGGAGGAACATAGGGTGACGTAAAAGAGTGGAGGAAGATGGCGTTGGTTTGGACATGTGCAGAAGAAAGATGCGGGGTATATTGGGAGAAGTATGCGAAGGATAGAGCTGCCAGGGAAGAGGAAAAGAGGAAGTCCTAAGAGAAGGTTTATGTGGTGAGAGAGGACATGCAGGTGATGGGTGTAATAGAACAAGATGCAGAGAACAGAAAGATATGGAAGAAGATGATCTGCTGTGGCAACCCCTAACGGGAGCAGCCGAAAGAAGAAGAGCATTGTAAAATTTCAGTGAGATTGGTATCAAATATAAAAATTTTGGTATTGTACCATCCATACTTACAAATATGTCTATGTGTCAGTACATTTTGAAGTTATTCTTTTTAGGGCCCCTCTTTTTTTTCTATGTTAAATAAACAGTACTTTAATCTATACTAATAAAAGGCAAAGCCCTCACTGACTGACTGACTGACTCACTCACTCACTCACTCACTGACTCATCACTAATTCTCCAAGTTCCCGTGTAGGTAGAAGGCTGAAATTTGGCAGGCTCATTCCTTACAGCTTACTTACAAAAGTTGGGCTGGTTTCATTTCGAAATTCTACGCGTAATGGTCATAACTGGAAGCTATTTTTCTGCATATATTGTAATGGAGTTGAGCGCGAAAGCCGTGGGGGCGGAGTTTCGTGTGACATCATCACGCCTCCCACGTAATCACGTAAACTGACTGTCAACGCAGTGTGTAGAAAACCAGGAAGAGCTCCAAAAAGCGCTGAAGAAAACATGCATTATATAATTGAGAAGGCAGCGAAACAATAAGAAGCGAGCGAGTGACATATACTACCATATTCATGAGTGCTGCTACTTCAGAAAGAAAGCAAGGTGTAAACCTAAACTTTAAATTAAGTTCATAGACAGGCTGCCGCTAGCGTTTGTAATTTAGTGCCTGCCCATATAAGGCCGTCCGTCAGCGGC
>JANRMT010062854.1:40641065-40656971 GCA_026402145.1 Polypterus bichir lapradei
ATATATATATATAATGACAGTAACACTCATCACTCACAACAGTGACAAAACAATTACATTCACAATCATGTTACGTTATTTTCAAAATGTTTCCTTTTCTTTTTCATTGCTTCTTTAACACACTACTTCTCCGCTGCGAAGCGCGGGTATTTTGCTAGTTCTAAATAAGATGTAATAGTACTTGTAATATTTTGTTTATTTAGCTTTTTAACATTTGTTGTAAGAAATGACAGGAGACATCAAAAAGGTTTGGGGCAGCCACCCGTATATTATTCCCTGGCTGAAAATTGGGTTTAAGCAAATACCATGTGTACAGGTTCAAGTCCAAGACAGAACTGATTCTCTAGAACAAAGATGGCGGCTTTAAAGGGGAGTTGAGGAAATGACGTCATCATAGGGGCCGGAACTGGAAATGATATCATAGAGACCGGGACTGGAAGTGACATCCTCATTGGGACTGGAACCTGAAGTGACGTCATTGGGCCTGAGACTGGCAGTGGCGGCATCATGGGGGCCGGAAAACGAATTTGCCATCATTGAGGCCGGAAATCAGAAATGACGTCCTCACGGCCAGGAGAAATTTCCAGTAACTGGTGTGCAGAGAATCAAGAGAAAGAGTTAGTACACTCTGCCATCTCCTGGTCTTGCATGGAATTACTCTTATTCAGGCCCTTTAGCTGCCTCCTATGCGCTAATGTGTGACACATTATATACAGTAGTCATTACTCATATGTATTCTATAAGTTGTTAAAATGTTTACTTTTTACTATACTATATTGTAATCTTTTTAGTTAGCCAATAAAAGGTGTCATTTTGTTTGGCTTTTCTCTACTACACTATACATAAATTGCACACTGTACATCTTTAAGAGTGGTTTATTTCTCACCATTTACCTACCATGAGCCATGAGCAAGTTCTGTAGCCTTGTAGGGATCTGACTCTAAATTGTATAAATATTTGTCCTATGCATTTGTAATTTTTAAGTTTGCTTGCTATAATTGTTTTGTTAACTATTCCTCTCCTACAAGCAGGTTAGAAAGATCTGACAGGCTATCATGTGAATGCAAGCTCAAGTCATTCCACTGAACCAGGTTTTCATCCATCCACCCATTTTATAAACTTGCTTATTCAGAGCTAGATTGCAGAGAAGCTGGAGATTTTCTTAGTAATTATTGAGTGCAAGGTCAAAATAATCTTTGGACAGGATGGTAGCACACACACACACACACACACAAATCCCAACTAACCACCATGTCTTTGGTCCATAAAACAAAATCAATGTTAAAAAATTAAGGGGTTGACAGCTGTTGTGATGTAAGATTTTGCATATAACTTGATAAATGTTTTGTATGTCTTTATTTATAATTTAGGAAAAGCAATGTAATTTAGTGTTACTTTGGAGAGAGGCATTCGTGTTGGACCCCCCCAATTTACGACCAAGTCTCTTTGTAATTTTACGACAGGTTTTGAGAGATGTGTCTTAAACCAGTTTGGTGAGTGTTTCTTTGCTAAAGTCTTTCTCTCATCCCCCACACAAAGCCAGGTTAGCATAACAAATGGTTTCGGTTGGGGGTTTCAGGTGTTAAGATGTTCTATTCCCCCATTGGTCTGAGGTATGGCTGTTTGGAATTGGCTTGTCTCAGAGTCCTTTATGTACCATGATGTTCTATTGGCTCTAGGTGTTGAACAGAGAAACTATAAATCTGCTTGTTCAACCACATTCTCTCTCTTACTAACATCTGAAAGAAGCATCTCTTGCTAACCTGTGATGATGAAGACAACAAAATGAAGAGCACAGCTCAGCAGCCATATTGAACAGACATGTGGCTGAAAGCTGAGCACCAATGATGCCTTAACTAGAGACATTTTAAGTAACTACAAGTCTGTGTGCCACCTGTACTACACATCGCCTTTTAATCAAGTTGTATGGTTGCCAATATTCAAATGTGCTTTGCATTTCGTTATTATTTATGAATATTATCAGTAATACATTATTTTATGTGTAACTTAACTCCTGCTTGTCTTTTTACTACATCTAATGGCCTGAGGTTATAGATATAGAAGTGAAGGTGGGGATAAGTTATATAGAATAATACCTTATAAACAGTGGTAAGTCTGTGAGATTAGGCAGTCTAAGGCTACATATTAATAATACAATAGGGGAAAGTATATTGCTCTACCAAGATAAAACACCAGCAAAAGATTAGAAATGCAAAAGAAGTAAGCAGGGCATCAGCAGAAACAAGAAAATCAGAGCACTGAGTGACACCATAAATCTTCTTTATCACTTTATATTAATTAAGAGAAGCAAATGTTCCCTGTGATAACTAGTAAATTAGAGAAATACATTATATCCTTTAGCAAGGAGTGGTGAGGCATAACATGAGACATTACAAAAAGTATGTGGCACCATTAATACAAAAGTGTAATGTGTCAACAGTGGCAGAGTAAACAATGTCTGTATGCTATTTGCTACAGTCTGACCCACTTAGGCCAGTGCAGGGTCCTCATGAATCAGTGTCTATTTTGGGTCATTTCCTGGCTGAAGTGTGCACCTACATTAACTGATACAGGGCCACATTAGAGTCATCAGTTGATAGCATATGTCATTTGGGGATTTAAAGAAACTGGAAATGCAATTTAAAGGTATACGTTCTCTGTGGTGACTAGCAGGCCAGGGTTGAACTTTCTGATTAATCATTATCTTTCGTTTAAATGATTCAATATCGATTTTTAAGTCTCAAGATTGATCTTATGATTCTCTATCCTGCTCGCTTACTAAATGTGGATTTTTGCTAATCTTCGTTTTTGGCGACCAATCCAGTAGATTGCGCTAATGTGCCTGTTAAGGTTTTCTACGGAAAAAGCCCTTTACTACTTTGTATAAAATGCTGTGCCCTCTTTAACTGAAATCAGCGTCTTAGACACTTAAATCAGATGTGTGGACTTGCTACGGATTCCAGCAGTGTTGTGTTAGATACCTGAATAAAAGCAAAGCTGTATTTAAGCTGTGCAGTTCAGATGTTAATTACTGTTGTAACACAAGAAATTTGAGAAATCACTTATCCCGCTGTCACCCAGAACCTTTGCCTCCGTCATCATCCAAAGGAGTAGAGCCTAAACAATCTGGACTGGAGATGTACTTTTATCTGTAAAGGTAAGAGACCCTACAGTATGCCTTTCCCGGCAAAGCAAGCAGGCAATTGTTGGAATTTTCAGAGCAGCCTGCGATACAAAGCAGTCGACTAGAAGTAACTCCGTAATAGCAGCGTTATCATTCATGATGGCTGGTTATTTTTCTTTTATGTTCTATTTATTTAATGCCACAGTCAACAACCATCAGCTGTAGATCCTCATTTGAAAATGCTTCCTTTTTGTCTGAGGACTGTTAGGACATGTTTTCGAGACTGATTAATGTTACTGCTATAAGTGAGCAACTGAAGATATGTGTAACTTGTAGAATTCTCGAAAGACTTAAGTTTTCCCACTGTATCCTTAATTTCAAATAATTCAAGATTATTTTAAATGTCCAATAGTGGTATACTGTAAATGAACAGGTTAGTTTAAGGGTGCCTACATGGAGATTCATAACACATGAATAGGTTATTGAATAACATTAAAATAAACATTATTTAAGAAGCAATATTTGGTTATTTTATAATATTATTCGTAAGATGTTATACAGTAATCCCTCCTCGATCGCGGGGGTTGCGTTCCAGAACTCCGCGCGATAGATGAAAATCCGCGAAGTAGAAACCATATGTTTGTATGGTTATTTTTATATATTTTAAGCCCTTATAAACTTTCCCACACTGTTAACATTATTAGAGCCCTCTAGACATTAAATAACACCCTTTAGTCAAAAGTTTAAACTGTGCTCCATGACAAGACAGAGATGACAGTTCTTTCTCACAATTAAAAGAATGCAAATATATCTTCTCTTCAAAGGAATGTGTGTCAGGAGCAGAGAATGTCAGAGAGAGAGAGAGAGAGCGCGAGAGAAAAGCAAACAATCAAAAAATCAATACATGCTTTTGGGCTTTTAAGTATGCCGAAGCACCGCAATAAAGCGGCATTTTTTACAGGAGTGTCCGTATCTTCTAAGCAAACAGCCCCTCTGCTCACACCCCCTCCGTCAGACGCAGAGAATGAAAGAGAGGGTGAGAGAGACAGAAAAGCAAACAATCAAGCACCGCACGGGAAGCATATCGTATATCATTGAGGATTTTTAGTTAATACGTAATACATGCTCTGATTGGGTAGCTTCTAAGCCATCCTCCAATAGCGTCCTTTGTATGAAATCAACTGGGCAAACAAACTGAGGAAGCATGTACCATAAATTAAAAGACCCATTGTCCGCAGAAATCCGCGAACCAGCGAAAAATCTGTGATAAATATTTAGATATGCTTACATTTAAAATCCGCGATGGAGTGAAGCCGCGAAAGTCGAAGCGCAATATAGCGAGGGATCACTGTACATCAAACTGAGGATTCAGAATGAGCTAAAATTTTTCTCATTTGTGAATGAGTTTTATTGAGGAATTTTGTTTTGTATGACTGTGCTTAAAACTCTTTGACATAGTAGTTAGTAGTAGTAGTAGTAGTAGTATCACAGGGTAAATGTTGCTCTTATGTTATGTAATTGAACAAATGTATGAAATCGTTTCAAATCACCAGATTTAATAGCATGTACTTATCTTTCAGAAGATCTTCTGTATTCATGACTACCTCTAGCTAAACATTTTCTAAGCTCATTGCCTGCAGTTTACAAAAAAGAACAAAGGCACATACCTGCTATAGAGTGAAGACATTAGTTTGTATCTTCTTGTTGCCACACTAATACATTGGTACCTTGAGATACGAGTACCCCAACGTACAAGTTTTTTGAGATATGAGCCGTCACACGATTTTTTGCCTTGAGTTATGAGCCAAAATTCGAAATACGAGGCATCAAAGAGCTTGTCACCGCACAGTCCGAGGAACTGACGAAAGAGGAGTTGACGGAACTATAGACGCAGCAACATATGGAGGTTCTGCAGGAGATCAGTATCGTAGAGGAGGCGGAGGAGGTTTTCTCTTCATGTAACATAAAGGAAGTGTTGGCAATGTGGGAAAAAGTTTCGAACTTTAAAGAAAAAAACACCCTGAAAAAGCAGCGGCGCTATTTAATGACACTTGCCTAACAGTTGACTTTATTGAAAAGAAACACCCTGAAAAAGTTGCAACTGGTCATGCAGCGGCACTATTTAATGACACTTGCCTAATAGTTGAGGTTATTGAAAAGAAACACCATGAAAAAGTTGCAACTGGTCGTGCAGAAACATTCTAAAGGGGAGGACTAAACAAAGCTCCTTGAACAGGTTTCTATTGAAATGCCCTTAGAATGAAAGTGACAAAAGCGTGGCAAAAAAGAAAAAAAACTAGTGAAGAAGAAAATTAAGTTAAGCAAAAGTGAAGTGAAAAAAAAAACATTACAATACGCTAATTGGCTCCGCCAACATCTGTTTATTTTTTTAGATTCTCTTTTATGTATTAGGTTTTATTTTGTTTGTATACAATATTTGTTCATTATAAATACATTTTTCTTATGTTGAAAACATTTAACAAAAAATCAGGGTGTTTTTTGGGGGCTGGCACGAATTTATGTCATTTCAATTAATTTCAATGGGGAAAATTGATTTGAGATACGGGCATTTTGACTTACGAGCTCAGTCACGGAACAAATTAAACTCTTATCTTAAGGTACCACTGTATATAGTAAAGTTTGGCTGTCAAATTAGCCAAACAATAAGGTTGGAATATTCCAATCAAACATAAATAAATATTTGAATATATTCAAGCTTAGGGTAATGATTCTGAGCATTCTACATGTGAGTTTCTATGTGCGTGTTTTTTTTTTATATTTATAGATTTTTTTTAAAGTACTGTATTATTATAGTAATAGCTGCATAGCAAGTACAAACACCAGTAGCAAAAAGGCTAGCTGATAATGATCATGATCATGAAGAATACAGGTAAGTTAAAGTCTGCACGCAATCTGTCTACAGAAGCAGCAGTATTTTAAATAAAGGTGGCCTGGATATTTTTAATAGCACATCATTGTTTTGGCATGATGTGTCAAACCAGTAGCCACATAAGATGGAAACTTATTTTAGGATACAGCGTTTTGGGTTTTTAAAGCTGGGATTTAAAGCAACGTAAATAACTCATAATTTAGATTTTCCTTTTATTTTTCATTTGCTTCTATGAGAAGGTCTTAGCTTTAAACAACAGTCAGAGATCTCAGATTTAAGAGTGAATGGACTATAATCAGATGCTGAATGTTTTTTCAATGAACCAGAGCAGTACTGTGCAGGTAAAGTAGCAGCAGTCTGGAAAGTCCTTTGAGAACGAGCAACAGGACTGAAAATGAGTCGTTAGAAACACTTTGTTTTTTTGAGACTAATTTGCATTTAACAGTTGTGAAAGAAAATCAAACTTGAGCCTGGCAACTTGTCCAAAGTCTGTGAAGCAAGGATGGTTGCATTTTGTGACTCTAGAGTCTTTGAATTAGCTGCTTGAGAAATTCTTGATATTATCACGTTTAATTAATCAGGATATTTAACTGTCCTTCTCAGAGACACCCCATGTAAGCTTGTATTCAAACCCTTCTTTATTTGATACAGTAATGTTTTGTAATTCAGTGAATCAAAAAGTAATATTGCTGATTGGCCTGAGGGGTCGGTGTGCAGGGCATGTCATGGACCACCTTGGGCTGTGTTATAAAAAGCATCCCATTACATTGACAAAATGGGAATTGTGCATTGATAACATGTAAATTCCCCACTCATTTTTTTATTTGTAATAAAGAAGCTTGGCATTCTCTCACTTAAGAGTGAAGCTGATTTCTTCCACAATTTGGAGCCAGAAGTGGGACCATTTCTTCCACAATTTGGAGCCAGAAGTGGGACCATGCCTCACTTTGTTTGTATACAATATTTGTTCATTATAAATACATTTTTCTTTGGTTGAAAACATTTAACAAAAAATTGGGGTGTTTTTTTGGGGGCTGGCACGAATTAATGTCATTTCAATTAATTTCAATGGGGAAAAATGATTTGAGATACGGGCATTTTGACTTACGAGCTCGGTCGCGGAACAAATTAAACTCATGAACATGAGGCAGACTCTTAGATAGCAATCGCAGACATGAGAAACATCCGGCCAGCATATGTAATAGGTATAGGATGTTTTTTTCTATAAAGTTCCTCTTTTTTCAGTCTGTGCTATCCTTGTTAATTCCTGCTGGTAACGTGAAATTTCCCTTCTGCTATTTATTTGTGAGAGAAAGTGCTTAAGCCTTGTTTGTGGTGTGCATTGGGTTGGTGACCAGAGGCAAGAGTGTCTGAATTTCGCTGGTCCCAGGCAAAGGTAAAGGCAAAAAGACCAGATTGCAACCATAACAGACAGGTTGGCCTTCCATAAAGAGATAGCACTGGTGTTAGACAGGGAATTGTTAATAGGTTATAGGGGGTACAGGCCTCCCATGATAACAGTGCTTGCTGGTGCCAGTAAATGAGTAACACTTGCCTCCAAACACACTTTTGATCCAAGGTTGCCTGCTCTGTCGATTTCTAATGTATGAAGGTTGTATCAATAGGAAATAATCGTAGAGGGATTGGAGAACTTGCTAACCAGAAGGTATTGAAAGGGATGCAAAGCAGGCTAGGTGACTTCCAGATCCCAGCTGTGAAACACGGACAGGTCCTGTCATGTAGGTGCAGGTCAGAAGATACAAAGTAAGTCAAACTGGGTGATGCTGCAATGTGTCTCTCCTCATTAATTGGAAGAATATGATATTCTGAGTATGGTTTGGATGATGATTTTAATTTCCACCTTATTTTTGCCCAGCACCACTACACCATGGTAATAATCTGAGATTATGTGGAGGCCAGCAAAGCTTTCTGGTCTTGCCTTCATGTGCCCCTGTTAATTATATAGCACACATTCAGTTAATTCATTATTAGTTTTTCCTTTTGCAGTGTCAATAATTAAATGGCCCTAGCCCTCATGTCGATCAGGATGACTCCTATCTGGAAGACTGGATTATCACCAGTCTTATGGGCAGGTCACCAGCAACCAGACTCTGCCCCATTTACAGTTAATGCAGTGGATTTACATTCACTATTTGAACAAATGCATTCCTGTTCTATTGCTTTAACTAGACTTCTAAGCTCTGTTCATCTACATGTTAAAGAGAAATTACCAGCACAGCTACTGGAGAATGTCATTCCTTCTAGCCTGGGGATTTTGTCAACATAAAGGTGAAATAAAACGAGATCTGCTCTTGTCGCTCTTTAGAAGGGATGTTTCCAAATAATCATTACATGTAATACTGCAGTGAAATGGCAAGGGTAACATCTCTTCGTTTGCTGTCATCTGTTGCCTCATTAGGATGTCCCTGTATGATAGCCTTATTCCTGACCTACCACATCCTCAGGACCTTTCTAAGGGAACAGTGCAAGTCAGAAATGGCCCAGAAGCAGAAGCAAGGAAGAGAACACAAATGTATTCTCAAAATACCTTAAAGATATCAACTGCATATAGACAATCTATATATATACATTTTGATACACAGCTCAAAACATGGTATAAGGCAGGGGTGCCCACACTTTTTCGGCTTGTGAGCTGCTTTTAAAATGACCAGGTCGAAATGATCTACCTACATTAAAAATTATATATATATATAATATATACCGATATATATATATATATATATATATATATATATATATATATATACCGAGTATACTTTATACATAAAATATATGTTGTCCTACCTTGCATAACTGAATAACCTTTATGGCACAATAACAATTCAATAAATTTATGGTCACTACAGTATTTGGATTTAATAATCTTCATGTAGGAAAAGGCTGACTCGCATAAATAAGTAGAGCCGAATAATGCAGTCAAGGAGGTAGCACATTTCCTCATGTTTGGGTACTTTTCCTCTCTGAGTAACTTCCAAAACTGTCCAAGAGCCAGACTTCAGCTGAATGTCATCCTGTAGTGTCAAAATCTCATCCTCCACTGTAGAGGAGTTTTAGGTGAAACAGTGTTGCATTTTTTGATGCGGTGAATCACCCTCAACATCTTCCCTAAATGGATAGCACTTAAATGTAACAAATGGCTCAAGTAAAGCTGAGCCTTGAAACCGTCTGTCAAAGTGTGACAGGCAATTTTCAATCTGCTCTGTGTAGCGTATGCTGTCAAGTTGCGGACACGTCTTCCATTGCGTCTCCAGCTCTGACGCAAGGTTTTGAATGTTTCCCCAAATCAAGGCACTGTAGCTTTGAGGACAGAGGTTGCATTTTTCGTTTGAAATTATTAACTGAGCTAGTCATATTGACCATGGAGTTCTCTTTTCATGGCAGCTGTAAATTAAGCTCATTCAACATGTTGGTCAGATCGGAAAAAAAATGCCAAGTCTAGCGGCCATTAATTGTTATTAGGTTGCTTGTATTCTGCATGTTTAATGACAAGGAGAAGCTCCTTTTTCTCCGGCCAGGGGTCTTGAAATCTCAGCAGGAATTTCTTCCAAGCCATCTTCTGAACGAAGGCCTCTTTTATCATCTCTCCATTTTGGAAGGACTTCTTATGCTTAATGATCGAGTGAGTCACCTGGAACGATGCTTCGGTGTGTCTGCCTTTGCTTTTGAATTCAGCCGAGTGAAAAATGACGGCTCTCCGATTAACTGCGATTTTAGTTCCCTCTCCTTTCTCTTTCTCAGATCGCTTTTCGGAAGGAAGTCAGTTTCGTAGTTTTTATGAACAGTTCGAAAGTGCCTGTCCACATTTTCCTTCTTTGGAATCAATGATAGATTGACAGATCAGACAAATGCACTTCGATTGTGACATTGTGAGAAAAAAAAAATCCTCTTCCATTTCCACATCCAGCCCATACCCTCCCCAAACATTTTTTTTTAAATCCCTTCTTTAGTCAATATAAATTGGAAGGCTAACTATATCACAGCTGGAGTTTTGCAGTAGCTTGTGCGTTTGGTCGTGCGTGTGGGATTACCAGTGTGTTAGAAAAAAAGGAGATTTCAGACTGGCTGCCCTGTATGTCAATCAAGTGGCAAATGCCATAGGGAGGATATATAGATTAACGTTTAAAAAAATTTTTTTTTTTAATGCATTGCGATCTACCTGCACTACCTTTCTGATCTACCATTCGATCGCGATTGACGTTATGGGCATCGCTGGTATAAGGTGTCAAAGTATTATTATGAAATATTTGAGAAGAAAACATTTGTTTTTTTCAAAATGTAAAAATTTCATGAATAGTTGTGCCTCAAAGAAATAGTCAACTCAATTAATTTTTTTTCTCAACCATTTTTTTTACATCTCCTCTACTTATTTTTGAGTTTTCTTTGGATGTACTGTATTCAAATACCTGTTTTGCCAGTCAGTATCATCTCAGTTAAATGTTATCTATTTTTTTTACTTTTTTATGTATGGAAAAATGAAGCTTTAGATTACTGCAATAATCGCTGAATATAATACATGGTTATATGTCTAAACAGCATAGGAAGTACTTCATGTTGGGTCAGGCAAGTTGTATTTTGCATGCAGCTTTTTTCCCTTCTGTAAAGATAGGTACTTTACAGGTGCAGCATCATGGTAAAATCCGATGGGGACGTTGATAGTTTGGTGGAAACAGAGCTGTTGCAACTACACAAGGAAAACTTTATTTGCACTTTCAATCTCGAGCAATGCTGAAGTGATATCTTGCTGTTACATTTTGCCATTATAAAATCATCACCATCATCATTTTTACCTCATTAATTAATATTGAATCATCTTATTATTAAATTCTAATAGAAAAAAAAAATAATATACTTGACTCCTTCCAATTTACAATGCTCATAATAGACTTGGAGATCACCATAAAAAAAGTTTGTAACTAGGGAGTCTATTTCACTTACTAAACAAAAAATATGAATTCACAATGAAAATAAAATGACCAGTAATGATGTTTACCTCATTAATGATATACAAAAACTGAATAAATCATTCAAAAGAAAACTATGTAGGATATTGTTTTTATTCACGCTTGTAATATTTCAGTATGAAGTGGAGACCACATAAAATGAACGGATACGTGCTGTCACAAACTCGACTCAGAGTCATAGAAAGGTTTGGGGCAGCCACCCGTATAATTGATTTCCTGGCTGCAAAGTCAAACAAGTAAATACAGCACTGCTGTGCACAAAACCAAGTCCAAAACAGAACTGAGGGAATAGGGTAAAGGTGGAGGCTTTTAAAGGGGAAGACAGGAAGTGAGATCACAGGGGTCAGGCTCATGAAGGTCTTCAGCCATTGGCTCGAGCCCGGACTTGACATCACAGGGGCTGGAGCTGGAGCCAGCAAGGTCTCCTTCCATAGGCTCGGTCCCGGAAGTGACGTCAAGAGGTCCTGGTGGAATCTCCTGTGAATGGTCTACAGGAAAGGAAGAAAAAGAGTCTGTGCACTCTGCCACATCCCAGTATGACTCCGAACTGCCCTTACTCAAGCCCTTTTGCTGCCTACCATGCACACGTGTGTGACAGTGCTTAGAATACATGATCGTGTCACTTTTGGTGTGGATTACTGGTCAGTGTAATTATTTGACCAGTGAGAAAATAAAGTATTTTTAACTTTCAAGTTAATTATGTGAAAGCAATACAATATTTCACTTCAACTGTTATCTCCTTCCTACTGCTTTCCAATCTTATGCTATGTAATAGAACAGTCAACTTTTTATAAAACTTTGATTAGAAGAGCCCTGATCTGCGAGAATGCACCTTTGCAGGCTCTCCATGGGCCCATATGGCCTGTTCATTTATAGTAATGTGTTTAATGTGTAGATATACTGCTTGCACAAGTGAAAACAAACCATTTCCAAACAGCAGAGCTGACACTACTGTACTTATTTTAAACTCTTCCTCTTCTGATTTTTACAATGTTTTTTTCCCTCTCATGTTTATCACCAACACCCAATAAATGTTTTGTTATTATTTATTATTTCCCAGGATTTAAGATATGTTGTTTATGCTTTCAGCCCATATCCCCTTCTGTTATATGGACACAGCGAGCAAGCTGCAGTCTTCAGCTGCAGGGACACAAAGATTGGTTTACACGTTGTGGCATGGACAATCAATTCTGTGTGTTGTGCTTGTGATTACAGTTTGCATCTTTTGTTGTTTCAGGCAGGGTGGCTCAGTGGTTATCACTGCTACCTCACAGCTCAGGTTACATTTTAGTTGGCAGTTGCTTCTCTAGTCCTCAGGAACACTTAAAAGACTATTACAATATAATAATTCACTCGAAAATAGTCCAGTTCCTTCTAACCTATTGGCTTCAGTATATTATCATTCTTCTTTTTCTTTTGTGTCTGGAAACCTTGGGCAAACTTGCTTGCAGCCAACTTCCTGTCATGGCATGCCGCATATTAGTTGCTGTTGGGAGTGTACTGTTAGATTTTCACATTTGAAACTATTTGATTCTGCCACAAAATCTGTTTTAACAGCGAAACTAGTTTTACTGCAGTAGTACTTGCACTTTATCACCTGATTGTATAAAATTGTAGTTATCTATTATTTTCTTTCATACCAAAGTTATATTTTACTACTGATCCAACACTACTCCTGGCCCTTTTTCTGTAGTACTTACATTACTGCATTTAATAATATTTCACCAGAAAAATTGGTGATGATATCTTATGCCACACTGCTTGCCTGTTAACATATTTTATTCAATAGGAAAAAATCCTAGTCCACCCACTATAACACATTGGGAAAGGAACCTCCTATTTAAAATTATTAAATTAAAAAAAAAAGTTCTGCTTCAAGAACCATCCAAATATTCTTCAGTATTTGGTAAGAGTTTAATAATATTGTTCTGGAGTAAACATACAGGGCCTTTTAAATGCATTCGTTTCTTTAAATGGCAGCTACAGAGTTATCCAGTTTCATAACTCACCAGATGGGTTGGATATGTTATTGAAGCTGAATTTGATATGAAATATGGTATTACATATTGTACACTTAATTGCTCTACATCATGCCTATTGTAATGTGTTCTTATATAATTAATAAGAGATGGATGATCTTTCCCATTGTATAATATTTCTCTTTTAAGATAGACCTTTAAATAAGTCCACATGTCTAACTGGTATGCCAGGCTGTAATAAAAAAAATTAAGTATAGTTCCAGGCTGCTAATTCTGTTGATGATAATATACTGCATGAGCCTTTTATTCCTTAATACAAAAATCTGTCAATTTGTATTTACTTAAGTAGATGCTTCAGTTGTCAACTCGTAGAAGGTAATTTTTAAGAACTATAGTTTTTGTAAAGTGTGATAAATGGCCGGCAGCTAAACCCAGCCAGTACGCACACAGAGTGGAAGGATGGGAGAGGGTAAACTATTTGGGACACTACTTCCCCCAAGACATTAGATGGCAGCTTCCCTGCACTATAGCAGTGCCCTGGATTCCTGAAGGCCACCATGGGACATAGTGCTGGGCGTTATACCGGTTCATACCGAAAACCGTTTTTTATTCTTCTTATGATATGGATTTTTCTTATACCGCAACACCAGTTTCAGGTCTGCAGCAAGAGGGTCTCAGGTGTTCCATGCCTTGAATTTGCATGTTTTTCTGGTGGGTTTACTCGCCGTGCTTCAGTTTCCTTTCAAAGTCATGTAGGATGTGGAGTTTTGTTATGCTATATTGACCCTGTTAGTGTATGTATTGCTCATACCAGCACTACCGCCACACTACTGTGCATGTTTAATATCTGCTTTAATGCATTTCATCCTGAAAATGATATCAAGTATATATCTTAGCATTCTAAATTTTTAGAGAGCAGGAATATCATGAAGTGAATGTATTATGTGCGGTGATCGCTGCCCGCGTCTCCTCTTAGTGTAGAGGAAGTCAGTTTAAGAAGCGCGTAGTGATTAACAACTGGGTCAGGGAACACTTAACATAAAGCATTTGATGTGCTACATTAATTTATGAAAAGGTTTGAGAAGATCTATTGAATTAAACATTGATTTTAGGATGAAGTTTAGTTTACGACATTCTACTTTAATTATAAAATAAACTATGAGAGTAAAGAGTAAATTTTGACTTTAATCTCGACATAAACGGTGAGAATAAAGTGGAAATGTCGAGAATAAAATCAACATGTTGATTTTATTCTCGACATATAGTTTTTTTTTATATTCTTCACTGTAGCCCTAATACGATTCCGTAGGGCTATACCACAAATCTATACTAATAAAAGGCAAAGCCCTCACTGACTGACTGACTGACTGACTCACTCACTCACTCACTCATCACTAAATCTCCAACTTCTCATGTAGGTAGAAGACTGAAATTTGGCAGGCTCATTCCTTACAGCTTACTTACAAAAGTTGGGCAGGTTTCATTTCGAAATTCTACGCATAATGGTCATAACTGGAACCTATTTTTTCCCATATACTGTAATAGACTGCAGCTCGATGGCCGTGGGAGTCGGAGTTGCGTCTCGCATCATCACGCCTCCCACGTAATCACGTGAACTGACTGTGAACGCAGTACATAGAGAACAAGGATGAGCTCCAAAGAGTGCTGAAGAAAAGACGCATTACACAATTGAGAAGGCAAAAAAAGAATATCAAGCGAGTGATGCATACAAGCATATTCATAAGTGCAGCTACTGCGGAAACAAAGCACGGTGTAAACCGTAAGTTTAAATTAAGTTTATAGACACGCTCCTTAAAATAAGTTTATAGACAGGCTGCCGCTGGCGTTTGTCATGCCCAGAACTAATACAATATTCGCGGGATACAAGTTTAATGAGAGGACGCAGGGTATAAACGAGAGTTTTGATCACTTTGTAACTAAGTTAAAATTGCTGGTGAAGGACTGTACTTATGCAAATTTTGAGAGACTGTGTTTGTGGGGGGATTGACAGCCCCGGCGGGGGGGGGAGTCACGTCAGCATCTCCCCTCCCGTTCACCTCATTTCATTCACTTCATTTCCCTCTGAGCTGAGCTCCACAGCTAATGCGGTCTTGCGGAAGCAACCTTGTGACGCTGCCACCAAATACTCACAGAAAAATCCACAAGTTAATACAAATGCTGTCTCTAGGGTTTCTCCACACTCTGAATCCTCCAGGCACTACTGAGCATAATCAAATTTTGAGGGTTGGGACACCAATAATATTACTGAAAACCTTACCGCCACCGAGACTTTATAACGGCACGAGACTTCAGGTCACGTGTCTGCAAAAGAACCTAATTGAGGCAACTATTTTTACCGGCGGTTGCTCAAGGGAAAGAGTTTGTATTCCTCGCATCCCTGTTATACCCTCTGATCTCCCATTTCAATTCAAATGCCTCCAATTTCCAGTGAGGCTGTGCTTCACGATGACAATTAATAAGTCTCAGGGACAGACCCTACAAAAGGTTACATTGACAATCATGTTACGTTATTTTTAAAATGTTTCCTTTTCTTATTGTTTCAAATTTCATTTCAAAAGACTACCCGACAGAAGCCTTGATAAAAGCGTGGTTTTGTGCAAAAAGAAGTTTGCATATCACCGACGCACTTCAACCTTACGGTACCGTCTAAATGCAAAACATGTTACAATGAGCACAGAAAGTGT
This sequence comes from Polypterus bichir lapradei, assembly GCA_026402145.1. NCBI lineage: Eukaryota > Metazoa > Chordata > Cladistia > Polypteriformes > Polypteridae > Polypterus > Polypterus bichir. The sequence goes on from JANRMT010062854.1 coordinate 40,656,746, forward strand.
GTATGCTGTTAGCACTAGCAGTACAAGTTCGAGTACCAACAAAAGGTGCCGGCAGCCCAAACCTGATGAAATGACTGGCTTCAGGCCCAAAATTCGTAAGTCAACATCGGTCACACTTACAAATTCTCTCACAAAATGGATTGCTTTGGACTGTAGACCACTAACAGTGGTGGAAGATAGGGGGTTAGAAAATGTGCTACAGTTAGCGTCAGGTGATCCAACTTTC
>JANRMT010062854.1:40685814-40734946 GCA_026402145.1 Polypterus bichir lapradei
AATATAAATGATTTTGATAAGAATATAAATAACAAGCTGATTAAGTATGCAGATGATACTAAACTAGTTGGAATGGCAGATCATCTAGACTCAGTCAATTCATAACAAAATTAACTATATAAAGTACAAGCTTGTAAAGTATTATATATAGGAAGGAAACATGTTATATTTAAATACACAAAGAGAGGTCTGTAACTTGAAAGTACACCTTATACACCTACTGGCGTTGTCCCAACTGACTGGAAAACAGGGCATCCCTATCTGGAAAGGGAAGGGAGATAGCCTGGATTGTGGTCGGGTAAGATCCTTGCTAGGGTCGTCCTCAATAGGATCCGTGATTACTTGCTCACTTACCAGTGACCGGAGCAGTCAGGTTGTGTCTGCTATGTAGTAACTGGTTTTGCTTTCAATAACTGAAGAAGTTAATTTACTGTTTTTATTGTGTAAATCTGTGACAATTTATCTCTTGCCAACCATTAGCAACATGAGCACATGGTTTTCTTGCATACTCTCAGACTGTAAATAACCCCAAACTTTACCAAATGAACAAGTGAGTTGTTTTAATTAGACAATACATATTGAAGATAAAGCTAAAAGACATTATAAGAAGACACTTTTAGTGATTGTAAAGGGAGTATTTGATGTTCCTAAAATCTTCCATTTAAATATGTTTTAAATGTGAAATCCAGAATACTTTTTATAAGAGTTGCTTTTTCGGTCAGCATTTGTTTTAGTCCTGCCTTGTTCTTCCCTTTGCTTTTGAAATTGAATCCTGTTTGATGAAGGAAATAGCTTCAAACGCTTTTCCTACTCCGAGGATGTTCCAACTAATTCAGTAGCTTTGTGTTGCTTTTAATGTTAAAGAGTAACAAAAGGACTTTGTAGGTGTTGCCAGTTTGCCACAAGTAAGCACAATAGCAGGACAGACTTCAAAAAGGTGAAATTAGTAAATTGTTCTCATATTACATCTTTCAACATCCATTGCAGCAGTAAAGTGAAAACATAGTTGTGTTTATACTCGTTCTTATAGGTGTAGTGGTAGTTTGGACGAAGCACTCAAATGAAATTTTTACTAACTTTACATCCCAACATGGGGTTTGAAGTCACTTTGTATAAATTGTATCTTTAACTCAGTTGCAGATGAATAGTTCATCAGTCTATATTTTTGGATGCAATAAAATTTAATGATGACTTCTCAGAGTTTTTTGTTCTTCTTTAATTCTCATCTTCCTATTATCATAATGAAAATTGCAAATCATTTTAAATGCTATGGTCTTAGTCCCCCCTCCAACTAGAAATTGGACTAAAGTCATGTCACTGATTTCCAGGTTTCTGTGGAATGGCAAGAGACTTGTTCATAAATACTCTGCACTAGGTTTTGACGGATTGAGTACTATGGTGTCACTTACTGACCTAGAATTCAACCATCATGTTTGGTCATGGTTATGTCCTTCTTCCCACTCACTCTTGTGACTTCTTCTGTAATCCAGTTTTGCTTTTCCACTTTTCTGTGTGTTTTGTTTGCATTCCCAAAAAAAAAATAATAATAAAAATAAAATCTACCATTTTCTGTCGATGTCCTTGAAAAGCTTCTTGTAACTGTTGGATGTAGACATACAGCATACACATTCCCATCTTCCACAACACTGCTCTTTCAATAGATGGCTGGCACCTGGCTCTGTGTATGTCAATTTAGACGTGGGGTGTTAGTGTATTTTATTTTTACTCGCATGGCTTTTTTCCGTTGCATACAACTCCGATAAGGGTTCAGGACCTGTGGGGTTCTCCAAACTGCTCCTGTATCTCTTCACCTACTATATTCTTTTTCTTGAACTTTTTCAGCCAAGGGAAAAAAAAATCTCCATTCTACACATTACTTTGTAAATGGTCTTTTATACCTCTACCTCTCAGTGCACTTTGTTTCAATGACCAACCCAATCTTTCCCTACTTTCTATGAGTCTGTATTCTCTAATGATAGATACTATTCCAGGAGACTCAAATTAAAAATTATTATAGACCATACCGTAATCCTGTTAAGCACAATCTAATAAACCTTGGCACTTACTGTGAGGGCACTTCACTTAAGTAGAAAATGATATGATAAATGTATTATTTTAATTAATTTTCATAACTATATCCATCCACCAGTACTACAAGTAAAAAATGTAAAAGTATAAAGCATATACCTGCAGCTGGTGCACTCCCCTGAGACCTCGGCCATTGATAACTGTGAAACCAAGATGGACTAGGGCGAACAGGGAACAGCAACTTTTTTCATCAACAGAGTATTCCATAATCAAAAAAAAAAAAAACTAGTATTGTTCTGCGAGAGATACAATCAATAAATAAATCCAAATAAATATGTTAAAAGTCAAGAATAAAACCATACAGTCATCAGGTTGCATTTTCTTTCCTTTCCTGCCAGCCCAGTGCATCTTTCACCCTCCATCACCCCAGCTCACCCGTTGGGTCTTGCCTCCGGGCTGAGACTCTGTCTTCCAATGCACCCTCCTTGTTGTCTACAGGATCCCTTGGAGTTCTTGCAATCACCCTCACTCCCCTAGACTGTTCAGCGCAGGACAATCCAACCCTTGAGTGCCATTCCTCTCTCTTCCTTGTGGGGCCATTGACTGGCTACCTCTTCACCACGGTACTTGCTCACATTCCCGCCTGAGCCACACTGTTTTTATTTAAAACTAATCATTGCCTCTGAGACCTTACTTACTTTACCATACAAAGTGATTCATAAGAAGAATATATTAGTCACTGTACATCCTCCAGGTAAGACAGGACAGGAAGTGTAAGAGCAACATATCATACTCTAAATAATAATAATGATTAATAATAATATCATACTCTAAATGTCAACTTAGAAGAATTAAACATGATGATAATCAAAGTGGGTTAACTTACTATAGAAGAAGTCTAGTGATTACTGATTGGATAGTTATTTAGTCTAGATTTTGTTTGTGATGATAGTGTTTCAAGGATGTTATTGAATTTATGAAGCACTTGGTTAATACATTAGCCAAAACTGGCAAGTTCTCATAAGTACAGTATTGCCACATCCTTCAACGATGTTATAGTTTGTTAGTGACAGGACACTGAATCTAAGAGCAGATGACAGCAACTCATCTCTGGCACTAAATTTTCAGACCCTCAGTGACTACATTTTAAATAAATCAATTTTAATAACCAATCAGGCTGATTTGGAAGATGTATTTTTAAATGTGGGTAAAAACAAGTTTGTGACAGAACAACAGGCAGCTACAGTGCATCCGGAAAGTATTCACAGTGCATCACTTTTTCCACATTTTGTTATGTTACAGCCTTATTCCAAAATGGATTAAATTCATTTTTTTCTTCAGAATTCTACACACAACACCCTATAATGACAACGTGAAAAAAGTTTACTTGAGATTTTTGCAAATTTATTAAAAAATAAAAAAATTGAGAAAGCACATGTACATAAGTATTCACAGCCTTTGCCATGAAGCTCAAAATTGAGCTCAGGTGCATCCTGTTTCCCGTGGTCATCCTTGAGATGTTTCTGCAGCTTAATTGGAGTCCACCTGTGGTAAATTCAGTTGATTTAACATGATTTGGAAAGGCACACACCTGTCTATATAAGGACCCACAGTTGACAGTTCATGTCAGAGCACAAACCAAGCATGAAGTCAAAGGAATTGTCTGTAGACCTCTGAGACAGGATTGTCTCGAGGCACAAATCTGGGGAAGGTTACAGAAAAATTTCTGCTGCTTTGAAGGTCCCAATGAGCACAGTGGCCTCCATCATTCGTAAGTTCGAAACCACCAGGACTCTTCCTAGAGCTGGCCGACCATCTAAACTGAGCAATCGGGGGAGAAGGGCCTTAGTCAGGGAGGTGACCAAGAACCCGATGGTCACTCTGTCAGAGCTTCAGAGGTCTGTGGAGAGAGCAGAACCTTCCAGAAGGACAACCATCTCTGCAGCAATCCACCAATCAGGCCTGTATGGTAGAATGGCCAGACGGAAGCCCCTCCTTAGTAAAAGGCACATGGCAGCCCGCCTGGAGTTTGCCAAAAGGCAGCTGAAGGACTCTCAGACCATGAGAAACAAAATTCTCTGGTCTGATGAGACAAAGATTGAACTCTTTGGTGTGAATGCCAAGCGTCACATTTGGAGGAAACCAGGCACCGCTCCATCACCAGGCCAATACCATCCCTACAGTGAAGCATGGTGGTGGCAGCATCATGCTGTGGGGATGTTTTTCAGCAGCAGGAACTGGGAGACTAGTCAGGATAAAGGGAAAGATGACTGCAGCAATGTACAGAGACATCCTGGATGAAAACCTGCTCCAGAGCGCTCTTGACCTCAGACTGGGGCGACGATTCATCTTTCAGCAGGACAACGACCCTAAGCACACAGCCAAGACATTAAAGGAGTGGCTTCAGGACAACTCTGAATGTCCTTGAGTGTCCCAGCCAGAGCCCAGACTTGAATCTAAATGAACATCTCTGGAGAGATCTTAAAATGGCTGTGCACCGACTCTTCCCAGCCAACCTGATGGAGCTTGAGAGGTGCTGCAAAGAGGAATGGGTGAAACTGGCCAAGGATAGGTGTGCCAAGCTTTTGGCATCATATTCAAAAAGACTTGAGGCTGTAATTGCTGCCAGAGATGCATCGACAAAGTATTGAGCAAAGGCTGTGAATACTTATGTACAGGTGATTTCTCAGTTTTTTTATTTTTAATAAATTTGCAAAAACCTCAAGTAAACATTTTGACATTGTCATTATGGGGTGTTGTGTGTAGAATTCTGAGGAAAAAAATTAATCTAATCAATTTTGGAATAAGGCTGTAACATAACAAAATGTGGAAAAAGTGATGCACTGTGAATACTTTCCGGATGCACTGTATTTGCCCGCAGGAGAGGGTTCTTCTACAATTCAGATCAAATTTGCAGACCAAACAGCTCTTAAGCTGATTGAATAGAGACTACTGCCAATTAAGAGTTCAGTGGTACAAAAGATTTCACCAACTTAATCCCTTTCCCTCCTTAATTGATAAAATATTTGACAGATTAATTCTTTACGAAGTAATTTTTAATATTTAGGTATTACCCAGTGTTGATTTAAAATGGGCATATCTGATACATTTCAGAAAGTGTTCACCTCAGTGGTATCTCTATAACACATTTTGTTTGCTTCTGCTGTAGGACCAAAATGATTTCTGTTTTCCTAGAGGATGGCAAATTTGTGGCCTGTAGGGCTGCAACTAATGATCATTTTTGTAGTCGACTAATTGTTCAATTTTTTTATCGATTAGTCATGATTATTTCATGCCTGACTATTTTGATGCTTGCGACCTGTGGTTGCACCTTCTATTCTGGGCTCCAGTGCATGTCTTACCTCATCTGCTCACGTCTGTCCACCTGTGAATGTCACACTGATGTCTCTGCATTAACATGATTAAAATTAATAATCAAATTAAAATAACAACCAGTGAAACATGAATTTGAAAATAATCCGATGTTTTTGTATTAGTGTGACCATCACAATAAAAAAGAAATACATTAAACAATACAAACTAAAGTGCACGTGGTTTTTAAACCAAAAAAGTGCTTTTAACTTAACCAAAAATGGCCACTGGTGTGTCTTAAAGTCCAAAAGTTTAAATAAAGCTTCAATTCAAATAAAATTAAATAATAATGTACAGTTTATAAAAGATTCAGTTCATATATTCCTGATTGCAGTGCAGGAACGTGAGCATTTTGACATGCACTGGTGTGAGGCTGGCTCTCTTCTTTGAGACAGTGTTCCCAGCTGCTGAGAAGAGACACTCAGAGGGAGTGGAGGTAACAGGAATACACAAGAATGATTTTGCCAATGAGGCAAGAATGGGATACTTTGCCTCATTCGCCTTCCACCAAGACAGAGGATTTTCTGTCTTCGAGATGGGCTGCTCTCCAAAGAACATCAACACCTGGCATGGGATAACAGACAAACATTAGCCAGTTGGCTACATCTGAAATGTTTAATATTGACATGTTTAATATGCACTATTCTTATTTCAATGAATGAAATCTTACTTCATTAGTGATCAGTTGTTTGTGAGAATCTTCTTCAGTGTTCTCATTGTCGCTGTCTGTTGAGTCACATCCAAGCTTTGAATCAAGAGCTAGTAGAGATCTATTTGAAGTTCTCTCAGCTGAAGTTGAAGTCCCTTCATCATCTGGTCCTGTTGCTTCTTTGTGCCCCGTGGCAAACTGGTTGTTTTGAGTAATACTCCCATTAATGGACTGGAGGGGCAGATCCTGTATTTTGTTCTGAACACTGAACCTCTCTTCTGGTTTCAGGAATTTCAACTTTCGAAAACGTGGGTCTAGTGCAATTGCAGTGATCAGTTTGTTTGGATCATCATCTTTTAAGGTGACCTCTCTTGACCAACGTGCAGTGATCTCCTCTAAAGCAGCTGCCTGGAAGGCCTGCACAGCAGCTTTATCATAAGCAGTGTGGGTGGATTTCAGAAGCTCTTTGACCAGTGGAGGCAGAGCAGAGACAGTCACATAGCTTTCCCCACTCAAGTAGACTTTAGCATATTCAAAGTCCTGGAGAGCTTTAGTCAGCTCTTCTAAAATGATCCACTGATCAGCTTTGAGGTCTAGGTGTTGTTTCCCTCTTTGTGGTACTGTTGGGTCAGACAGAGTTGCAGTCAGTGGCCATCTTTGCTCCAGGAGGCAAGTTATCATATAATAAGCGCTGTTCCACCTGGTAGAGACATCTTGGACAAGTTTGTGCTCCTGGGTCCCCATTTGTTTCTGCTTGGTCTTCAGCTTTCTTGAAGCCAGTTCACTTTGTTTGAAGTGCTCTACAAGACAACTTGCTGCTCCAAGTGCTTTACTGATCTGAGGGTGTTTCAGTGCATTATTGATCACCAACTGCAAAGTTTGGCCTGCACAGCGGATGGACATCCACCCATGTTTTTCCTGCAAAATGTTAGCAGCCAGGACAACATTTGAACCACTGTCATGAACAACTGCCACAATTTTGCTTGGAGGGATCTCAAACTTTTCCACAGCCTGCATAATCCATGCAGCAATGTTTGTCCAAGTGTGTCGTTCTTCTAATGGCATGGTTGTGAGGCTGACGCTAATGAGCTTCCAATCATCACTTATAAAGTGACAAGTGATACCAAGCTAAGCCTTTGTGGCAACACTGGTCCAGGCATCAGCTGTCAGGGCAATCTTGTTGTTGGCTGATTTAAGAACAGTTTTCATCTGAGTAATAGCAGATTGGTACTTCCCGTCAATGAGCTTTGTAAAATGAGTTCTGGAGGGTAAGGTATAGCCTGGATGAAATGTATTTATGTAAATTTCCCCTTGGGATTAATAAATCTATCTAATCTATCTATTTTATCTATCTAATCTAATCTATCTAATCTATCTAATCTATCTTATCTATCGGCCTGATCTTCAACCATAGATATAGGTTGTATGTCATTGACAATCATGTTTAGGATGCTTTCTGTAAACACTTAAGCCATTTAAGCCGTGCAAGAGCCTCTCTTCAGGATAAACTCGTCTACATGCCTTTGCTTAGTACAACTAAAACATAAAGAGCAACAGAGAAAGATGTTTTAATCATCACACTCTGAAGGAAAAGTGTTGTAGTTTATCGCATCATGTACTATATTATGCTAAAATAAAAAAGTAATGGACTAAAATATGTAACAAGCTAATTACTGATATGCTCCAAAACACAAGTTACCTAACATTAGTTAGAGATGGTTTACTATTCATATGAACACAAATATTATTAAAACTAGGACGGTTCAACTACTCCTATTCACTCGTTTACTATAGCTCCAAACACGTTAGCAAACATGACTGAAATTATGTTTACTTAACTATCATTGTCGAAACCTTGATATATACATTATATTACAAACATCAACGTTAACACGTGACACTAACTTTACTTGCTAAAACTTACCTCTCAAGTGACGGCGGCATCACAGCTCCAGGATGCTTGCATTTCAGATGCTCATGCATCGCGGTGGTGCTGCTGTGAAAAGAAAGCTCCGCTTTGCATAATCTGCATTCAACTTTTTTTTCTTTTTCGGTGAAGTGCTCCCACACTTTAGAAAGTGTATGTCTCAATTTTTTTTCCATCTCCTTCCCCCTCCTCTATCCAACTCGCCATTGCAACCACTTTTATTTTCCTCTACATTCTTCTTCTCCTCAGACTTTCTTCTTCGTTGGTAGAACTGTGTGCAGTCTTGACAAAGAATAACAAACGATACTGCCCCCAGACGTTCATGTAGTGCATTGCAGTTACAAAAACCAATGTGGTTCTTTGTGATTGGAGCCTCTATTGAAGGTTCTGTTTATGACGCGTCGATAATAAAAAAAAATCTGCGTCAACAATTTTTTGTAGTTGGAAGTCGTTGATTACGGCGACTAATTGTTGCAGCCCTAGTGGCCTGCATGATTCCAGAGTTCTGCCTGCTACTCAGTCCGACCTCCTTTTTTTGAATCCTGCACCTGGTTATTGTCCATGCACATTCTTCCTGCCATAGCATTATGTCTTCCACACACATCTATACTAATAAAAGGCAAAGCCCTCACTGACTGACTGACTCACTCACTCACTTACTCACTGACTCATCACTAATTCTCCAACTTATTATTGGCATATTTTCCCTCAGTTTAAAAAGGTTTCATTTTCTTCTTAATAAAAATTTTAATGCAGTACTTTGCCACTGCGAAGCGCGGGTATTTTGCTAGTTCTTAAATATGTATTGGTCAGAATAAATCAGGATTCCAAATTGACCATGTGGAGTAATGAATGTGGGTGTGTGAGTGAACCTGCAGTGTACCAGATGGTTCCAACTTTGTGTCTAGTGCTACTGGGATGCACTCTAATTTCTTTAACCATGCATTGACTTAAGTAGGTGGACCCTGCCCGGCTTGTACCTAGTTTTCAGTCTTCATTGTGCCTTTTTTGTGCTTGTTGCATGATCAGAAATAATTGTGACTCCACTCATTTTTGATTTTTAAAAAAAAAAAAAAATTCCCCTTGAAATCAGCTGATTTATTATGAGCATGCAGATGCAAATAACAGTGACAGAGCCATTCTTTATATATTTATTTGCAACTTTTATACCTTTTTAAATAGTTGGCTCCTAAAGCATTAAAACGAATAAAGAAAAGAAACAGTAAAAAAAGAGAGAAATAATTGATGGAGTCTTGCCAAGCTGGTTATGGTTTAGTGTTGTGCTTTCTTAACTTTGCAGGAAAAAAAAAAACACCAGCTAGCTGCAAAACTAAATAACAATATTAGGTAAAAAACTAAGACTAGTCTGCCATTTAGAAATGACTCAGGTCAAACCCAGCCTTAACAGAAGTCTGTCAGTAATGCAGTAATTGAGGATGCTATTAAGTGAACATGTAGGGTTGATTTTTCAAAAAGTGTCTATTTAGATGATCTAATGTGACATTTTTCTTAACATCAGATCTCTTAATTAAAGTAAGTGAAATCCTGAATTTTTTTCTTTTTTACCCCAGTTATAGGTTAATTATTTTGTATTATGCAGTTAATGCTTTAATCTTTTTTAATTAAAGTAACATCCTGTGTGTATTGCTTATTTGTTTTTTTCCTTTTTCCTGTGTTTTAGTTACAAGCACAGAAACTCCGTCTTACCCATGGCCAAGGACATTATTATGGAGGATCCCTTCCAAACGTCAATCAAATCGGGAGCAGTTCGAGTGAATTTCAGGTTGGTCCTAGAGTGAGTAAGAGTTTTTGTCACACACAGTACTGAAGAAATTATTTACTTAAGCTTTAAGTTGTATAAATTTTGACAACTACTGCTATGGCATACTAGTGATTCAAAAGTTAGTGTACATTCAGGACACTGAATTTTTAAAAATTAATATTTGATACGGTACAGTAGAACATCTGAGCACAGCTATATTTATTGAACACTGTTGTGTTCTTTTTTGCTTTGTGACCTTCCCCACCATAACCTGTCTTCTGTGGGGGAGGAGCAAAAGCTTTAAATTCGTCAAAATTTCAGTCTCCAGTTTTCTAAGGATATCGATTTTTTTTTTTTTTTTTTTTTTTTAGGGTCCCTCGATACCAAAAACATCATCTTCTGTCTGTGTGTGTGTGTGTGTGTGTATGTGTATCTCAGTTTCTTGAGGACAGTCTAGAGCTAAAATGGCTGGACGGAAAAATACCAGACTCAAAACGTAAGCCTATTACGAGATGACGATGTGCTAATCAGTTTTTGAGCCAAATCTTGCAAGCGATCTCGAGGAACCCCCAAATACCGTAATTCTGCAATTAATTATGAATTCTTCTTGTCAATTGTTATCATAATGACCTATTTTATGATCAGAAAGACCAGCATCACAGTGGTAAATAATTACTGAAATGTTATAGAATAGTTCAAGTAACTTGGTTCCTAGGGCTCAAGACTACGGACTCTCATGTCCCAGTTTTTATGTAGCAGTTTTGTAATATCTTGCCTCATTTAGCCTGATGCAGTCATGTGAAAAGTAACTACACCCCATGAAATTTTTTTTATTATTTTTCAGTATACTGTATATGAGCATATTAAGATTTAATCTTCATTTAAACAGTATCTTTAGATAGACAGTGATGCAATTTAGGAAAAAAGCAATGAAATTTTGACTTTGCAATAAAGTATTCAATGAAAAATTAACAGATATGCCATTTCTATATGGAGGGCAGAAAGTAAGTACGCATTTGGCTCAAATTGCTGGTATTGCTGCCTTTGACAGAAACAACCTGAAGATGGCATTTCCTATAATGCTTGTAATCATTTGCATCTGATCTGGTATACAGTATCTGATTCTACTTTTAGATATCTGAGGTAATGATAAAATGTAGGCGTGTACCTACTTTTTCCCCCATGAGAAATCTGAATTTATACTTATTAAAATTATACATGGACTACAAAATGTAAATGTGATGTAAAGTTTGTTATATCACTTTTATCTAAAGATACTGTTTAAATGGAGATCAGATCTTGGTATGTCACATATTGTAAAAAAGAAAAACTATGTAATGGATGTACTTACATTTTCACATTACCATATTCAGTTTAACATGTTAACTTTGTGAAAGAATGTAAAAATTTAAAATACAACCTAGGTAAGGGTTTGAGTAATGTTGCCTTGAACAATATGTTTGTTTATAAATGCTGTATGTTTATTGTATACTGTGTGTTAGATATTGAATGCATAAATACATCATTTGGAGTAGATTTATAACATGATTTTGACAGTGAAAATTATAACATTACAAAATGACCTTTGTCATTCATAGAATTTTTCAGTCATTAGAATAGTTTATTATTCATTAGAATTATATTCTTTGCTTTGTGGTCCTAAGAGCTTGTGGTAATAAGTGCTCAGGTTAGCCACAACAGTATCACTAACAGTAACTAACCCAGTTTTAGACACAGCAAGCAAAATGCCATACATATCAATGTCAGGTTTCACCAAACAATTAAAATCCTACAATCAATAAATACCATTTATTAAAAAATAAGTATATGGTTCTGGCATCAGCAACTCAAGACCCTATGAACTAAATAAGAAGGTTGAGAAATTGGATAGATTTTTCCTTCACTTAGGTAGATGCAGAATTCCCTGTGTTTAATAGCATATATTCAGATTGTAAAAGAATTACAGTTTCACATGGTTTCTTTCACAAAAATACACTTTCTTTAATAGATTACACATTTTCGTGTATGTTCCCATTTTAAATTTCATGTTTTAATTGTCTGTGACTCGGGTGGCATCATAGTGTAATGGTTTATCTTGATTGCCTAAATTCTTTGCAACGTGCAAGTTTGATCCTAGATGTAAAGAAGTTCAGTGAAAAAAATCACTTAAAAAATGGATATTGTACATCAGACAAATATCTTTAACAGCCTCATTTTTTCAGTCCCCAGAGGTTAAAATGTGTATTTATACACTATATTAAAATGATATATTTAAGATATTAAACATTCTAATTTCAGTAATAGGCAAACAGCCCTACTAGAAAGATAAAAGACAATTTATTTGCATATGCAAGCTAATTGAAAACTTTGGACCTTGTAACCAGTGGGTGCTCCCACACAGAGAAAATAGTGCTTTTGTACTTTATCTACAGTATAGAATATGTATAACACCTAGGGACCTAGACTGGCCAGAAACAGCCCTGCTCGACAAAGACTTTCTTAGAGTGAAGTGTAGATGATGCATTGATGTTTGTGTCATGAATTATAACTTTGACAGCTCCAAAAAAGACAAGAATTTGATTATTGTGGATATTGTTGAGATACTTGAAAATCATTTCCATGACAGCTTTAATGGCTTGAATTACAAATGAATTACAAACAGTAGATTTTTGCAATATGGCCAAAAATATTATCACGATAATTTTTGCTGCATTGATCAATCATCATTCATCACAATATAGAAGTTTATATTACTGTAAGACTCTCTTAATACTACAGACTGAATAAACAAGATGTTTATCTTAATTTAAATTTATTTATTATCAACAAATAAGACACACAAACAATGTACATACAAAATTTCCTTAACAAAAAATGAAACGTTTTCAATTAAATAATTACACTTACTTACAGCAGCTCAAATTAACAAGGTATGCTACAATGCAAGTTTAGCAGTGATAATATATTTAAGTGCAAAAATTATAGTAATATACACTTATTATATAGTTATATTTTACTAATATAATAATAACAGTTATTAAACATCAAAAGAAATGTAGCTAATTGCGTCTGTTATAAACAGCCTTATGTATGGGTAAACATAAAATGATTTTATGTATTCGAAGTACTGTAGATGATCCCATTTTCTCAGTGACACAGTTTTGACAGTGCTTGCCCATGCTGTTTGTTGTTATACAAACCTAACAATCCTCTCTAAGCCCCAAGATGAAAGGGCTTCGTCGAGCACCATTGAGATTGTTTCGGCCATTTGATACTCAGCACTGTGTAAACTACTTTCTGCGTCAAAGTAGTGTATAATAAGAATTATATATGGCTCCGAGGTTCAACTCAAACATAAATCTGTGAAAGTGGCAAAATATCTTTCAACACAGTTTTCAACTTCACCAGACATTCAGTATAAAGCTGCGGTAAGTGCAGTGTAAGAAAATGTTATCAGTTAGAAAGTTGATACCTCGAGTCAAGGACTATCGAAAGTTTCCTGAAGCCTTCTTTTAAAACAACACTTACTTGGAAATCTGGCATCCTGTATTTTGCTGTGAAGTTTAAGATTGCATTCATAACATCCTGGTGACTTTTTGATTCTTGGTTATATGGGGTCATGACTACAAACGTTGACACAAGGAACTGCTGTCTAGATATAGCACCACTGCTTGAATGCTTGCTAGGCACATCAGTTTATTGTTTTTTTCTGACAGTCTTCATACAGTATTTGATTGGATGGTACCATTTTTTGTAGGTACTTGATCACAGTATATATTACATATTGGGTTTATTTGTGTTTGATCTGATTTTTGATAACTGAACCACTACATATTTTTGATGATGTGTGCCCTATTTTTAGTATTATCTCTTCATCAGTAACTGACACGTTTTCCTCCTCAGCTTCACTTGCCAGGTAACCCGTCTTTGTGTGATATCTCTCCTCACACTATTCAGGACCACAATAGTAAAAATTACAGGAAAGGCTAATTCATGGGGACATATGGAAGTGCAGCAGTTTTGGCTGCTTTTCTGGGGCCTCATGTATAAATGATGCGTACGCACAAAAATGTTGCGTACACCTGTTTCCACGCTCACATCGCGATGTATAAAAACTAAACTTGGTTTAAAACCATGCACATTTTCACGCCAGCTCAATCCCTGGTGTACGCAAGTTCTCTGCTCAGTTTTACAAACTGGTGGCACCAAGCATCAAAGCAGTACTACAGTTCCAGTGTGGTTTCCCTTTCTTTTTTAGATCTACATCCCTGACGAGGCTATATCAAATACACTGAAATTAACTACATATCGTTTATTAGTTTAAGGCATCTGATTGTAATTAACCTGTAACAATATAATGGTCCGCAAAATGGCCAAACTATTCCAAATACCATAGCTGCTTTAGCGTTGTTACTCTCACTGCACCACTCAGAGTATTTATCCCACTGTATCTGAGTGTGGAATCATAGCTCTACAGCAGCTGATCAGAAAGAGAATTATCAATTAATGCAAAGCAGAGTACTTAATGCAAAGTACAAAGCGCATTTTTTTGAGATCTCTAGTAGACACTCAGACTTGTTTTCTGCCCTTTTTCCCCCCGATTCTCCTAAGCTTTTCTGTCTTTTTCATGTTTATGCCAGGGCTAACTTCACACTCACGCTATTTCTGTTAAATTTCTTTTTTTTGTTCAGTGCTTTTAGAACACTTTTTTCATGTTTTTTTTTTTCTTTCTTTCTTTAAGAATAATCTACTGTAGATTGTTTGGTCTGCCATTTCAGGGATCTGATCTGCCATAATTCCGTATTAATTGGATTGAAATTCTGCAGTAGGAATGTAGGTGTCATCTCATTTATTTTGAGACAAAAGTAAAATACCTCAAAGTGACATTGTTGACCAAAATATCAATATGTATATCCAGAGACAATTGCTAAAGAACAGTTGACCCTGTTTCCTGTATAATTACATTTGCTAAATTATATTGATGCCCTTAGTCAAATTGATACTGTGCTTTGAGCTATGTGATTTTTTTTTTTTTTTAACTCTTAAACAAAGCAAGTGCTGACAAACCTTTAAAGCAATAGTGTGGAGCATTTGGAGAAAATATTCAACTGTCTTAGCCTGCTTTCATTTTGAATATAAATTTAAGACTTGTAAATACATGAGAAATGTTCTTCAAAACGTGTCATGGCTTCTTGGATAAGGTGAAAATTTTCAAAGTACTGTAGTTGCAAAAATAATTTTGAAGAAGGATTTAACTTTTTATTTAAAATATGTATTCATACTAGTATATTTTAATATAAGATGTTAGCTGTTTATTCTCATTGAGATATTTACATTGCCAGGGTTGCCTTTAAGTGTTGGTTTTATTTTCATTTTTTTAAACTTTAATACAAATATTAGGTCATAACACTAATGAGTATTTATATATTTCTGAAATTGTACATTTATTTTGACTTTGATGTCCGTAGTACTAGGGTGTTGTATTGTGTTAACCAATATGAATGTAGACAAAGTGATTCTTGGTCCAGGAAACTTTGAAGACTACTGTACTATTCTGTTAGTAGTCAAATCCTGAAAATCTTGCTTAAATAATTATGATTTCTCTTTAAGCTCTCGTCCTCATTTTGGTCCCATAGGTGATACAGAACTAAAGGCTAAATTAAAAAAAAAAAAAAAAATGATTAAAATAAAATGATTCATTACTTTACTGCTGCAATTGAAATTCAGTATTTTGCAGTTAAAATGACACATAATCATACCCATGTAAAAAGTTGCAATGCTTTTCTTTCTTCCCTCAAAGTTGGCTGAACTGCCACATCAAATCAAATTCCCCCACCAGGCATTCTCAGATGTCCTGATTTAGTTGTTTTAAATTTGACGGACAGACTATTATCTACTAAAAAGGAGGGGTTGTTTCAACTTTGATCATAGAAAATCATTAGACAGATCAATGTGAATATCAGTACTATAATGTCTGCTTTCACTCGTTGCCTATTGTGTTGTCTAATGTGAAGGAGGTTATTTAACAAACAGATGTCTGAATTCCCCAGATTCTGCCTTTACAAGCAGGGTATTGTGTGCCCTTCTACGGCCTACTGATCGTAAGATGTTGATAAAAAACCTGCAGCCCCTCTTATTTATTTATTTATTTTTTCTTAAAGTTACAGAGGAAGACTGAGAAAGAAATAAGGATGTTAACAGCTATTGCAAAGCAATGGCTACTTTTGTACCTGGAAATGTAAAATCAGATTTGCAAAATTCACAAAAAAATGTTTTCCCTTTCCTTATTTAAAGAGATATTAAACTTTTATCATTACAAGGGAAATATAAATCATGTGGTTATATTTTAGAATAAGCTTTGTTATGTAAAGAAGTTCCTGAATCTTTCAATTTGTGGTATAATTTGGGTATGAAGCATACTTCCTTTACTAACTGAATATATTCTGCCAGAATAAGGTTTGCCCTTCACAATGATACATATACCTTGTATTTTCAAGGTCTGTGCTATGATTATTTATTTGAAAACAGTAAAAAAAAAATGAAGAAAAATAATCCTGTTTTTTTCTGTTACAGAACAGTAAAGGTGGAAATGTTAGTTGCAGATGTTACATAACATTTTTTAATTGTTCCGGACACCTTTAGAGATACTTTTTACAGTATTTGGAAGGTTATTCTGATGCTTATGATAATAATAATACTTTTTGGTAAAACATTACTGAATTTTGCAGCTTATTGATCTGAAAAAAAGAATTGTTGCTCTACATAAAGATGGCCTAGGCTATAAGAAGATTGCCAACACCCTGAAACTGAGCTGCAGCATGGTGGCCAAGACCATACAGTGGTTTAACAGGACAGGTTCCACTCAGAACAGGCTTCGCCATGGTCGATCAAAGAAGTTGAGCGCACATGCTGAGAGTCATATCCAGAGATTGTCTTTTGAAAATAGACGTATGAGTTGCTGCAGAGATTGAAGGGGTGGGGGCCAGCCTGTCAGTGCTCAGACCATACGCCGCACACTGCATCAAATTGGTCTGCATCCTCTTCTAAAGATGATGCACAAGAAAGTCCGCAAATAGTTTGTTGAAGACAAGCAGACTAAGGACATGGATTACTGGAACCATGTCCTTTGGTCTGATGAGACCAAGATAAACTTATTTGGTTCAGATTGTGTTAAGTTTGTGTGGTGGCAACCAGGTGAGGAGTTCAAAGAAAAGTGTGTCTTGCCTACAAGCATGGTGGTGGGAGTGTCATGGTTTGGGGCTGCATGAGTGCTGCTGGCACTGGGGAGCTACAGTTCATTGAGGGAACAATGAATGTCAACATGTACTGTGACATACTGGGGCAGAACATGATCCCTTCCCTATGGAAACTGGGCCGCAGGGCAGTATTCCAACATGATAATGACCCCAAACACACCTCCAAGACGACCACTGAGGGTAAAGGTGCTGGACTGGCCAAGCATGTCTCCAAACCTAAACCCTATTGAGCATCTGTGGGGCATACTCAAATGGAAGGTGGAGGAGCGCAAGGTCTCTAACATCCACCAGCTCCATGATGTCGTCATGGAGGACTGGAAGAGTGTGCCAGTGGCAACCTGTGAAGCTCATGAGAACTCCATGCCCAAGAGAGTTAAGGCAGTGCTGGAAAATAATGGTGGCCACACAAAATATTGACACTTTGAGCACAATTTGGATATTTTTCAGTTAGGGGTGTACTCACTTTTGTTGCCAGCAGTTTAGACATTAATGGCTGTGTGTTGAGTTATTTTGAGGGGACAGCAAATTTGCACTGGTATACAAGCTGTACACTGACTACTTTACATTGTATCAAAGTATCATATCTTCAGTGTTGTCCCATTAAAAGATATAATAAAATATTTACAAAAATGTGAGGGGTGTACTCACTTTTGTGAGATACTGTATATATTCATTCAGGGGCAAGTTTGGTAACAGTTGGGAAGTTTGGAGTACTGGACCTTCTTGGAGTACCTGGCGGGAATCCTGGAAAGGGTCCCAACTAGAGACTCCATAGTCGTACTGTGCGATTTCAACACCCACATGGGTAACAATGGACACACAGGGGGAGGAATGATTGGGATAGATATCCTGCCAGATCTAAACCCAAGCAGTGTTTTGTTATTGGACGTTTGTGCTAGGCATTGTTTGCCTATAACAAACAACATGTTCGAATATAAAGTGGTTCATAAGTCTACTTGGTACCATACTATATTAGGAAAAAGACCTATGATCAGTTTTATAATTGTCAGATTTGCGGCAATATGTTCTGGATTTTGTGTAAAGAGAGGGGCAGAGCTATCAGCTGATTTCCATGTGGTGGTGAGTTGGATCAGACGGTGGGAGATGTACCTGGATAGACCTGGAAAGCAAGTAGTAAGGGTGGACAGGCAACATCTAGGGGATGCCCCTGTCCAGAAGAGGCTTTCAACTTCCATCTCCAAAACAGCTTTTCTTGTGTCCTGGGAGAGGCAGGGAACATAGAGCCTGAATGGTGGTTGTTCAAAGCCTACACTGTGGAACCAGCTGCCAAGAGCTAAAGCCTGAAGGCTATAGGTGCCTCTTGAGGTGGAAAGCCAAGGACCCAATGGTGGACACTGGAGATAAGGAATGCCATCAAGTTAGAGAAGGAGGCCTTCCATGTATGGTTAGCACAGCAGACTCAACAGAGCGGTACTGACAAAAAAGCGGTGACCTTGACAATCAGGGAAGTAAAACCCCAGGTGTGGCAGGAGTGTGCAGAGACCATAGAAAGCATTGATCAGACTAAAAACCTTTTGATATAAGGGTGAATGACGTACTCGAGGACATCAGTTAATATTAAGGAGAAGTGCATTTAAAGCTGAAGCCAGGAAGCACTTCTTTATGCAAAGAGTTGTGGGACTCTGGAATTACCAAGACATGTAGTTGAAACAAAAATCTTGACAAACTATGTTCTCTTATGTAAAGAGATTCTGACAAACTATAATTTGTTTTAGAACGGGAAGGCAGGACTTCACCCAGGTTGTTCCCCAGCAAGGGTAGGAAAAATGCTGACCCAAATGGGTGATGTAGTCTGGCGGTTTGAAGGAACAATTTGGGGAACTCCTGAACCTGACAGACACACCCTCTGCGGTGGAGGCTGAGACAGCTGCTGATGGGGGATCAATGCCATTTCCCTGATGAAGATTGCTAAGCAACTCCAGAGTGGCAAGGCCTCAGGGGTGGATGAGATACACCCTGAAATGCTAAAGACTCTGGACATTGTTGTGCAGTCATGGCTTGACAATCCCTTTTAGTGTTGTGTGTCATTTGGAGTTGTGCCACTGCAGTGGCAATCTGGGGTGATGGTCCCTATTTTTAAAAAGGGGTACTGGAAGGTCCCCAAGCCATGGCAAATTGGACCAGCTGTTACCTCCAAATCTGAGGCCATTGTCTTCAGTAGGAAAAAAGTGGTTCAGTTACTTCCTCATGTGGATGAGCTTAAGTACCTCTGGGTCTTGCTCACGAGAGAGGGGAATTGGGATGTTGTAGTGCTTGCTGGTATACCGGTTCATACCAAAAACCATTTTTTATTTTTGTTATGGTTTGGATTTTTCTTATACCGCAATACCTGTTTAAATAGCCTAAACAACGTTCGGAACGTGGCGCAATGGGAAACTGTTTAAGGGGGGACCTTTTTCATTGCTGCACTGCTAAACACAAATGCAATGGAGTACATGCGTTGTGGAGGTATTGAACGGTGAAAATGGACAGAGAACATTCCGAAACTGAAGCTGTAGCAGACAATAAAGTTGAACATGATGACACAGAAGAACTTTTGCTGAAAAAAGGAGCCGTGTCTGTTGTCTGGAGATACTTTAGTTTTAAAAGGTCAGATGTGGACCATTATGTTCAAATGTGTGAATACTGTTTCTATACAGTACTACTGGATAATACTGCAAGCCAAGTTGTACTTGTTTTATTTTTTCAATACTGTTTAATGTACCTGGGTACTGTGTAATAGTGTGATGACATGTTTACTTTATTCTCAACATTTCCACTTTAATCTCAACGCTTATGTCGAGATTAAAGTCGACATGTTGACTTTATTCTTGTAATTTGTCATTAAAGTAGAACATCGTAAACTAAACTTTATGAAATGAATGGATTCTGTGTGGTGATTGCTGCCTGCGCTGCCTCTTAGTGCAGAGGAAGTCAGTTTAAGAAGCGCGTAGCAATTAACAATTGGGTCGGGGAACACTTAACATAAAGCATTTAATGTGCTACATAACTTATGATGGGGTTTGAGAAAATCTAGTAAATTTAAATATTCATTTTAAGATGAAGTTTAGTTTACAATGTTCTGCTTTAATGACAATAAACTATAAGAATAAAGTGGAAATGTTGACTTTAATCTCGACATTAATGGAGAGAATAATGTGGAAATGTTGAGAATAAAGTTAACATGTCAGCTTTATTCTCAACATATAGTTTTTTTTTTTTCTTCTCTGTGTCCATATTTTATTTTTTTCACCATGGCCCTAATACGCTTCTGTAGGGCTATACAACAAATAGCATTATGAATGCAAGCTGCAGTTTTATTATTTATATATATATATAGCTTAGCTTGAAGCAAGGTCCATATTCATGCAATTTGCCTTAATGATGGTTCAGTTGTTAAAGATGTCATCACCAAGTTGCACTTGTTTTATTTTATTTTTGTTTGCTGAATACTGTGTAATGCACCTGGGCTTGAAGTCTTGAATTGTTGAATTGTCTAGTATTGTTACTGGAAGTTGCACTATTATTTATTTTATTGTTATTATTTATTAGTTTAAATATTATGCAGTTTAATGATAGTAAAGTTGTTTAAAAAGTCACTTTAACGTGTCAGTGGACAGAGATTGTTAACATTAACAAAAAGTGTACACTTGGTTTACAAAAACTATTTACTTTTTATTCCTTTTCTAAGACATGTTCAGTGTAATACAACATTTGACAAGCACCTTTGGATATGTTACTAAGTCTAAAGGCCTCTTTGGATGATTGAAAATATGTTGTCAAAATTTTAGTTTAAGTTGTTTGCAAAATTTGTTCAATAAAAAGGCTCTATAGTTTGCCTGCAACTGTCATGCAATGTGATTCCTTCTCTTCATTAGTGCCACCACCTTTAAAACTATCACTTTATGGGGCCATGCAAACCTGTACCTGTATTAATACTTGTGTGTACATTAAAATATTTTTTTGTACAATTTTCATGACAGTGGAATAGGTTATTCTTAGCCAGTCTACTGCAGTAATTGCAGTGGAAAATGTGGTTAACATCCACTCATGCATGGGAAAAAAATACTGTTGAATACAGTGAAACCGGTATAATTTAGAAAAATACCGTGATATAGAATTTTGGTCATACCGCCCAGCACTAGGATATTATCAAGAGACAAATTGGGGTGTTGAGTGCAGTTATGAGGTCGCTATACAGATCTGTAGTGGCGAAGAAATATCTAAGCCAGAGGGCAAACCTCTAGA
Organism: Polypterus bichir lapradei; assembly: GCA_026402145.1. Taxonomy (NCBI): domain Eukaryota; kingdom Metazoa; phylum Chordata; class Cladistia; order Polypteriformes; family Polypteridae; genus Polypterus; species Polypterus bichir. Next base: position 40,707,057 of record JANRMT010062854.1, read on the forward strand.
TTTACAGTTTGATCAACCTCCCTACCCTCACCTACAGTCATAAGCTTTGAGTAATGACTGAAAAAACAAAATTGTGGGTGCAAGTGGTTGAAAATTTCTCTGATGTGTGGTTTGGTTATACCTTAGAGATAGCACATACATCTGGGAGAGACTCACAGTAAAGCCACCAACCCACCATATTGAGAGGAACCAACTGAGGTGGCCAGGCACTAGATACAGACACCTCCTGGACTCCTTACTTTGAAGGTTTTACACAGGCCATCATGTACAATATGCTGCGATCCATGCACAAGAAAATTTGATAGCAACATCAGAAAACTGAGTTGTGGGACTGTTCACACTACAAGACAGCTGACTGAAATTTCTGACGTGACAAATTCTACCGATTGTACAAAAGCCCAGTTGTAAGATACCCGCGGGCTGGGCTGGATAGTAGAAGCGATCATTAAGCAGTCTCATTTGCCAAAATCTGTTTATTCCTATACGTGTTGTTAAATTACATTCTCCCAGTTTATGCTAACAGGGAGCTACCCAGGTTTTGCATTCTGCTTATTAGGTAAAATTATAGAGATGTTGCTATAATAGATTTTCATTATTTATTGTAAATATAATTGTTGTAGAAATGCAGTATATGCATGTGTAAAATTTAATCTCTACTTTTGCTGTTAATGTTACTATTAACATAGTTAAAATGGTAACTTCAAAAGTATGTCAAAAAATAAGCAAAACAAGAATTCCCTGGAAAAATACACATTCAAAGTAATATAAAATGAAGAATATATGTGTGCGGCTATCTTACTGCTTGATAAGGGAATCTCAAAAACAAAAAAGACAACTTTTTTCATATTAAATAACCATTTGATTAAAGTTGTTGCAGGATAAGGTAACAAATGATACCAGTGTGCACCTGTTGTTTGATTCTGCATTTTTCCTTATGTAGGGAGCCTTGAACTGTCACATTATTGTGAGAAAGTCTAGTTCTGTCACAGATAGTAAACTTTTATTTTACAGTAATATTCACAGACAGTAAAATTTAGGTTGATAGGTACACAATTTGATAACTATAATTTACACTTACAAAATGGTTTCTATCAGGACATTTTAGGTGAGTAATACAAAAATAATAAAATGTAACAACTTCTTCTTTCGGCTGTTTCCGTTAGGGTTTGCCACAGCGGATCATCTTCTTCCATAAAAAATAATAAAAAACTAAATTTTTAAAGTGGCAAAAAACTAAAACTAAATAAAAACAAAAAAAATGAAAAACTAAACGAAAACTGAAATTAGAAAATGGCAATTAAAATGGAAAATTATAAATACAATCAAAATCTAAATAAATTCTAAAACACTTGCACCAGCATGTGTTGTGGTGTACCCATTTAGTGCAAACATCATAATAGACTCTACAGCATGCTTATAAACGAAACTCCGCAGTACATGTCAAACTGCTGTAGGAGAGCTTTCTTCTGAGACAAAGCCACATTCCAGCACATTAAATGTTAATTCTTTGCCTTGTGCAGAGGTGGAATTTTTTTTAGCTGATGATCTTTGATATTCTGGAATATTCAGATTTTCCCAAACTTCGGGTGTGTGTTTTTTTTTTTTAAAGGTTGCTCAGTTTGGTTCCACGCAGCTGGCTTAACGAACCATTATCTTAGCCTCTGATATACAGTGCATTCTTCTCTTGTCATCTCTGACTCTACCCCCCATACAACTTCTTAAGCTTCATTTTAACCTTGCCCACTCAATTTTTACATTTTTTAAGTTCATCCAACTCCAATGCTACATTTCAAAACCAACTCATTTATTCAATCTCTGGTCTGTATTCAATTGATTGTCATTCAGACTAACATGTCCAAATATTTCATTGACATCCTGGACATAAAACCTGAGCATGATTCTGGCTTAGAAATCTATGGTACTATGGTTAAGCGTGAGTATTCAATTACCGTAGATCCCGGAATACAAGCCGAGAATTTCGTCCTAGATTTTTGGCTTGGAGTTTGGGGGTCGGTTTATACAACGAGTATCATTTCAGATTCAAGATTTCCAGCGCAATGCCGGTTTTGCCGATGAATATGGAAGTAAATAATGACGAAACCACAGAGCCATCTTTCAGATGAAGAAGTAACTTTGCATGCGGGTACTTTAAATTAAATAAAAAATGTATTCAAAAAAGTGTTTTAGTTGTTGATTTTATTAATAAAATTTATAATAAATTATCGGGAAGTTTAAAATAAAATTTTTTATTTTGATTTACGATCCACATCTTGCGTTACGAAACGGATCCGGTCACGTGTATCCGCTTGCGCGATTGTAAACAAACAACCGAGAGCGTTAGTAGCGTCAGTCGGAGCCCAGATACATGTGTTTGTGGATGTAATTTCGAAACGAAGATGGACATTGTGTGGAAATATCTCCTCCTCCTCCCTTCCTGCAGCCCAAAGATGTCAAATTAAATGGTGAGTACAATATGAAATTGTTTCTAGAATAGAATGCCTTTTACTGTCACTATACGCATCTACAATGAGATTAAAAGCAGCTCCTTCAATGCAGAAAAAAGTTCTGTATAGGGCTTGTATGGTTGTTTTTTAGCCTTAGCATAACGCTGTATCTGTGGCCCCGCTTCTGCTTTCTTTCCCTCCTCCGTCTGTGTCGTCTCCTAGACTCGACAACAATCCACGGAGAGCCCGCTGGTCTCGCTATGTTGTCTGGGATGTTGTGCGTGTGATGAAAAACACTCGAAACAGATGTCTGGCTCTGGACACCGATGTCTATAAGGTTCGGAATGGTGTAGCGGATGTTCGCCGAACCGATCGTGCACAAACAAGGACAAAAAAAAAAGTACAAAAACAACAAAAAAGTGCACTGAAAAGGAGAGCCCTGAGCCGCTGCGACCATGCGCGCCGCCATGCTCCTAGCTTAATCGAAGTAGGCTAGGCACTTTTTATAACTTTTTGGTTAGTACATTAGAAAAATTATTGGTGTTTTGGTAAATTATGCACATTATACAACCCTTTTTTATTATGAAAAGGTTAAGTAAGTGTTGCAGTGGGAGGTTCGGAACTTATTATGGGTTAGCCTTTGCGAACGAATTAAGTTCGTAAGTCAAGGGTCCACTGTATTGCGTATTTAAGTTAATCAAATATATAACAAGTCTCCGGAAATCCACCCGCCGATGTACCGTATTTGCGTATATAGTTTCAACACAAAGGTTCCATTTTACCAAACATCTCCGCAATCACTTCCTGGTTTCCATCAAAAATGCCGGCAGTCTCAAATTCTCGCCGATAAACATTATAAATATACCCGAAGAGACACTTTTAAGGAAATTTAGAAAATTTTGCTTGGAGAAGGGGGTCGGCTTAAATACCGGTCATCGGCAAATACATGTAATTTATTAGGTAGAGAAGGGGATCGGCTAATATACCGGGTCGGCTTGTATTCCGGGATCTACGGTATCTGATATACAGTGTAAAGCCCAAATAACTATTGAAACAGTATTCTCTTGCCATCTATCTTTCCCTAGTGGTACGGCAGTGATTCTAAGAGGAAGAAAGAAATAATTACACCAGCTTCTTTTTAATATCGGCTGAGCACTCACAATAATGCAATATTCAAAAGAGAGCATCTAGCGAAAGCATGATGCAGCTAGGGGTTGCTGCAGTCAACTCTGGCCACTCCAAGAGAGAATGCGAAAGGCATATTTGCTAGGTACAGGCAGTAGTGATGTCTTCCATCCATCTATAGGTGAGCTTTACTGTTCAGTGCAGGTGCCAATGCTTTATACTTTTTCAGCTTCCAAAATAAACACATATGTTTTCCAAACATGAGATTCATTAACAGAGACACTCAAAATAGTAGACAATGACACCTGGCCATGTATTGATCATCACTAAACAAGGGAGCACAGCAGCACATCCAAAATCCTGAGTGAGTCATCTTCCACTTGTTTCTTCCCATCTCCCTGTCAAATTCTGCTTGTAAGCTAATTTGCGTGGTTTTAGCTGCATTTATTTATAGCCACAATTGCCCTTTTTAAATAAAGTAATCTGGTTACAGCTACCCTAAGGTAACTCAAATGATATTCATGAGTGGGGCATGTAAATAAGTTGTGAAGCCAATTTTACAACAAACTGGAACCAAATCATTAGTTGAATGAAGTGATAGTGATGACAGTGTGAATTTGGTCAACAGACTAACACAGATAATGATAATGATGCAAATGGCACTGTACATATGAACCTCCTTGATATTCCAGGTTAATTCAATGGCCTGAAGGTTCACCATGGTGTGACAGTAGCTGTGAAAAAAGGACACATGATAGTGATCAAGTAGAAAGAGAAGAAGGAAGTTAACCACCTAAGCATTGTTCAAGATGTTATAGCTGTCAATGGTCATGTCACTGGAAATGTAGAAGTCAATAAGCTACACTAGCATAAGGGGCATTTCCATTGTACGGATCACACACTGTCTTTCTATTCTGTCATGCAGAAGCATCAGAAAAAATAGAAGAGTATGCAAAGAAACACGCTTTCACTATCCCTATTGCAATGTCGGGCTGTGTGTTGGTGACTGTTCCAAAACATATCACATGAAGTGTAAGAAATCTGCATCAGAACAGTAATGGATATTAGACATACCTTACTGCATTTATGTTGATATTTTGACATAAACACACTCTTAGTTTTGTGAGTGTTTATTTTTTATGAAAAGTTTCAAATTGAGTATCTGTTTACTGCAGTATATTTGGTGGTGTTTTTTGCAAGTCTACTTGTGTCATTATGGTATCAGTGACTTTCAAACAAATCTCCATTGTGGATTCTAGATTCATAAATGCTTCCAATATCCAAAGGATTTAAATGTTTACTGAATGCTTAAAATTATGATTGTGTTTTTCTGTCTACAGGGTACTTTCAGCTCAAGCCTGGATGTGACACGTGGAACACGACATCGTGGACTAGTGGACAGAGTTCAGAGGGAGCGCCGTTTAATATCACCTCTGCGACATTACCGCCGACAAGTATCCTTATGATATGTATCATTACATTTCTGGGTGTACATTCTGGAGGCAACTGGTTTACAGATTTTTGCATCAGTAGGATTGCATTGTTATATAGTATATGCTGAAGGCTGCTGGAGCCATATGATAAATGTTGAGCATGGTGCTGTTTGTTGAAAATGTCTTTGAAACCTGTTGTTATCAGGTAGCTTGTTTCAAATTTGGATATTAAATGACAGCATTATGAGCATCAACATAGGAAGGAAAAATGTAAATCAATAGTCTATTCCTTATGGGAGGAGGAAATAGGTCTTAAGCTGTAATCAAGTGAACAAAATACAATGTAACAGAAATACATTATATAATTTACTTAAGATATTTTGACACTCAATTTTAATTTTTTTTGGGGACTTTATGATTTTTTTTCCAATTTCATTTCACATTGCCAGCTTATACTTTTAGTTAGGCAACAACAATTTCCAATAAACAATGCTTCAGTTTCTTAAGAATATGAATGAAATATGTATAATTAAAAGGTTTAAATGATGTAGTTTTACATTTTTTTTAAATAATATTTCTAGTATTTTTAAGTTAACAAATTACACAGCCACAAAAGGCACAGAATAGAACACTTCTTTATTATTCCTGTTTTATATATTTAGTTATTTTAGTATTTGTATATGTGTTTCCTCTCTTTTTAATAGCCTGCTTGGTAAAACTATTTGCAAACCATTTGTTGAAAAAACATTTGGTGGAAATGTGTGTTAAATTAAATATTGTCCGTTCCTCTTAATGTATAGATTATGCTTTTAAGAATAGCTAAATTAGATGTAAGGCTTAATTTTAAAAATAATTTTTATGATTAAGAAGTTACTAGGACTGTCTACTGAGTCATTCAGTTTTCTCAAGAGTTCTAGTAATGTTGTCTGTCAGATAAGAATGTTGGGGACTACAGGTGTAGTGTGTCCTGAATCCTAAAAGAGGGAAATATATGTGGGGTTGGTGGTGGTAATGGAAAGTTATCCATTGTTTCTCTGTTTTTGTAGTTGAAATGAATGATTTTGGCTCAGGCTGTAATTGTTGTCTCTAAGTTCCTTTAAGGATTATTGTATGGGTTGCAGCTCTTTCTTTTGCAGTTTCACTAAAATACTGTTGATGATTATAACTTCAGTGCATGAATTACTGTTTTTGCTAGATTATAATCCACCAACATTTTTAGATAGATTGGATAGAAATTTGTCTACAGGGGAAATTTAGCTTTTTACAAAAGCTCTTTAAATAAGTAAGTACATAAATAGGTAGATAAGTACGTAAGTAAATAAATAAATATAAACACAATGGAATGACTATAAAGCAAGATAATTCAAAAAGAAAGCAAAGTTCTGATGTGGACTTTACAGTCACAGTGAGGCATTATGCAGATGTATTGCTGTTGTTATAAAGAAGCCCTAGTAGTGTTACTTGATACACTTCTGCTGAATGATTAGTTAACTGAAAGTACTCATGGTTCGTGTGTCAGAGAGAGGATGTGCAGCATTGTTCATAATGACACTGAGTTTTGTTTTAATTCCCTCCTCCGCCATAACCTCTGTGAGGTCCAAAGTGCGTCCTAAACTGACCTTGCTCTTTTAATTAACTTGTTGATTCAGTGGGCCTCTCTTGAACTGATATTACCAGTCAGCACACCACAGCATAGAAAATTACACTTAACATCATAACGTTATAGAAGATATGAAGGATGCCACTTCCCACATTAAAGGAACACCATCTTCTAAGCAAAAATAACCTACTCTGCCCTTTCTTTAAGACAGAAGTTCATAATTTTTCAATGGGCTTTTGACAAAAATGTCTCAGAAAATGTTTAAGCATTATGTTGCTAAGAAGTACTAAAGAATTTGGCTCATTATAAAGTAAATTTTAAAAACCTAGTATTTATTTACTAGATGACAGAAGAAACGTTTGATTGCCAGTTTAACTTTGAGCAGAAATTGTAAAATTCCTATAAATATATTAAAACTGTATTTTTTTAATGCCATCTGATAGCTCAGAGTAATTGTTCTTGTTGTCTGATAGTTTTCCAAGTTCTCTCTCTCAGCTAAACTGATGTTGCCCTGTATTCTATGGAAATCTGCTTGGCATACTTGTTATGTAAATGTATTTGTGTAGCACCATTTTTTTTTTTTTATCTCTCTTCAAATTTTTATATTCTCGTTTTTTTTGACTGAACATTATTTGGTTTAACTTGAGTTTATTTTTTGAGGTGGGTTAGCCCAAGTAGCTGAAGAGAAGTACCGTTTGTTGATTTTTTTTTCATATGTTTCCTTTTGATTTGTATTTTGGTTATATCATTTTTAAAAAAAGTTTTTTTATAGTTATGAACACTGCACAGAAATATTACAATAGAATCCCCAATGTTTCCATTCAGCATGTAAACATTCAGAAGTTCCTTTTATTTTATAAAATTAAATCTTCCATTTGGCAAATGTTCTGATTGTTGTTATTATATTAAATATACATTAGTGGGAATATTAGATATGGTTCATTCCATGTCCAATCACCAAATGGCCCACGCACTTTGGACTGAAAACATTCTGCAAAAATTACCAGGTGTACCCATGTTAGTCGGGAGACACTCTAAATTTTTTTCATGTAAGTCAACACCTAAACAAGATACAGTCAGTTTACCGAGGGGAGGGTGGCATCGATTTTATCTGGCCTCATTTTTTCAGCAAACTTCACAAGTCCATAGCTCGAAAACTAAACCACCGAGCAGGCTCAGACTTTGCACGCTGGTACATTAATTGGTATAGTATATGACAAAGTTAACACATTTGCTCCAGATGAACCTGCATTCTCAAAGCAGCCCCTTGAGATTGACCACAATTTAATTTGAGTTTTTGGCTTAGCTATGTTTAGGACTCAGAAACACACGTTTGTAACCAACAGAGACTTTTGGTCTTTATTTCCCCCCTTATTCAGATAATTATATAGGCTTTCTGAAAAAGCAATAAACAGAAAAGTAGCTGTATCAGGGTTTGAAGAGCAAACCTCTCAAATCCAAAAAATCATTTTGGATTTCACTTTCTGAGCACCCTAACGGCATGTGGGAATATTCAGATAATTTAAATATTTTTCATTTATTCTACATTGTTTTTTCTTTCTTTCGTCAAAACACATACCATACTTTTCTTATGCAGATATTTCATGTTTATTTTCCACCCTAAACATAGGCTAAATGCAACATGCGTCAGTAATGATAATCATTGAGTTTTCTGTCAGTAAGTTATTAAAAATGTCAAACTTTTTTTCATATAAAATGAAGATGTCCTATCTCATGATGCTGAACCGAGAATACAATTCTCCATGGCCAAAAGATCACCTGGTACTCGAATACCACTGTTACATCCCTACAGAAGATGGCAAACTCAAAGTCAGGTGTCTGGTGAAGACAGTCAATTGACTGTCTGAGTATTCACCACTGAAGCAGCAGCTGAGACCCTTCCATCTGATGATTGGTGTGATTTGTGACAAGGAGTGAAGTGGAATCAGACATCCTGATATGTTTCATGCATCCAGACTATCCTGTACAGTCTTTCCATTGGCCATCTAGAGACTATATTTGTTGGTTGCCATTACAGTGTGTCATTGCACTCCAGGCAATACCATGTTGATCTCAAAGACAAAAATGCTGTACACTCTGCACTTTGGTTGAAACAGAAGTGAAATGGGTCACATTCTTGCTGCTGCAGTAGCAAGATATTGATATTTCATTATAACTAGTGTTGTTTTTAATGATAAATTAAGCAGCTAGTGTTCATGTGTTGTACTTATTGTGCCTTTGGTGATTTATTTTTTTCCATTAATCCTGTACCCAAGTTAGTGATGAAGAACTTGATAGTTATCATTACTGACAAATGATGAATTTAAGCCACGTTTAGATTGGAAAATAAAAATAAGAGATTCACATAAGAAAAGTAAGGCTTGTTTTTGAGAAAGAAGGAACCATGTAGGATACAGGAAAAGCTTTTTTTTTTTTTCTCTCCAAATGTCTGGGCATTCCCACAGTACATTAAGATGATTCTGATCTTTCGACCCAAACTGATTTTTAAGAGGTCTGCTAGTCAAACCCTGATGCAGTTTCTTTTTTGTTTATAACATTTTGGAAAGCCCTGTGTAGATATCTAAACATGGAAAAAAGTTCAGCCGGTTGTATTCGTTAGAAATATGCTTTCTGAAAGCCTAAACATGGTGAAACTAAAGACGTAAAGTATTATTATTATTCTTTTTGGATTTTTGAAGGTCTGATCTTACCAAATGATGTCATCTGGGCCAAACATTTTAATTTTGTTACTTACTATACAAATAAAGGTATCAGTATGCAAAATGTGAGCCTTTTAGGTGGTTTAGATCTTGAGATACGATCTTGTGAAACTGATGTAAAAATAAACCTGGTGCTAAATTTGACACCCCTCTCCCCTCACAAAATTGGAAGTATCATGGAAAGTATTAATCTTACATCAAAATAATTTTACAGGGTGTCTGCTGGATTACACATGTACACCTGGTATTTTTTTCAGAATTTTTTGAAAGAAAGTATGTGGGATTTCTGGAAAATCGGTTGATTTGAAATGGAATGACCCATATCAAAGTGTTTTGTTCTGTGTTTTTACCTTTGCTTAAATAAAACATGTAGTCCCTAATGTTGCAATATACATGCTACAGGAGTTATATTTTTTTTGTATTGCATTACATAAATGGCCCAATAGTGTCTTAGAAATGTAATCAGAGTTATTGTTTTCTTTGACCCCTACAATAGTCAACAACAAAATATAGTATATAGACAAAAATGTTAATACAGTATATCTCAGTAAAAAATAAAATGAGAGGTTATATGGATAATTGGAATACATTAATTTTATTTTTGTAGCATGCGCCTTCTTAATTTTACACTTCTTAATTTTATAGGTTTACTCAACTTTGCTAAGCAAATTACAGAAGAGAGTTAGAATTTAAGTATAAGAAAAGCCCCCAGATTTTCAGATATTATACTTAGAAAGTATCAGAATGAAGGAAATATAGTGTTTCAGATGGGAGGTATTTAAAACTATTGAAGTTGATTTGGGAAAATAATGCATAGACAGAGAATCCTACCCCATGTTTACAGCTCGTAACTTCATGTTTTAGAAAATGAATACCATGTCTCTTCTGGCTAGGCTTTCTGTTTTTATTATATGTTTATAGTGTATTATAAACAATTCTGTCATTAAGCACAGTGTTGGACTTGAGGATACAATTTAAGTTCTTCAGATAAGCTCAATATTGATTAATTGCAAATTTCATACCATTTTTTATCAGCACCTTGACAAAAGTGAGCAGATTGACAGTTCTCCATACAGCTCTGCCTATTTGTCTCCACCTGCTGATGCCAGTTGGAGAAGGTAAGGATATAACACCCTCCTCCACTGTCTTCATTTCTGAACTTTTCTTTAGCAAGATAGCAATGATGAACACATATTTTAGACTGAGCTTTGCATAATTTAAACCAAATATATATAAACTTGGGGCAATTCATTAAAGTTATGATTGTAGTTTACGGTTTTCTTTCATCAGTATAAAATGTAGTACTTTCTCCCCCAAAGACTTCTCATGATTTAAAATTACAACTTTGCATTTAGAATATGCTCCTGTATCATATTTATAGAGAATACTGTAATATCTACAAAACTCATATGATTATGCTGACCAAGTAATAGCTGGTAATCATATTTTTATAAATATGTATTTTAATCAGTCCATGAATTTTGTATATTTATATTTACATTTGGAACACCATGTCTGCTAATTTATGATATTATTTATATTTTAAGTTGTCCTGTACCTTATGTAACATCATTATTGACATCAAACTGATAATAGCCATATTCTCTGCTGACTTACTAAACTCCTAAAATTGGCTCCTGACATTTTTAATGGTAATAGGTGAATATTTTTATATTGAACTTTTGTTTGTAGAGCTTTAAAGTAGAAATAATGTTTAAAATAATTACAAGTTTGTGTTACATTCACTTATAACTATTGAATACTGCTTCTTCTGCTCTTCAGTTATTGACAGGTTTCCCTCTTATGCTCTTCACTTTTTTCCATACCTTCTTTTTCCGTGCTGGCCTACTTTTCTATCTACTGCAGTCAAATGGCAAAGCATGTTTTCTGCTAAGATATGTCTCCTCATGCCATGTGTAATATTTATTGATAGTGTGTACACCATATATTGCAGCCTTAAAATAACAAATAGCTGATTCATTTGACTTTGAGTGTTTATAAAGGCGCCCAATGAATACATTGTATTTAAAAGAAAGATGCTGATTGATTTCTCTGACTGCTACACACATTATAAGTGGGTATGTTCTATGTATATTATACATAAAGCCTATTAGGTCATTAAGTCTGAAGACATACAGCCATAATTGATGTCTTGGTGATGTTCCTTTAAATATGTTTAAAGAAACTTAATGTGTCCTACAAGGTCAAATTAAAATAAGTGGGAGTTCAGGGTGTAGCGTGTAGCGTGTAGATGGGTACAAAATTGACTCAGACACAGGAATCAGAAGGTGATGGTGTGAGAAACCCTATCAGAATTGGCTGATGTTAATAGGGGTGTTCCACAGGGGGCAGTGTTAGGGCCACTGCTGTTTTTAATATATATAAATTATTTTGACAGGAATATAATTATCAAACTGGTTAAGATTGTAGTTGATATGAAGTTAGATAATCTAGAATCTGTTGAATCATTACAGAGGAACTAGGACAGTATACAGGTCTGGGCAGATTAGTGGCATATAAAAGTTAATGTAAGTAAAAGTATTACATGTAGGAAGTAAAAATGTTTGAATACACAATGGGAGGTCTGAACGTTGACAGTACAACTTATGAGAAGGATTTAGGAGTCATAGTGGACTTGTCACTATCAACTGCCAGAAGCCATTAAGAAGGCTAACAGAATGTTCGGTTATATAGCACAATGGGTAGAGTTTATAATGCACTGAGTAGACCTCCACTGGAACACTGTGTACAGTTTTAATCTCCAGGCTTTAAAAAGGACATAGCAGCACTGGAAAACGTCCAGATAGAGCAACTAGGCTGATTCTAGGGCTACAAGGGATGAGTTATGAGAACACATGGAGTAAGTTACCAAGTAGTGTGATAGACAGTAGGACTTTAGGGACTTTCAAAACTAGATAATGTTATTTTAGAAGAATTAAGTGGATAGGACTAATGAGCTTTATTGGGTTGAATGGCCTGTTCTTGTCTAGAATGTTCTAATGTCCCTGATATAGGAAATAACTGGTAGCATTCTGATGCAGATCATGGAATAAATTACAATAGAAGTTAATGTATAGGATATATTATGATAAGATTTTTTTATTTTAAAGGCATGGTATATTACCAGTTATCAATCAGCCTTTAGTTTGCAATGATTTAGTAACAACTTGCACCATCACAAGATGTTTATAGTATAGAATCATTGTAAGAAATAATTAGATTGATTAGAATAAATCATGTCCCTTTTTTGTGTTATCTTCGTGCAGCTTCAAATTGGTCTTTGAATCATCTTTTTGTTTTGTGTTGACAAATGATTCATTTGTACTTCATGGCTCCCTGAGTTGTCTGTCTAGACAAAGAAAACAAGTCTCTGTACAAAGAGTTGTGTGCTATATAATCCATGTCCAAATGACATGTTTGTACATTGTTACTACATTGATGCAGCTCCTATTGTTATTGTACAGTATGTTGAGGATTAGAAATTTCTGCTTGGAACAGTGATGTTCCGTGTAAAGCTGTTACAAAGCTACCTAAGGTAATGCACAAATGAAACAGAAGTTTGAAGTAAAACTATTAAATAGGGGTACAAGTAACAGAAGTTGTAGTTTCCAACATTTATTTCTCCTTGTTTTTAATTCACAATTCTCAGTACTTGAGTTATCTCTACTTGTATCCTTTATTTTCTTAGTCTCAAAAGATTAAAATCCTTTAAGCTAACTTAATATGTAATAATCTGCATTGTTCAAGTAATTGTGGTAGCTCTTCTCTGGGCTTTCTTGATCAATGTTATATTTTTATATTTTTCTTTTGGCTGCTCCTGTTATATTTTTTTATAATTTGGAGACATGATATAGAGATCAGACCTTCACACAGTTTTCCTGTGGTTTTTACAAGTGCATTTTGATGCTTAAGCACATCTTCTTTTAGGTAGCAGTAATTAGTATACACCATAATTTAACATCTTATTAACTTTTTAATGTGTTCTGTGCATTGTGTAGTTTAGTGATAATGAGTCTACTTGGGCACTTGAACCCTCATGATGACGTATACTTTTTAAGTGCTAACCTTGCACTGTGTAGTCATGTTGCTTATTTATTTCCAGGTTATTATTTCACATTTGTTTATACAGTATTAGGCTCTCTTTAACGCACATCGTCCCACGTCAGTGGTTTGTCCAGGTTTATGTTTAGGGATTGTTCTAATCCAGCATCTGTAAAAAATACAAATCATAGTATTCCCAGAATCAAAAATATGTTGCGTGATTGTTTAAGTTTGGTGTTGAAAAAGAAACTTTCCATTCAGGCTGAAAGATTAATTAGCAAAAAAAGTAAAATATAAATAGAGAGAGAGATAGAAAGATAGAACAAACTATTTTAATTTGTCCCCTGGGAAAAATTGGGATTTTTACAGAAACTCTTTAAATAAATACAGAAATAAGTGGTCTGAACAAAGAAGAAAATTAAAAAGAAAGAAAACCTCTGAGTTGGCTGTCACAGTCACAGTGAAGCATTGTGTAGACATATTGCCGTTGGTATAAAGGAACCCCAGCAGCATTTCTTGACACACTTCTGCTGAATAATTGTTTGGCAAAAAAGTGCTTACAGTATAAGTCACAGTAAAAGTGGTATAAAATATGATAACAGAGAAAAAACAGTTTAAGCAAGATAAGTCTGTGTGGTATAGGTTATTACAATCAATTTGTTTCTATCCACGTTAAGCTTTTTTCAATAAGGCAGAATGGTGTTAAAAACACTGGAAAAATCAAAGAACATTATTCTGACTGTGGTGCTGGCTTTGTCAAAGTGGGAGTAGGCTCTTTGGAGCATGTAGATCAGAGCATCCTTCACAATTATATGTGTCTGATAGGCAACCTGCAGAGGATCCAGTTGTTCTAAATCCAGGAGTCATAGCTGTTTCAGGACCAGCCTCTCAAAGGTTTTCATGATGCATGAAGTAAGAGCAGCTGGCCTGAAGTCCTTGGGATCACTAGAATGCACTTTCTTTGGCTTTGGGATCAAACAGGATGTTTTGCACAGCTGGAGAACCTTCTGCAAATTCCAGGAAAGTGGGAACAGGTGCTGAAGGACCCTGTGGAACTGGCTGGCACATATTTTTAGCACCCTGCTTCCATCTGCCCGTTAAGCCTTGTTTATACAGTTTTCCCTGCTCTCTCCTCACTTGATCAGCAGAGCCACACAGTCAAGGAAGTGGAGGGGGACTGGAGACCACTGGTGTGATGTCATTGTAGGATTAAAGCACCGGGACGGTCAGTAGTGAGTTTGCTTTTTACAGAATATATTGTGTCTGTTACGTTTTCCGCATCTGCCAAGGTTGGGACGTAAGCTGCCAGCACCTTGGCATGTGAAAACTCTCTCTGCCTATACATATGAGATCTTAAGCCCACTGTGAGCAGCTCAACATTTGGGTCACATCTGTGGTTTAATTGTAATGTGTCCAGGGTTGCACCATTTTTCATTCACAAAAACTGCAAGTTTACCTCCTTCTTGCTGCTTTTTTCTTCTCCTGCTTCTGTCTACCCACTCAATTTTAAATCCATCCAGTACAGCCACAGAGTCCAGTGTTTCAGCTCTAAGTCACGTCTCTGTAAAGTACATGAGACTTCTAAGTCTGTATTCCTTTTGGCTCCTGATCAAAATTGAGAGCCCTTTTCTTTTAACAAAATTTCTAAATTGAAAATAGTGGGAAAATTGTGTTGTTGGAAAGTTAAATTTGAAGTACAATTTTTCATGAGATGCAAATGCATTATCTATATCGAGTTCTCTACATGTCTCAAGTATTTTCTATAAATTAAATACTAAATATATTTGAGAACGCTGCAATCAAGCTCCAGCCTCAGTGGGTCACATGTTTTGGGCCTGCACCAAATTAACATCATTCTGGACCAAAATTTTTAATTACCTTTCATACAGCCTTGGTGTCACAATACCTCCTAACCCATTAACAGCTGTGTTCAGTGTTCTTCCAGATGGGTGTAAAGTGGAGAAGGACAAGCAAACTGTGATTGCATTCACTACACTCTTGGCATGCAGACTTATTTTGCTAAACTGGAAGAATCCTAACTCTCCTCTTTTAAGTCAGTGGGAAACCGATGTGTTATACTATTTAAAACTGGAAAAAGTCAAATACTCAGTTACAGGATCTGTACAGATTTTTTTCAAAACATGGCAGGATCTAATCAATAATATTTTAGAATAAGCTCTCAAAGCACCGAGGAAGTAATTATTTCCGCATTTCTTTTTCTTCTCCTTTCATCTCTATTGGCCTGTCAAACTCATCAATTTAGGTATGTTTACAAGCCTTAAGCTTTACCCCGTTGGCCATGCTCTCTCTCTCAGGGGTGGGGGTCGACTTGTTCTCAATCCTATTTTTTGTAAAAATTGATCGATTTTTATGGAATGATTACAATAAAATTAAAAAAAGAGAAGGTTAAAAAAAGTGGTTATTGCATAGAAAAGCAACAGATAAAAACTTCTGTTCCTTGAAGTGAGTTCTGCATTTTTTCTATAATCTAAGTGATTGGTGGAAGACTAGATTATTAGTATAAGGACAAAAGTTAGTATTTACTAGGGCACAAAGCCAGACTTACAAAGAAGGAGAGCAAAATTCCATTACTAAAACAGACTGCTGTAAATTAATTAACTTGTCCCAATTTCTAGGTCTTTTTAAGTTATCATCAATACTTTATTGACAGCTTAGGTCATCTGCACACTGCATCATGTTCAGTGAGTAAAACATAGACGCTTACAGTATGAACTGGATGGAATTCAGTTGCATTAATGGATAAATTTGGTATTTTTTAAGTCAAAGTTATTTCTTTGCAATCATTTGTATATATCAGTTTTTCGCATAAAATTGTGTTCTAAAGTGAAGTGTTTCTTATGAGTAAAACTTAACTTACCAAATTTGTTAATTTTGAAACAGCAAAGATTGCAAATTAAAAAAATCCTTCCATGTTTATGAGACATCCTTATGATAATGAAAGATAGAAATAATTATTTTATCATGGATTCTTGAAAGTATTTCTCTTCAGGTAAGAATGCATTTCCTGTTTGATTGTGTGCTCATAGCTATCATTGTGATCATTGTGAACCCCAACAAGCCGATCCCTTAAGCTGCATTCTGCTCATAATCCTACTTTTGCTTCAGAAAATCTATTCTTTTAAGTTTTGTTCTGCCGTGGCTTGTAATAACGGACAGATACATACTCACATCATATGATTATTTTTTTTGGCGCTCACTTTTTGCCCATCACATTCTGTGTTATTTTACAAAGGCTACAGAGCAAGATTCATGCTAAGTGGCAACATAGTGAAAAGAGCACATAAGAGTTTCATTCTACTTTGTACAAATAACAATAACTCTCAACTGAACTAATTAAAATGCATTGAATTTTTAATAAAAGCCACTCCATTCGAACTAGTGTGGTGCTGAGGTGTATGGCTGCGCATTGGTCCTAACTTGGGATCCTGAGATGGCTCGTCATGAGGTGGGTGCGGTAACACACTATATCAATGCATGCTCCCAACCACCTTCTCCTCCTCCTTAGAGTTTTGAAGGAACTAAGTCACAGGCACATCACATTTTATCTGGTGTGTTCAGCACACGGCATGATGAGTTGCTCTTGCAAAGGATATGGTAAAAAAAAAAAGCTTGGGATAGGCAACATCTTGAAATAAGTAAACTCACTAACATTCACTGATATCAATCAATCTGTAAATACACATGTAAAACCTATGGAGACTCTGGTGCCATGAGGCAAGAATGAAAGCTGTGTGCTACCAGGAGAAGCCGGAGCTAGCAAGCAGTGATGGGGGTGTATGGGCATATACAGACACAGTACTTACTGTATAGTGTACTTAGGACATGTTTCCTATTGTGATGCCACAATCCAGAATTTTTGTATTCAATACCAATACCAGTGAAATTTTATGATACTTGATGCCTTGGCAAAAACAGTAATCCCATTCTATTGCTTTTTATTAAAGTACCTCCATTATTGAAGTGAACTATATTGCCCATTTTTCTGAAATACAATATAAAATATATAAATACTGCAGTAACAACAATTAAAAAATTTTGGTATAGCCATCAAGTAGTTTAACTGTCATTTAAATAAATGAGTACTGGCATTCGTAAATACCAATGCAGGGCTTCAACTTTGATGTGAAGCTGAAACCAAACAAATCACCAGGACCAGATAGGAGGCTAGTGAGTACAGATATAAACCCTTGACACATATTTTTAGAAAGTCACTGCGCACTGGAGAGATTCCGAAAGACTGGAAAATGGCAAATATCATACCATTATATAAAAAGGGTGACCGGGCAGATCCAAGCAACTATAGGTCAGTAAGCTTAACATGCATCACAGGAACATTTAATGGAAGGAATTATTAAGGATGAGATTGAGCAAAACATGGCAAGGACAGAAGTTATTCTGAATAGTCAGCATGGGTTCAGAAGAGGGAGGTCGTATTTTACTAACATGCTGGAATTCTATGAGGAGGCAACAAAAGGATACAATCAAAGTGGAGCATATGATATTATTTATCTGGACTTTCAGAAAGCATTTGATAAGGTGCAACATGAGAGGTTAGGCATCAGATTAAAAGAAGTGGGAGTTTAGGTTGATATTTCTAGATGGGTGCAGAAATTGCTCAGACACATGAAGCAGAGGGTGATGGTGCGAGGAACCTCATCAGAACTGGCCAATGTTAAGAGTGGTGTTCCACAGGGGTTAGTGCTAGGGCCGCTGCTATTTTTAATATATATAATATATATATAAATGATTTAAATAGGAATATAAGTAACAAGCTGGTTAAGTTTGCAGATGATACCAAGATAGGTGGATTAACAGATAATTTGGAATCTGGTATATCATTACAGAAGGACTTGGATAGCATACAGGCTTGGGCAGATTTGTGGCAGATGAAATTTAATGTCAGTAAATGTAAAGTATTACACATAGGAAGTAAAAATGTTAGGTTTGAATACACAATGGGCAGTTGAAAAATCGAGAGTACACCTTATGAGAAGGATTTAGGAGTTATAGTGGACTCTAAGCCATCGACTTCCCAACAGTGTTCAGAAGCCATTAAGAAGGGTAGCAGAATGTTAGGTTATATAGCACAATGTGTGGAGTACAAGTCCAAGGAGGTTATGCTCAACCTTTTATAATGCACTGGTGAGGCCTCTTATTGAGTACTGTGTGCAGTTTTGGTCTCCAGGCTACAAAAAGGACATAGCAGCGCTAGAAAAGGTCCAGAAGAAAGCAACTAGGCTGATTCCAGGGTTACAGGGGTTGAATTATGATGAAAGATTAAAAGAGCTGAGCCTATACAGTTTAATCAAAAGAAGATTAAGAGGTGGCATGATTGAAGTGTTTAAAATTATGAAGGAAATTAGTACAGTGGATCGAGACTGTTATTTTAAAATGAGTTCATCAAGAACACGGGGACACAGTTGGAAACTTGTTAAGGGTAAATTTCACACAAACATTAGGAAGTTTTTCTTTACACAAAGAACCATAGACACTTGGAATAAGCTACTAGGTAGTGTGGTAAACAGTAACACATTAGGGACTTTCAAAACTTGACTTGATGTTTTTTTAGAAGAAATAAGTGGATAGGACTGGCGAGCTTTGTTGGGCTGAATGGTCTGTTCTCATCTAGAGTGTTGTAATGTTCTAATGTGTGGCAGAGGTGGGCTTTGTAAAGAATGATAAATCATGAGCTTCTTAATTTATCTTAGCATTTACACATTCTAAATTAATTCTGACATCTGTCCAGTAAGTGAAAAATACTGCTTATAATCCATACTATCTATTCTAATTATGATATAATAAATATAATACAAATACTATAAATATACAAACATTATTATATATGTACTATTGATTTAAACAAGCTCTTTAAAGCAGAGTTGGTAACAACACGCTTTTAAGGTCTGATATGTCTGTGATCCACTCTGTGTTAAGTTTGTAACTTTTGCTGTTGTTTTATATTTGCATCATTAGCTAGTTAAAATATTACTTATTATTTAATGAGTGAGTCAAATTAATTTCAATTTCAAATGTCAGAAGGTCATGATGCTTTAATTTTCCAAATCTATTCATTTTTGTTTTTATTTTGTATTTTTCTTTTAATATTTGTCCCAACTTTAAAGCTTCCTTTGATAAATCAAGCTTGTCTGTTTTACATAAATTCTTTGTTTCAGTACATCATTTAAGCAAGCTTTGATCTGATATTTTCAAGGCTTCTTATGTGAGAGGTGACTGTTTTTTTTTTTTTGCTTATGCTTGTCTTCAAATCTAGAATTAGAAAATTATTTTGGCTATTGTTGCCTGTACTCAAAAAATGTATAAGTATGTGACTGTATTACATTCTTCAACATACAGTTGAAATGTTTGACATGCTTTCACTTATGGGTCATTCTAATGAATGGTGGTTTTTCCGTCTGTGAGACTTGCACGGAAACCACATCTTTATAAAATGCACACATTTATTAAACATAAATAAACAGAGGATCACAGTCCCAAACAAAAACACAATGTACTCAGCACTAATCACCCCTTATTCAGACTTCTCTCTCTCTCAGTCCTTGGCTGCCTTTTATCTCCTCCTGGTAGCTTTGTCCTGCTCCCACTCCTGACTCAAGCTCCCTGACTGTAGGATGGCGGCCCCTTTTATTCCCACCCGGATGTGCTCCAGGTGTCCAATGACGTCCTTTCGGCAGCACTTCCTGGTGTGGTGAAAGTGCTGCCCTTTGCACCGGTAGCACTCTGGACGTCCCTGGAAGTCTCATCCGCCATCTTTCTGGGTGTGGTGGAAGTAACTGTTTCCCGGGTCCCACGAGGCTTGAGGCACCCCCTGGCGGTGGCCACAGGACCCAACAGGTTAGAACCTCTTTGCTCCTCTCCTGTGGTCCTCTCCTAGTCCAGGGCGGTTGCCCCCTCGTGGCCTGGAGGATAAAAGTGCCACATCCCGGTCCTTCCAGGCATTTCAGCTGGGTAAGGGCCCCAGCAATCTGTGACACTTAATAACGCAAACAAATGACACAAAATGCAGTGTTTGCAGATTTGTTTTTAACAATAAAGTTTGCTGTTTTATTTGTTCTGCTGACTGCATGTTTTGTCAATTATGCGTCTCTGTTAACATGGTACATGTCATGTTAATAGGGAGATGCTTCTTGTCTTTCAAAGCATTAAGACACTAAATAAATTTTATTTTGGTATTAACAATAGGAGCAACTCATCTCATTGCTGGGGTAGATAAGCTAAATAGCCACTTTGATTAAGTCTTGTGTCGATGTTTACCTGTCCTTACACATCTACAATCCTATACATGTAACTGTGGATGTGTGTGAGTTCCCCCTCTGTGATCCATGCAGTTGAACTGCATGCGACCTGGATGGATACTTGAACTGATGAACACTTGTAGAAGTGCGTATTACAATCAGAGAGTGAATGTGAAGCCTCCTTTAATTTATCGGGACTTTGTAGCGCACTATTTTGCTTTTATTTAATAAGTAAGAAGTACGATTCGTGAACTCAAACCCTGAAGTTCTCCTGCGTGAGTACAATGCATTTTCCAGACATGATTTCTGCTGTTTTTCTTTTCAACATGTTTTGATTTGGTGCTGTAGCATCACTATTGTGAGACATTTTTATATTTATATTTTATATTTACTCACCATTTTTTTCATGTATAATTGTGCCTTCCAGATAAATGAGTCTATTTGCAGTCATGCATGACCACACTATACTGACTTTCTCAGTACTATAAGTACTGTAAAAAAAAAAAAAAAAAAAAAAGCTGATACCATTATGTTTTCGGACGTTTTGTATCAAATTAATACTGAAGTATTGGTTCTTGTGTCATCTCTGGTTTCCTGGCTACTAGAGTCAATTAGCCTTGATGCATAGCAGCCAGCAAGATGGTGGAGAGAGTGGCATATGAGTTGCCATTACCTTGGGTAAGAAGAGTGAGGCAGAGCCATGTGGTGTGCATGAGTGGACAAAAAGTCAAAGCAGGTGGGAGCGTGTATCCCCATTTGGAAGTAACTACATCTATATGTAAATACTACTCTGACTCGCACACTGGTCTGATGTTGTACTGAAAATGACATATTATTCTCCTCATAACACAGTGAAATATGTTAATTTGTATTTTACAGATAGGTTCCATTAAACAGATTTTACATTCCATTGTTTTTTTGCATGTAATTCCATTCTCAAAGCCACTGAATTCAATTCCTGACCTTTTGGCTCAGGGTTATGTGGGTTGCATTTCAGTATGTTGTGTATGTGTTTTAGTATATTATATATGTTTTTAACTTATTTTTCCTTAATTCCACGGGCTTCCTAAATTTGTAGCCTTTAAACTTCATTGCTTTTTGTAATAGGTTAAAGTAAAGCATGATTCATTGTTGTAACTTTATTGCCTGGCAATTGCAAAAACAAAATTGAAGCTTGAACATACAACAGATGATAAACACTAAAAGTAATGCTTGAGTGAACAATATAAATAAATGAAGACTGTTCACAAAAATAATAGTCATGCATTCAACTTTTTTCTAAACCATCTTCTTCTTGAGCAGAGTTTCAGAAAAGCTGGACCCAATCCCAGCAAGCACGGGGTACAAGATAGGTGGACATAAATACTAAAAATTCCTGTTATTCAACGTATTTGAATTCAAAAGAATACAGTTCCTGTAAAATTGTCAAGTCAATAAGAAAAGCAGGATTTGACCTACGGCAGTGAAGGTTTTACTCATGGGCAATTGTATGTAGCATATTCAAGAGTAAGGAGCACCAGTTAACTAATAATATTAGCCTCTGGTTAAAAAAAAAACTACAAATATATTCAAAAAGTACTTAGTTCTGAGTCATGTGATTAACTGACAGCTCTACAATTGAGAGCGATTTTCTTAGAAAGTTTCCTGGGTGGAACCATGTAACACATCTTGATTATGTACACTATAAATCTGTCTGGTCTTATTTTTATCTGTGTTACAACAAACAAACAAACACACAGTCTAGTTTAACTAATAACATATAAATTATTGTATTGTTCTTTAACATGTTAAATTCATTATTATTGGCAACGTCAAACCGAATAGTGCCAGTCAGAACACAAAGCACGTGAACAAGATTTATTGTGTGATAATAGTGACAGTTCTTCTGAAATTTACAATGACAGCGTGATAGATTCTAGTTTAGTGTTAATGAAGCATATGAATGTCATATGGTAAACCGTGAGACATAAAGAGTAAAAACTGAGGGATATATTGAGCAGTTGCCTAATGAAAGGCATTGAACTGACTGAAACTATACATAAAGAAGGCTTCAGAAAGTTGATTTGAACTTGGGACTCAAGATACGAAATAGTGAGCTGTAAATATTTTAGGCAAATGTGTACACCAGAATGCCATGCATTCTTTTCTCCAACGACCGACTTAATTGTGAAGCCGGACCACTTACCCATACTGTTGTACATACAGTGAGCCTCACTACAAATCAGACAGTGAA
The DNA here is from genome assembly GCA_026402145.1 of Polypterus bichir lapradei. Taxonomy (NCBI): domain Eukaryota; kingdom Metazoa; phylum Chordata; class Cladistia; order Polypteriformes; family Polypteridae; genus Polypterus; species Polypterus bichir. Next base: position 40,729,927 of record JANRMT010062854.1, read on the forward strand.
ACAGATGCCTTTAGAACTCTTACTTCATAGATGATCACACGTAATTGCTGGAGAGCTGTAGGCAGTTCTTTTGTATTGGGGCTAGGAAGAATCATGTCATATACTGTATATATGACTACTGACAGTAGAATGATCATGAACACAGAATTGGGGTTAGGGCAGGGTGATATGTATCACAATATAAATCAAATCACTATTTCTATCAAACTTAAAGGTTCCTTTTTACTCCAATGTGAGATGTGAAGATATCTTAAGGTTGATTTTGGTTTCATTGTTATTTTTCTGTCGGAAGTTGAACATGACAAATGTTCTATAGAACATTATACAGCTGTATTTCAAATAAATAAAACAGGTATGTATAATAAATTAATATCTTAATTTGGACCAGTCAAAAGCTTAAAGTGTTACAGGAGAACACAAACAAAATGCACAAATAAATTCTTTGGTCAATTCCAAATAAATAAAATAAGTAATACAAAAAATGTCTTAGTTCTGACCAGTTAAAAGCTTACAGTACAAGGTTTACAGGAGACCACACTAAATTTGATGGTCAGCTCCAAATAAATAAAATAAAATCTTAAATCTAAAACTAAAATCTTAAAGCTTTCTAGTTTTACAGGAGAAAACAAAGTAAATTCTTTGGTTAGTTCCAAATAAATAAAGTAGGTATTACTACAAAATAAAATTTCAAAAAAACTACTTCTATACAGCATCATTTGTTTTATATAAATTTAGAATGCTTTAAATGGTTGTGAAACAAACCCACAAATACATGGACAAAAACATGCTCTATACCTGTATAGCTTCAGTACAAATTCAAGCAGCTTTGAAATAAAGACAATAAAGAACATAAACTTAACATATTCACTCAGTTGTGGTCAGCGTTACAAGAAATCCCCATTAGTGCAGTGAAGTCTGCATGGTGCATGCTCTAAAGGATAGCACTTATATAGATGGTGCAAAAGATTACTGGTATTACTTGTCTTTGTGGGAATATGCTTTTGACACAATTTGCAGTGCAGCTACTCTGCTCCTTTTCAGACTTTAAATAGCCAAAATATCTCCACACCACTGAATTTCCTGGACCCTTCTTTTCAGCAATGTCCTTTTCTTTTGAGCCTTAGGCATACAGCCTAAGTTGGGGTGTCTTCTTCGGCAGCTGCTACTCCTACGATCAGTTCTTTTTGCGTCACCCTAACCTGACATGGCTGGAGCTCTATTCCAGCCATATGATTGGTTTGGTGCAGCAGTATTCTCATTATCATTGGCTTTTCATGTTGTCTGTCAAAACATGGATGGAAAGAGTTCTGTTTACATTGTATAAACATTTTTATATTTGTATCTAAGAAAAGTTATTTCGTGATAATTAGCTGTTATGGGTAATGTTATCACTCAGCCCTAGTAGGACTGAACAAGTTGACAATACTGGGTGGGGTGTTTAGGATGCAGACTACACACTGCTATTGGTAACTTTAAATGGCTAAAACACAATGCTTCTTAGAAACAGAACCCAATATTCCTCACAGCAGGTATTTGAATCAATGCATATAAAACAAACAGTGCATCCGGAAAGTATTCACAGCGCATCACTTTTTCCACATTTTGTTATGTTACAGCTTTATTCCAAAATGGATTAAATTTATTTTTTTCCTCAGAATTCTACACTCAACACCCCATAATGACAACGTGAAAAAAGTTTACATGAGATTTTTGCAAATTTATTAAAAATAAAAAAATTGAGAAAGCACATGTACATAAGTATTCACAGCCTTTGCCATGAAGCTCAAAATTGAGCTCAGGTGCATCCTGTTTCCCCTGATCATCCTTGAGATGTTTTTGCAGCTTAATTGGAGTCCACCTGTGTTAAATTCAGTTGATTGGACATGATTTGGACACCTGTCACACACCTGTCTCTATAAGGTCCCACAGTTGACAGTTCATGTCAGAGCACAAACCAAGCATGAAGTCAAAGGAATTGTCTGTAGACCTCCGAGACAGGATTGTCTCGAGGCACAAATCTGGGGAAGGTTACAGAAAAATTTCTGCTGCTTTGAAGGTCCCAATGAGCACAGTGGCCTCCCTCATCCGTAAGTGGAAGAAGTTCGAAACCACAAGGACTCTTCCTAGAGCTGGCCGGCCATCTAAACTGAGCGATCGGGGGAGAAGGGCCTTAGTCAGGGAGGTGACCAAGAACCCGATGGTCACTCTGTCAGAGCTCCAGAGGTCCTCTGTGGAGAGAGGAGAACCTTCCAGAAGGACAACCATCTCCGCAGCAATCCACCAATCAGGCCTGTATGGTAGAGTGGCCAGACGGAAGCCCCTCCTTAGTAAAAGGCACATGGCAGCCCACCTGGAGTTTGCCAAAAGGCAGCTGAAGGACTCTCAGACCATGAGAAACAAAATTCTCTGGTCTGATGAGACAAAGATTGAACTCTTTGGTGTGAATGCCAAGCTTCACATTTGGAGGAAACCAGGCACCGCTCATCACCAGGCCAGTACCATCCCTACATTGAAGCATGTTGGTGGCAGCATCATGCTGTGGGGATGTTTTTCAGTGGCAGGAACTGGGAGACTAGTCAGGATAAAGGGAAAGATGACTGCAGCAATGTACAGTACAGAGACATCCTGAATGAAAACCTGCTCCAGATCGCTCTTGACCTCGACCTAGACTGGGGCGACGGTTCATCTTTCAGCAGGACAACGACCCTAAGCACACAGCCAATATATCAAAGGAGTGGCTTCAGGACAACTCTGTGAATGTCCTTGAGTGGCCCAGCCAGAGCCCAGACTTGAATCCGATTGAAAATCTCTGGAGAGATCTTAAAATGGCTGTGCACCGACGCTTCACATCCAGCCTGATGGAGCTTGAGAGGTGCTGCAAAGAGGAATGGGCGAAACTGGCCAAGGATAGGTGTGCCAAGCTGTGGCATCATATTCAAAAAGACTTGAGGCTGTAATTGCTGCCAAAGGTGCATTGACAAAGTATTGAGCAAAGGCTGTGAATACTTATGTACATGTGATTTCTCAATTTTTTTATTTTTAATAAATTTGCAAAAACCTTAAGTAAACTTTTTTCACATTGTCATTATAGGGTGTTGTGTGCAGAATTCTGAGGAAAAAAATTGAATTTAATCAATTTTGGAATAAGGCTGTAACATAACAAAATGTGGAAAAAGTGATGCGCTGTGAATACTTTCCGGATGCACTGTTATGTGCTAGCCTAATATCCAAATAGGACATAGGTTTGAATTGCTTTATTTATGATAAATTAGATTGTGGTTTCTGCTTATGTTCTATATTTCTCTTTAAAAATGAGTCTTCAAACAATCCTACCTTAAAGAGAAAATAGTTATTGTTATAGTTTAGTTATAATCACTAACGTGTTTATTATATATAGATCACTGACTATATAGTTATAGTAATAGTTATAGTAGATATATGCAAAATAAATGAATAACATGTGTCAATGCTGCATTGTAGTAAATAAATTATTTTGAACTTGTGGCATTTCGTGCCACAGTTTCAGTCTCTGAAAGGGCATTCAGGACTGGGAGAAATGTGGTCACATGCCACAGGGTTGCGCTGAAGCCCGAAACTGGTACAGGATGGCGTTTCTAATGAAGAAATTTTTGGTTAATTTTAAATGATGAAAAAAAAAATTGAAGAGTTCCAGTTTTAGAAGACAATGTGAGAAAAAGTAAAGAAATTACAGTTTTCAATAGCCATTCTATTTTTAAAAAGAGATCTTTTGCACTTTTTGTGATCAAGAAAAAAGTGTAGCTGTAATTATTAAAATTTTTATAACATCCCAAGACTTTTTTTATTATTTAGTTATTTTATGATTCATATTTAAACTGCTCCATCTCAGGTTTTCTTTATTGCAAATAATTGCAATGAAGAAAATATTTTCAACTGCAGACTGTGTCCTTCCATGTTTATTTATATAATTTGAATAACTATTATTATTATTTATTTGATTGATTGATTGATTGATTGATTTGATTGGTTGATTGATATCGTTATTTGATGTCGTCAGGATTGAGGAAAATATTGTGATCTCAGTTTATATAACACACACACTAGGGCTTGGAATCAGATTAAAAAATAACTAATTATTTGTATCTAACGTAAAATTAATTACATCTAACATTAAAATATGTAATTATAAAATGAATACATAAATCATGAAGTAAATACAAACTGAATCACAAAATGAATGTAGAATCATCACAAAGGAATTAAAACAAAATAAATGGCATAGTTTAAACTTGAACAATGACCTTAAACCTGAACCTTTAATAAAAAATCTACTTGAGTAGAGTAAAGGCATACAGCATCTGTACAAAATATTCACTACTGACAGACCCTGATAAAATAATTTCTGTTGATGGTAAGATACACAGACAACTTTTTTCTAAATACTACTTCCGTATGAAAGCATTAAAATAGGCGCTATGAAATCTCAGATATGCAGTAGGAGAATAATCAGAACTGAGTAGTATATAGCCAACGAACTAAGTAAATTTTTCAAGTATTTGTGAAAGAAGAGATTAACAGAATACCTCAGGCAGTAGTAACAACAAGCTCTATCTTTAACAATTTTAAAATAGAAGAGTCAGATGTACTCAAGGTATTTATTGCATTTATGGTAATATAACATTCTTATTATCCAGAATATGTTGTAGAAATATTTAAACAAATCTAATAAAATGTTAAGTTATATTTTAAAAAATATTGAAACAAATGGGCATCTTGAAAGGGCTCCGCATTATGCTAGTGAGACCATATCTAATGTATCGTGAGCATTTCTAGTCACCAAGCTACAAAAAAGAAATAACGTTTCTTGATGCAGAGTTGACCAACAAAGTGTCTCTATCACGGAATCCTACTTTCTGCTTAGCAAGCCTGTTCCTTCCCACTTATACGTGTACCTCTGCAAGAAAGATTTATCTATACTAATAAAAGGCAAAGCCCTGACTGACTGACTGACTGACTGACTGACTGACTCATCACTAATTCT
>JANRMT010062854.1:40739946-40750588 GCA_026402145.1 Polypterus bichir lapradei
ACACTCATCACTCACAACAGTGACAAAACAATTACATTGACAATCATGTTACGTTATTTTCCTTTATGTTTCCTTTTCTTTTTCATTGCTTCTTTAACACACTACTTCTCCGCTGCGAAGCGCGGGTATTTTGCTAGTTTGAAATAAAAGCTTTCATTTATGTTGTAGGAGGCAGCCATTACACCTATCCTGGACCAGTTTAAAGGATGTTCTTTTAGAAACAGTGATGTAGTAATGTAGAGGACATTGTGTAAATTATGGTTAGTTCCTCAAATTACAGTAACTCTTGGCCTGTATTGTTACTCCTAACTCACTGTGCATTCAGGTAGTGCAATTTATGTTATGTTAATTGAAGATTAAAAATAACCCTTTACTGATGACTAATATTGTCTTAATGGATAGGTCTTAATGCAGAAATGACTGTTTCATGTAAGTGTTTGTTTATCATACAGATTTAAAATACCTTCCTGAAAACTGTTGCATCTTGCAATACCTTTTGGCATTGTTAGAATCAAGATATAGTGTAGCTGGAATGATTGTAGATTTGCACATTTGTGATATAAAGGTATAACTAGTGTATAATATATAAAATGAAAGTTAAGCTTTCATGTAGCACCTGATTCCTCTGGAGCAACCAAAGATATTAATGTAAGATGTAATTTGTTAAGTGTTGCAACATGCAGTAGCAAACATTTCTACAGAGCAATATAAAACAAAAGAATGAGCAATAGTAATGGCATTTTGACTATTGCAAATAGAGAAATACTGCAGTTTATGTGTTTATTTGGCGAGTATCAGTGTGGAGTTTACACATTTTACCCACGTTTTCATATTTATTCCAACCATCTTCAGCATCTCACTAATATGTATTTTAGGATAACTGGAAACTCCAAATTGGCCTGACATGAGTGTGTATGTTTCTTGATTTCATCCAGTTTATGATGGTTTTCATAGCCCTGGCTTTGTGCATTTTTGTTCATAACAATTATTTCAAGGTTAATACCAGTCTTTAGTTGAGGTCCCCTCTAAACTGAAGTTTGCTTAATTTACACTTCGTTTGTCATGATCGATACTTACAAAGAAACTACACATGCAGAAAAAAAGGGAGTGACTATGGAGTTTTCTGAATGCAAATGCTCTTATTTGTGATTTTAGTAAATCAATATGCATTTTCTAATCAATGCATTTATACAGTTTGGAGTTCATGTCTTAGTAGAAACAAAACTGGTGTCATTTTTACACTGTTTCTTTCTTGTAAAACTTGCTTCTAGCTTTATTACTTTGTCGTTTTAACTTGCTTTTTCATTTTCTTATTCTAACTGCGAAGTCTAAAGTACCTGATTGCTCTTCAGTGATAATGGGAAAGCATACTCTAATTTCTTTCCCATTGTTTCTATTTTTTCTCGATTTTATGTTGCACTTACTTTTGTTACTCCAAAATAACTTTTTGCTGGTTTCGTGTACATCTACCTTTTTCTTTTTTAAAATTGTACAAACCATTCAGTTTAATTTTAATGGCCTGTTTCTGTTAATTACAAAGGAATTTTTGGCCGGGCAACATTCCTACGGACAAAGGACAGTTATTTCGACTACCTTCAGCTGCACTTAACAGGTGAATTTGGTAACTTTTTTGTAATTATGAGATATTAAAACACAACAATAAAATAGACGAGTGTGGTGTTTAGCCGCAACTTTTTGTTTTGTGGTTTGTTGTAGCTTTGTTCTTTTAGACACTTGTGCTTATACACATTAATTTAACTGAGTAAGAATATAACAATAATTTGATGAATTTGTATCTTTATTTCTGCTGTTCTGGTGTGGATTTTTATGTAGAAAATACATTTTGGTTTGCACAGGATCAAATAAAGGATAGTGATCACTATTAGCAAGAATAGATATTACTGTTTTTTATTCTGTTTTAGTATATATCAATATCTGACTGGCACAATAGTGTAGTGATTAATACCACTACTTTATGGATACATGATCCTGGATTCAAATCCCATGCTCTGCTATTGTCCATATGAAATTTGCCTGTTCTTCTTGTGACTGGGGGGTGTCTTTCCACATTACCAAAGATATGTGTATTAAATAAACTGGTGACAGAAAATTGGCTTTAGTGTGAGTGCAACTATGGGTATGTGTTTATGAATGTACATTACAGTGGACTGGTGTTTTGTCCACTGCTGTTTCCTGCCTTATGCCCAGTATTGCTTTGTTCCTCTCTGAACCTGAATTGGATTTAACTTGGTTTTTACAATGTTTGATTCTAACATAATCTTAATTAGATTCATAATGTATTGCAGGCACTGCCAAGAAGTTATTTCAGCCATTTTTAAAGGTCTGCCCATTTTACACATTGGACATCTAGGTGAAGACTCATTTTTTGAAAAGTTACAAAATACATAATCTAGCAGATTTTAATTAAAGTATGATGATGGGAACTCATTTTACATAATCACATTAACTCATATTTTTAAGTTTTTGAGTTCTGTGAGTATCAGTGTAAAAGAGTGTAATATGTCTGGATATTCACAAGTAAAACAGTAATGTTTGTAGATTTTCCATGCATTTATTTTTATGAAACTTAACATACATTGCAAATATATGAAATTATATTTCTAAAAAAAAAAAAAAAAAAAAAAGACCATCAGTGGTGTTTGCTACATATATTACACTAATGAAATCATCAAAAATCTAAGATTCCTTGTTTTGTGTTACATTCTTAATGACAACTCAGTGCAGAATAGCTGCCCTGGCCCAAATATTAATCATTAAGCATTCCTTTTGTAAATAGACTAGATACTAAGGTTTCTGTTATGTAGTCAATAAAATTGTCATGAATCTTTTAGGTTCTGTCCATGAAATATACTGATAAGCTTTCAGTTTTTCATTTGCAATCCAGATATATTTGGAGATTGCTGAACGAAATGATAGCTGAAATAGTTTTGTCCTTTGTTTTATGTACATTTAGCATGCTGTGATTTGTTGAAGAAATGGAGAAACTTTATTTCATAGCTTGCATTCTGCTATTGGCCATTTTTACTCTTGCCACTCACTGGAGCCCTATACAAATTATATTATCCATCAGACAGTTAACAGTGTACTAGAGTCAAGAATTCTAACTGCCATCACCCATGCTTCGAGCTGTGCTGGAGCGCACCTAGTATACTGGCATTTGTACAGTCAGCATGTTGTACCCGCTCACTTTCTTCCTAAGAATGCCAAGACTGTAGAAAGTGAACCAAGCTGGAAATTACACCAAATCTTTACTGTTTAACACCAGCCTGAACAATACTAGCACAGCTACCCTTAAGTGTCCCAATGAAATTTTACTAGAGTGCTATTCTAATTCATATCACAGCCATTTGTGAACACTGACATTGTTTAGTTTGTTTATAATGAGTAAAAATGTGTTATGTCAAAAATATTGTTTGCATACACATCCATATGTACTATGTTTAGGTTTTTGAGAGTTTATTATATTTAAATGGTTATATTTTATTGTAAAAATTAAGAATAGGTACAGTATTTATTTTATGTAAGAGGTCTTGCATATGAAGGATCCATACCAAGTTTGTTTCTGGTTATAGAGTGCACTGTAAAATAATGCATGACATGAACACTATCCTTTTTTTTGGACTTTCGGGCTTCTTTATCCCATAAAGCACAAAAGAAAATCTCTTTTTTCCAAGCACCATATAAATGAAGATTATCTAAAGGGAACAGTAATTACTAAAATGTGAGCCTTCCTGTTGTTTTATGCTACTTTAGGTTACTTCATACTAATATACCATTGTAAATTACAGTAAATTAAACAAGAGTTCTGTAAGGTCAGAACAGAGTCAAGATATGGTGAATGGATTATATCTCTTGGCCAGTCTTGGGAGTGCTAGTAAATTCCCCAGAAGATGCTTTTAACTGCTTCTGGGAATGGGAAAGTCTTGTCTTCCTTACTTAGCCTTTTACAACTGTGACCAAAACATGAGAAGCAGTATAGGAAATTAAATGATATGAGGAGTTTTAAGTAAATGACCAAGTTGGCAAAACTGAAAGATACAGTATTTTGCTATGTTCTCTCCATATACCACATTGGTTGCAGTTCATTTAATTGTTTAGAGTTGGTTTTAAAAGGATTTGTCAGTGTGGATCAAGGTTTTGATTCGATTTGACCATGTGTATTACAATAAATATTGTCATTATTATTTTTTGAGTTCTTCAGAAGCCAGCTGAGGGTGCATTTAAACATGGCTAGAAAATATTTAAAATCCACAAAATTTTTGTATCCATCCAAGTATAATGCTTCACACATTCAGGAACATTAGTCATCAATATACAGCACTGCTTGAGGATAATTGATCTACTGTATTTTGTTGTGTAAGTATATTAAAAAATAATTACAAAAGAAAATCAGCCCAAAAATCCTGCCCTTAATTTGTAATGAGTGCACCCAAGTACACACATTCACAGTGGTGTTCATTTACACAATCAAGTACAGGCAATTTTAGATGAAATCCAACTTCTTCTCCTCCTCTTTGAAGAGCATATCCACAAATTTCAATTGATTTATTTTCTAACAATGACTTTTTTTCAAGGCCCTAGAAACTATTTATTTAATGTGAAACTATTGCATAATAACATAAAAACATCTGAAAAATACTGTTTGGAAAGAAGATTTATTTGAAATTTTACAGTGACTTGTGTATAAATGTAAAATAGATGTTGAAAGGTTTATCATTTAAGCAATAAATCATTTTTTCTTCAAATATAAATCACTAATAGGCAAAACTACTTGTGATTGTATGTTTAGCGGAGTACACTATTTCTGTTACTCTTTGCAAAATATCAGAAGGTCGGTTTATACCATGAGATTTGTAACAGAGGTTAACATAGCTTAGTGTAATTTCTTATAACATCTACCATTGATGCGTTTATGTATTTGAGTAATGTTTTTCATTTATTCATTTGCATGGGTCTTGATTATCATGTAGATATTTGCAAGAATTCTATTGGTAGTGACCATTTTCATCAGATCTTGTCCAGATGCTTATAATCATTGATTATACCAAAATTATGGATACAGTTTTGTACTTCAAAAAATTAATTCATTATTTGGCTTCCAACAATCTCATCATCAGCCTGTCTGTTTGCACCCACAACTTGCATAGTGCTGACAATGCATTTATAAATAGATGGCTTTCATTTTAACTCCTACTTTTCCCATTCCAGCCTGTTTATCCTGGCAGCAACAAGAACAGTGTGGGTAACACTGTAGATTGTACACTGTACTAGATTGTTGTAATACAGTAATTTGGCAGACATTGACATACATTAATCCACTTATGTGATTATAATTTGCAAAACCTACCTATTAATTCTGACTGTAGGATTTTTATATAAAACAATTTAAAAAGCATATAATTCAAAACATTAGTAAATAGGATCTTGTGACTTGGACTATGATTTCTTTAAATAATGGCAGGGCTTCTACTTATACTGTTGTTTTCTTCCTGTCCTTTCAAACCTTAGTGCAGTTATACTTTTTAACACACAAAATATTTCTACTGCTAAAATAAAAAATTAAAGTAATGTTAACTAAACTATATCTATTATATTATTATAAATCTATCTGTTATTAAGTGTCTATAAATTCTTCATTTAATGTGGTTGCCTTTTTATAAAAAATTTGTTCATAACATATAAGACGTTGACAGACACACTTTTAAAGTGTAGTTATCTCTTGTGATTCGTGGGGATAAGGGTGCAGAACTCCCATGAATATGTTTGGGGCTCTCTGCCTCAACTCCTAATGTTGTACTGTTAACCACAAGCCTTACCAATAACCTACAGTCAATTATTTATCAAATTCTAGACAATACAGTTATAAATATTACATCAAAAAAGGTAAAAAGATATGTAATTACTGTACTGTATACTGTACTGTGCTGCAGTAGTAACAGAGTTTTCACACCTGCTGGTGAATCCTCAGGCATTTCCTGTGCTTTTTTGGTGATATACCTTACTGTCGACGTGTTAAAGCAATACTCCACCCACAAAACAGCGTTTGTTTAAATGTTACTTTCCCTATGTAGTTTGTTAGTGGTGGGCAAAGAAAACTTTTATTCTCATGTTTTGTAGAGAAAGTATATCTAGAATATTCAAATTCAACAGAGCCAATCAGTGACTGATTCTGGATAATGGCAAACGATGTGAAAAATGTCCATGGAAAAAATTCTCACGTAACTCTTTTTGCATAAGCTACATGTCCGATATCCATTCATATGTTCAAAACATGCAAAATATGTGCATTTTTGTGTTATTAACAACAGTTACTTCCTGGAAAGGTGGTGTTCATTGTAAAAAGGGAAGATGTCATTCCTACATAGCTGTGCGTTTGACTTGAAGATTTGGCTCTCCTCTTCATTCAGACAGTCCTGTCTTTAATTCAAATGCACAGCATTGTGGGAATGACATTTTTCCTCTTTATTACTGCAAAATATTTTCCATTTAATTATTGATCACAACCCATGAAATCGGCAGATTTACGAATCATAAACCTGCAAAATGCAAGGGCCAACTGTACCATATCTTGTACAGACTGAAATTGATCAAGTGATGATGATGATTATCAGCTTTCAAGTTTTCTTCCTAAGTTTGTTAGTGAGTTAATATTTTGAGATATTGCAGAATTTAAATGGGAAATAAGATACAGAACTCTTGCTAGTTAATAAGTTATAATTTCACTGTTTTGTTCAACAAATATTTTGAGTCTGTTCTAGACTATTAATACCATTGAAAGGAGACTTCACAAACAAATGTCATGTATACACAACTGACCTTGATCAGTCTGTACCGTCCAGCTCATGTTTACTGTTTACTGAATGATTCGTTTTGATTTTCTTTCTAGAACAAACTCGGACTCTGCACTCCACACTAGTGTAATGAACCCCAACTCTCATGATCCCTTCAATCAAGGACTAGGATTTCAACATCGAAGTGGTAAGCAGCAATGAAAACTAGTTTTACTTTCATATTTAATTTTGAGGATTTGACTATATTAATGTTGAATTTCTAATTAATTGGCATTAACCTTGTTGAATTTCTCATAATTTGAATAGGCTGAGCTTTACAAGACAGGGCAAATTTCAGTAAATATTTGACAGATTTGCATTATAAACTGTACTCTGTGATGGTGTGTCATTCTTGTAAATTTAAAAGATATCTATAAAATGCAGGTTTACAGTAAAATTATCATGAGATGCTTAGATTTGTTATAACAGCTCGGAAAAAGCAGTATTTACCATGTTATTTTGGATTATGCATAATCACAGGAGAGTTTCTGCTTTGACACAGCTTAAGTTCTGTCCAGATGTTATAATAATGGTAAGTCTGAAATGAGTAAAATTCAGGTGTGAACGTCAGTATAAGAGCCATTTGTTAGTTAGCTAGGTTATGTTAAATTGATAGAAGTATTTTCTTAGTTATGTATATTAGTGCATAGTCAATGGGAGGTTCTATTATAACCCCCACAAGCTATATTATAAATGGAATATTCTAATTGTTTTTTGTCCCTCTGACTACAGACTAGATTCAGTTTATGAACTGCCTTGCTGTTTGTAAGGAATGGAGAGAAAACAGTTTCAAACCATACATACAGATCATGCTGAATGTACTAGAATGAATCTTTTGTAAGTTTGCCATAAAGCAGGGGTTCTTAAACTCGGTCCTGGGGGACCACTGTGGCTGCAGGTTTTTGTTCCACCCAGCCTCTGTTTTTAATTGGACTCCTGTGCTAATTAAGTGAACTGTTGTTTCCCAGATTCCCTGTTTTGGGGAAAAATATACAAATTAGAAAACTAAGTTTGGTAAAAAAAAAAAAAAAAAAGTAGTAAAATGTACTAAGCAGTTATATGTATTTGTTTCTTTTTAACAGTTTTTTCATCTTGATTGTCATTCTAGGTGTTCTTATTGTTTAATTAATCCGTTATTTACTACTTTGTGGGGCTGACGCAAAATTAGTTGCAGCCTTTCACAATTGAGTGTTGTTTGCTTGGGTTTCTGCTCTGCTTGTTTTTAATTGTCATTATTAAGATTCAATGAAGGGAGCAAACTGCACAGAGAAAGGGTGAGATATAATAAAAAGAGAGTTAAGCATTTAAATTCATAGTAAAAACAGAAATATTTATAAGAAATGTTTCTTATAAATGTAAAAATCATGCTGCTGTGCTTTTCTGAATGTAGAATAAAATATAAATAAAACCAGCTAATTAAATGAGATCAGTGCTGTCAGGTGTTGTCACTAATTAGGAATCTGGTTGGAACAAAAACCTGCAGCCACAGTGGTCCCCCAGGACCGAGTTTAAGACCCCCTGCCATAAAGAAATGTAGCATGATTTTCAGTGTGGTATGCAGTGTAGTTTAACAGGAGACAATTAAGATTGTAATGAAATAGAGAATAAACCTTTTTACTTTCTTGTATGTGAAGTATAGGGAAAGTATTGTAATCGTCCAAACATTCGATGTGGAGGTTTTGATGAATCTTGACGTTTTAGACATCTCTGACTTTCTTGTATACGAAGTATAAGGAAAGTATTGTAACCATCCAAAAATTCCATTTCGAGATTTTGATGAATCTCAACATTTTAGACCTCCCTGAGTCCAAAATTTTGAATTATGTGTGTGTGTATGTAAACACGATGCCTTGAGTACACTTTCACTTAAGTCATCCAATTTTTTCATACAAGTATTAGGTACAAAACGTAGATTTCTATCAACTTTCGAGCTATTTCTGTTAACTGGTGGTACTTAATCTTTTATTCATGCAGTCTGATTTATTCAACTTTAATTTTATAATAATTATTCAATATATTATTAATTTGATTTGTTGTTGATGGTTCTTTAATGTACATAATATAAAAATACTAACAAAATACCCGCACTTCGCTGCGGAGAAGTAGTGTGTTAAAGAAGTTATGAAAAAGAAAAGGAAACATTTTAAAAATAACGTAACATGATTGTCAATGTAATTGTTTTGTGTTATGAGTGTTGCTGTCATCAAGGATTTGATTATCATTATTTCTTTCAATCAGGTTCGTATTTGGAGGATGTGTTGTGTTCAAGTTACATTCCGTGTTTGTCTAGTCTATCCCTGACCATCTCATCCTCGTTGTCAACCTTTGTAAAGATAACAGGTTTCATTCATCGAAGTGATCACCACCCAAATCAGTACTCGTGAATCTTAGAAGTTTAACAGGCATTCCCGGTATTAAGTTGTGGATATGCCTGCGAATATTTAGCGGCAGCGTGTCTATGAACATAATTTAAACTTAAGCTTTACACCTTGCTTTCCTATTGATATGTCTACAAAGGCTTGTTCAGCGTCAGAGGGTTGTTCCTGTCGTACTGCATCAATTAACAGCTTGTCTTCCTCTTTATCTGAGATATCACACACTGCATGCACGGGTTTACCTTTCCCAGTCCTGCAAACTTTAGTGAATTCCTCCAGTTTACCACATTTTTCCTTTAGCCGGACATTGACTTTTTCCACCGTGTGGTTTGTTTCCGCAGTAGGTGAACTTATGAATATGAGTGTATGCGTCAGTCGCTTCATATTCTATTGCTGCCGTCTCAATTGTGTAATGCGTTTTTTGTTCAGCGCTCTTTGGAGCTCTGGCTTTTTGCCTGCGTACCGCGTTCACAGTCAGTTCACGTGAGCCGCTCGGAGTACATGCATCGACTCGTTTATACCCAGCGTCTTCTCATTAAACTTGTATCTCACGAATATCGTATTTGTTGTAGGCATGACAAACACCCGTGGTAGCGTCTATGAACTTAATTTGAACTTAAGGTTTACACCGTGCTTTGTTTCTGCAGTAGCTGCACTTATGAATATGCTTGTATGTGTCACTCGCTTCATATTCTCTTGCTGCCTTCTCAATTGTGTAATGCGTTTTTTGTTCAGCGCTCTTTGGAGCTCTTGCCTGTTCTGTGCGTACTGCGTTCACAGTCAGTTCACGTGAGCCGCTTGGAGTACATGCATCGAAGGTTCTCAGTTGTGCTTGTGCTATCTCGTGCGATCTTGCGATGTCGACGGCTTTATTTAATGTTAGCTAAGACCCGGCCCTTAAAAGTTTCTCTCGCACTTTCGCTGCGTTTGTGCCAAACACTAGTCTATCCCTGACCATCTCATCTTCGTTTGCATAAGCACAGTCCGGCCTCATATGGGCAGGCAGTCAATTACGTGGGAGGCGTGGTGATGGGTGACAAAACTCCGCCTCACACAGCGACTGAGCTGCAGGCTATGGCTGTATATATGTACGTAAGTAGGTTCCAGTTATGACTGTTACGCGTAGAATTTCGAAATGAAACCTGCTTAACCTTTGTAAGTAAGCTGTAAGGAATGATCCTGCCAAATTTCAGCCTTCTACCTACATGGGAAGTTGGAGAATCAGTGATGAGTGAGTGAGTGAGTCAGTGAGGGCTTTGCCTTTTATTAATATAGACTAGCAAAATACCCGCGCTTCACAGCGGAGAAGTAGTGTGTTAAAGAAGTAATGAAAAAGAAAAGGAAACATTTTGAAAATAACGTAACATGATTGTCAATGTAATTGTTTTGTCACTGTTATGAGTGTTGCTGTCATAT
>JANRMT010062854.1:40770588-40809649 GCA_026402145.1 Polypterus bichir lapradei
CTTCTACCTACACGGGAAGTTGGAGAATTAGTGATGAGTCAGTCAGTCAGTCAGTCAGTGAGTGAGTGAGGGCTTTGCCGTTTATTAGTATAGATATATATGTATATGTATGTATGTATATATGTATATATATGTATGTTCCATGTTACCCTTCGACTCATTATACTGTGAATGAGAATCTGTATTACTATAGCATATTCTTACCATGACTACCACAGCATGCACAATTTCACCCATATTTCACTGCATTTAAGAAATTTATATCGGTGTTGTGTCAGATCACATTCATACCTCATGCGAACTGCTTCAGGATTCTCTTCTTACTGCACTGAGACCACACTTTCCAAAAGATCTCATTATGGTTGTTTTGGTTCCCACCAGGGTGCGATTGGCATGTTCACATCTGCCTAAAGGAACCAGGCTTTTGTGGAAAATGCACTGGTTTAAAAAATAAAAAACTGGTCCAGATGAACTAGGTTTGAAAAACACCTTTATTCACAGCAGAATGTGCCTGAATTAAAGCATCCCACCTGTTTAGACACTATGTGCTGTGTTCACCAAAAACTTTATTTGACAAGTATTTTCCTGGAAGTTTGCTCTGTGTTCAGCTTAAACAAACTTTTTTTTTTCCAAGTGCCCCATGGTGCTTTGCGAGGTTAGTGTGGCATAACATTGCTGCTGCAGCTGTGCACACATGCATTCATGCATGCCTACTGTAAGAACTTTGCAAACATGGCCATTGTTGGGTTGGAAGCACACTGAAAAAAAAGCCTTTTTAGATACTAAGATGCACTGGAATTGTCAATCGAAGCACTGTGTGATGTTTTTCCCCTTTTCCAACTGCACTCATTTGTTGAACTTATGGTCGTTTCAACCCCCAGGGCTCTTTGAATTCTATTTGTGGGTCATCAGTGAACTGGAAAAGATTAGGGTGTCTTTTGAAGCCACAAAGGTTGAGAAACACTACCAGATTTCCATTCTGCATGCATCTGAAAAAAAAAAACTTTCCATGTCAGGAGTACAGCACCACATGGCTAATAGTGCATGCAAATTAGCCATGTGCTCAGCAACACTCTCAAAACTAGCCTTAAAGGATCCATTTCCCTACACCTCCTCTCATCTTAAAACACTGGACATGCTGTGAAATAATTGAAATAAAAGATTAATTACTGTTTATAATGCAAAGCATCTACACATATACATGAGATACAAAAAAGATGTTCCCAATGTGCTATAAGCCGCAACTTCAAACAATGGAAGAAGCTACTCACACAACACTGCTTCTTGGCGTGGTTAGTGTGTACCCAAAGACTGGAACCCTGTCAGTGCAATGACCTTTATTTTATGTACTTATTGCTTGTTTGTTGCATTTTGTTTGTGGTATTTGTTCCATCTGTCTTTTGTTGTTTGAGGCATTGTGGTGCAATGGTTAGCACTGCCTTACTTCTTATATTACATATTTAGCCACAATAATCGGTCCAATCTAGTTGGCAAACTTTTCCCTAGCCCTCAGGGACACTTAAAAGCCCATTGCACTGTTATAAGCCACTCAAAGTGAGTTCTGTGTCTCCTTCCCCATGGACTTCAATGCATTTTGAGGAGTTCAGCGAAGTTTGAGAACTTTTCTGTGAATTTGCCCAACTCGAGGCAAAGAAAATGCAGCGGGGTTCACTCATCAGTGGTATTTAATAACTCAAAAGTGAGACTTTTTTAAAGAAATAGTTTTAATTTTACTGAGCAATGTGGGTTCTTTGCTGAAAGTATGCTGTCTAAATGGGTAAGATGGTGTATCTGATCTGATTTAAATAAAATGTACTGCTGCATGTCTTACTGACTTGTAATTTTCTCATTACAACAAAATTCTTAAAAAAAAAAACAATAAAATATGCTGTTTACATATAATGGGATTCAATTACATATGTTAACTAACCCTTGTCATGATTGGTTGCAGCTGTCGTTGTTGTTTAAGGTCTAATGAGCTAATCAAACTATTTTGTGCTCCAACCTGTCAGCATTAAATGACTACAGGTCTTAAAATGAATTCTATTAAAAAGTGCCCAAACTTTTGCACATCCCATTTTTTACATTTTATTAATAATATAAAAATAATAATAATAAAATATAATAATAAAACTTAATGCTAAATTGGGAATTCTGGTCTGATAAACATCTCCTTGTCTACATTTATCTAGTAAAAAATGACATATTGCTGTGATCTTCTCTTATGAAGACGGAGCAAATTATCATGCAAACTCAGAGGGGTGCCCAAACGTGTACCTAGCACTTAGTATTTTAAGCTTCATTGCCAACATCTCACTTCTTTTCAATTTCTTCTTCTTTTCAAATTTTCATTGACTTTCGGAACATTGATTCTAGGACTTGTTACTGTCTAGAGGAATCCATTCTTCTTTCCACCCGTTTTTTCACCCAATTTGATCTTTTTTGGCTGAGGCGATAAAAAAAATCTTGGCTTTAATGACCAATAGTACCTTTTTTCCAAAATTTGTAGTTTAAATACTGAAGTTATTGACTTTCATTTTACAATCATTGGAAAGGATTCCTTCTGACAACTTTTCTATCTTGATCATTTTCAATTTAACAATGTAGCACTGTGGACCACTAATCTAGAGTTCACTGTATGTTTATCCTAGTCCTTTGTGGTTTTGTTTTGCAGCTTGTTCTATCAGAAATGTATCTGTGTTTTTAATATTTGGCCTCAACTTCAGCAGTTTCGCTTAAATTCCATTTCATGATGCTTCTGGTATTTAGATGTCTGAATAGTTTTGTTGTTGTCAATTATCTTTAAGTAACCGTTTAACAGCTTTGAGCACATCACTGTTGAGGGTTGGCACAACATCCTGAGAGGTTAGACAGATTAGAGGATTTGAACCCATGATCTATCTTCATCTATCTTAATTTAAAGCCAAAGAAATCAGTCAAATTTTGAGGCCCGAAACAAATGATAAATATATCAGCTGAGAAAGCTACCTTCCGTTTTTCATGAGCCACTTCATAACTATGAACTAAAATGTCCTGCAATATCAAGTTTAAGTCTGAAGATGATGTTAATACATTTTCTTTTTGATATTCAGTGAAACTTGCATTTTGATAGAGGAGCACCCAAATCATGTCACATAACTTACGTGCTTTAGACATTAAAAATGATGTACTAAATTTTGATGGTAAAGAGAATTACCTTCAAAAATATCTTCCTTTGCGATTAAAAAAATATATATATATTGTCCTGTATTTAACTGCTGCTAAAACAAAATTGTTTATTCTTAGAGATATGGTGATTATAATACAGCATAGTTAGATTATATTGATGCATATGTACTCACTTTATACCTTTTATTTTCCTCACTGATTTTGATCAGCTCCACTGATAAATAGTTAAATATTTTTCTTTTTTCTTCTCAGTGTTTCCTTATCCAGTTCCACCCATTGAAGAGAATATTCTGGACGATACAAAGCCACTTTTGAAATCATGGGATGCAAAAAATGTAAGAATAAAATTGTCAAAATTATTAGCTTGAAACTGAGATAACCTTCTTCAACAACATCATCAATGTTTTGGAATTGTATGTAGTAAAATGCATTGGACTAACTTAAATACAACATAGTATGCAATACCAAGGAGCAACGTCTTAACCCATCTGTCTTCTTGTTTTATTATACTTCAAGCTCTTAAGTACACTGCTTATGAAGAAAAGCTAATTTCTTGACTAATATATTAAAATAAAAACAGAGACATGACATTTTCTTAAAATACAGTAGAGCCTCGCTTATCCGACATAAACGGGCCGGCAGAACATCGGATAAGCGAAAATGTTGGATAATGGGAGGTGTTAAGAAAAAGCCTATTAAACGCCAAACTATGTTATAATTTTACACATTACGAACCTAGTAATCATGTTTTACAACAAAACAACACAATAAATTAACTGAAAAAATGAACTTACAGTTACAGAATTGTCTGAAGTTAAATACAGTATGTACTGTACTTAAAAAGTTCAGCCCTGTGATGATTTAAAGACATTTTTGATCGTAGTCTGCTTTCCTGACGAGTGCCGTTTCTTTGCTGCCAAATCTCGCCATCTTTGCAGCATCATTGTGTCAATTCCTGTAGCTTCTTCTTGTTGCTCAATGTAATTAATTGCAGTTTCTAGAGCCTTAACTCCGTCACTCATATAGTCAACATTTGTACGAGCATATACTGTTTACTACAGCATTGTGACTGCATGTGTGTGTGTTTGTGCTGTGACGTGCGAGTCCCCGTCTTGCACCTGAAAACATGAAGCTGAGTCTCAGTACTTTAGCAACACCAGCTTTATTCAGCTTGAAACAGCAACAGCGCTGTTATTTATTGTAGCAGGATCTGCCATTCTCCTATACACAGACACAGCAGTCAGGCAGGGTCGGGGGAAAGTAATACTGTGCCCTGCGCATTTACAGTATGATGTTCCTTTTATGGCGAACTGCTACAGTGCTGGGAGACTGCGATTGCTTTGGGACGCTCTTCCGTGTGTCGTCCCGTTGGGTGGAATCCCATAAGAGTTTAGAAACTCACTCACACCAGCCATGATTCTTTTCAAAGGTAAAGTGCAGGTTAATTTGCTTTATGTATTTTTACTTTATATTTTGTATTAATCATTTTTATATGAATAGTTTTGGGTTGTGGAACGAATCATCTGAGTTTCCATTATTTCTTATGGGGAAATTCGCATTGATATACTGTATGAGTGCTTTGGGTTGCAAGCACATTTCCAGAACGAATTATGCTCGCAAACCGAGGTTCCACTGTAATTAGGGTAGCTGTGGTAGAGTCGAGAGCAACAAAAAATAGACTACGCTCACACTCACAACTTGTAGTTCTTGTTGCCGATTGATGCGTTTTTTTTTTTGTTTTGTTTTTTTTTGCGGTGGGACATCGGATAATACGGAATGTCGGATAAGCGAAGGTAGGATAAGCGAGAGTCTACTATATATTTATGGACACTGAGTATCTTGTTTATATAAATGGTGTGATAGCTCACCTTTACCTTTCGAAATGTATATTTCAGTTGCCCATGCTGTCCTCAAGACCAAAATCCTGTGAAGTACCTGGAATCAAGTAAGTTGATTTTGCTTTGCATAGTATAATAAAATATAATATACTAAATAGTATAATATATAAACCTCAAAATCTTTGGTTGTGTGTGTGTATGTGCATAGATGTTATGTGGAAGAAATTTACGGGCACCCCCCCCGCCCCCACTGGTTGTCCCATATCTATACTATGTGGTATCTGGCCGGGACGCCCAGGAGGACCGGAGGAGGGCTTGTGCCTCCTCCAGACCGCGAGGGGGCGTCCGCCCTGGTTATGTTGGGGGCCACGGGTAAAGGGCTTAGAAGCCCAGCCCTGTAGGGACCCGTGGCCACCGCCAGGCGGCGCCCCAGTGCCTGAATATCCCTGGAGCCCAGCACTTCCGCCACACCAGGAAAGTGCTGGGGGGAAAACGACAGGGGACACCCGGACGGCTTCCGGGTGCGCAGCCGGCACTTCTGCCACACTGGGGCGTGTCTGCGGAGGAGTGCCGGGAAGCAGCTGGAGCCCATCCGGGTTCCTATTTAAGGGGCCGCCTCCCTTCAGTCGATAGCGGAAATCGGGTGGAAGAGAGACGGAGCTGGAGAGAGGACTGGAGGCGGCCAGGAGAGAGAGGCATTGTGACTGTGTGGCCTGGATGTTTGGGGAAACGGTGCAAGAGGCACTGGGAAGTGCACTAACCTGTAAATATAATTGTAAATAAACAGGGTGTGGTGGATCCAACGATGTCCGGGTTCAAGTCCACAACTAATAAAAGGCAAAGCCCTCACTGACTGACTGACTCACTCACTCATCACTAATTCTCCAACTTCCCGTGTAGGTAGAAGGCTGAAATTTGGCAGGCTTATTCCTTACAGCTTACTTACAAAAGTTAAGCAGGTTTCATTTCGAAATTCTACACGTAACGGTCATAACAGTCAACAATGTCCGCCATGTTGAACTTTCATATTTATGGTCCCATCTTCACGAAATTTGGTAGGCGGCTTCCCTGCGCTAACCGAAACCGATGTATGTACTTATTTCGGTGGTATGACGCCACTGTCGGCTGCCATATTGAACTTTTGTCACTAATTCTCCAACTTCCCGTGTAGGTAGAAGGCTGACCCCATCTTCACGAAATTTGGTAGGTGGCTTCCCTGCGCTAACCGAAACCGATGTACGTACTTATTTCGGTGGTATGACGCCACTGTCGGCAGCCATATTGAACTTTCCAACTTCACTAATTCTCCAACTTCCCGTGTAGGTAGAAGGCTGAAATTTGGCAGGCTCATTCCTTACAGCTTACTTACAAAAGTTAAGCAGGTTTCATTTAGAAATTAGAACGTAATGGTCATAACGGTCGACAACGTCCGCCATGTTGAACTTTCTTATTTATGGCCCCATCTTCACGAAATTTGGTAGACGGCTTCCCTGCACTAACCGAAATCAATGTATGTACTTATTTCGGAGGTATGACGCAACTCTTGGCCGCCATATTGAACTTTCCAACGGCCTTTGTTACTTATGGGCCCATCTTCAAGAAATTTGGTACGCGAGTTCCCAACGCTAACTGAATCCTACTTACGTACATATATACGTCCATAGCCTGCAGCTCGGTCACCGTGTGAGGCGACGTTGGGTCCCCCATCCCAACACCTCCTACGTTGTTGGCTGCCTGCCTATATAAGGCCGTCTGTCACTCCGGTCTCTACATTCCCTTCCTTGCTTCGCCACGGGATTCATGTCTCCTTGCTGATAACTGCAGCCTTTTTATTTAATCCACAGCTTCTCTGCTGTTTTATTGTTCGTTTATTATGATTATAGTTATTGTGTAGGTATTTTAGACTTACTTTACATTGTTCAGGTACCCATTTCCTTTATCGTTCCAACTGTACCCCGATTAACATGTCTATCAAGGTGATCACCATCGATCAAAGAACTGTCACTTACCGAGTGGTTTCCATGCCCGGAGATGGCACCTGCCTTTTCCATTCTCTTTGTTACATATTGCACGGCCATATCAGGCTCACTCTTGATATCCGGAGGAACATTGTGTCTTATGTATTGAATGACTGGGACAGGTTCAAGGTGTGGACTGATGACAGTACAGGAGAGAATTATACTACACAGGAGCACTATAAGAATGAAATGCTTAAGCCCTTCACCTATGGTTCTGCATGCGAGTTGATGGCTGCCGCTGAATTGCTCGGTTGTCTCTTTCAAGTGTACCGAAATGGCCAAATATTTTACACCTTTCGACAACCGCCAATGCCTCTTAAACATCTTAGATTCACAGGTGACGATTTCAGTAGTGGACACTTTGATGTTTATGAATGTTTAAACTCTCAAAAGCTGGATGTGAAGTTATCGATGAAACCAGTTGTATGCTTACAATGCTTGACAGATGCCGAATGTCACTTCAACACAAGTCCTGCAAATACTGTCGTAATTGAAACAAACCATGAAACTCAAACCGATTATGACAGCAGCAATCCAAGCTGTGAGATTTGAAACAAGATTGCTTTTCACATGACCAACTGTACGTTGCATGCCCAAGAATAAGCTCGGCGCACAGCTTGGTCATATTACAACTGGAGGGCCAAACTGATAATGCGGTATACAAAGAGATCTTTACAAATAATTATTGGTATATTTTCCCTCAGTTTAAAAAGGTTTAATTTTCTTCTTAATAAAAATTTTAATGCAGTACTTCGCCACTGCGAAGCGCGGGTATTTTGCTAGTAGGCAATAAACACAGGCAAGAGAAAAGCATCAAAAATTCTTAATTATTATCCAAGTCTTGCAAGAGGTAACATCTACAGTGCAAGCAACTTATTAGCAAGTGTTACAAAAGAAAGGGGTGCCTTCTGCGCTATATTTATACTTCATTAACCAGGTTTCCATCCAAGGAGTTTTTGCGAAAAAATATTTAGCGCTTCAAATTTTAGCTGATGGAAATGCTAATTATCGATAAAATGTTGTACATGTCGACATAATATTTTTCCGTTTAACTTCCATATATTCCATATCGATACTTCAGATGTCGCAAAAACTACATTGGAAACACTTTTTGTCGGAAAAAAAGGGCTTTAACGCAAATAAATGTGTCACATGATACATTTTCATCACGTGCAATCAAAATGAGAATAGCGGAGCGGTTCGCATGGTCTGATGAAGAGACTCGTTATTTCTCGTGATGAGCCAATGCAGTAGCGGATAGGCTGGGTCTCCTGCTACTAAAAGGGGTACCTGAACTCCCTCCACATCAACTGTAGCCTGGGGGTGTCTCTCAGGATGTCTAAATCATACAAAAACCGTAAAGGTAATTTACTGTGCCAGTCAAAATATTTAATAAACCGTGTGTTTCATTATCTAAACATTTTTTTCTTATTATTAAATGGCAGATGTTTTAGCATATATGAGAAATTCTCTCATTAATATTAACTTTAGTTTTTTTTGATTAAACGTTATTTTGTATTAATTCAAATTTCAGTTTTAATTAAAAACCTTAAGGGAAGCAGGTTACAGTACTAATTCAGTTGTTATCGCACTGAGAAGGGATGTTGAAAGGTAGGCTCACCTGTACAGATCCAATGCTGCAAACACAGCTGCATCATGGGCACTTCCAGACTTTCCCAACGCAAATGTCTCGTATCATGCACCTGTCATCAACAAGGGCCTGGAGAACAATTGATGGCCACCCTTTGCGATTAATGTAATCGCGGTAGCCTTCCGTCGGGGGAAGAATAGGCACATGCGTGCCATCCAGCGCACCGTAAATCTGTGGCACAAGATGCACCAAGGAATTGCGGTATGCAATTTCATTGGCCTCCGCTACAGTCGGAAGTTTGATAGAACGCCGCATTCATTTTTCTTTAATAGCGGTGCACACAGCATATACACATCGATGGACGGTAGTTTTACTAACCCCGAAAGTTTCTCCAACTACTCTATACTCAGGGCAGATTGCCAGCTTGTAAAGGGCGATGGCAATCCGGTTTTGGGTTGGAACCGGTGGTCGGTGGCAACCTGTGATGGACGCAACATCAGGACTGATGAATCCACGCAACATCTCAAACGTCGGCCGTGTCATTCTAAAATGTTGCAGCCAGAGATTTTCTGTGAAGTGTCTCTCCACCACCTCCTCCCAGAAGGTCTTATTCCGTCGTCTCTCCCATACCGTGGGTTTCATTGCACTGGGGTACTTTCTTCGAGCTCTAGGGCTATCAGACAAGCAACTGCTTCATTCTGCTGTCGTCTTCAGATATTATGTACAATTCCAATTATTTGTGAAACTGAAATAACAGTAAGCTGGAAAATTCAAAAAACTGTCTGAATAATCTCACCATTTCTTTGTTTCTTTGTTTAGTGGAGGGGGTGTAACGTGGAAAACAAAAGGTAGATAATTTGCGACATACACAAAATTATGTATGGAAACGGCTCAAGGGCAGATTTTTTTTCGCGATACAACAAAACTTATGCGACAGTTCGTTTTTTTGGGGGGGGTGACGTCATCACGCACACCATTTTATCGATAAAAAGCCAGTTGGATGGAAACAGGCTGGAGACAGCAAATTTTGCACATTTTTTTTACGTATATTCTGTTTGTCGATAACAAAACGTCGCAAAAAACTGGATGGAAACTTTTTTTTTTTATTGATTAGATCACAACTCTGATGAGTTCATTACATAATCAGAAAACTTTTAACATGATTGGTTACACCCAGTTGCTAACGGACATGACAAATGTTGATACTTTAAATAACCAGAATTATCCTGTTTCACTAGGTTAATTGATAGTCCTGTCATCTTAGGGGTATGTGACTTTTGAAATGTGTCCAAATGTTCACTACATGCAAAGTGTTTGTACATTCATTCCATTTCTATAGGTCGGTGAGTCAACTGGCTTTTCCTTTTTAGTCCAGCTGGGATCATCAACAGGAAACTTAGCCTAAGCATTAAAATACAACACTGATTATGCCTTAAAATATGACTTTTTCTCTTAAGCTTTATATATTTTTGCTATGCAATAACTAAAAATGCCTATATCATAGTCAATATTAAAATAACACCTTCAGCCTTTAAGCATAAGTGCAGAAGATAAAAATACATGACCTTGTTTGAAACTCAGAACATTCTAGGTGCCCATCAGACCAGGGTTTAAATTCAACCCTTATAGTTCACAAAATTTTGACCTTGGGGTTCCTTTGGGTTTTTTTTCTTTCCATTGTATTTTTTGAACGAGAATGGCTCAGGTCAAGTGAAATACAAGAACAGACTGAATCCAGTCTAGCGGACAAGTGGACTGGAGCTTAAAATTACTTACCCATGCAACGCCAGGTACTGCTTCTATAATAATATAATAATGACACAAAACAGCTGACAAAACATGTAATATGCATTAAATTGAATATGTCCAGCATTTATTTTTGTTTTCTAATAACTGTTTCTAAATGCATCCCTTGTTTTGTCACACAAGTTTGGAGGGTGGTTATAATTAATTTGGAATAATGTAAATGATTTTGAAAATTGAGAAAAATATCATATTAGTGTGGATCAGTATAGAAAAATGACGTAACTATTCTGTATATTTCTCTGTTTAAAGATATTATTTGAAGGTGAGTGATTTCTTAAGAACAAATGCAGTTAGTTAAATGACAGTAGACTATTTAGTCCATCAAGGTTTTAACCTACTAAATTTATAATTCTAATATCTCATCTGGATATTTTTAAAGCAAGCTAGGTTTTTACTTTCACCAAAAAATTTTTTTTAAATATTTTACTTACCCCATGCAGTTTGTAGTGATTGTCATGGAGATAACATTTCTGATAGAATGGTTGCCTATGATGGCCAACACTGGACAACAGCAGACAATATCAAGAATGTCCATGAAAAAATCTCACGTCATATAATCCACATGTTAAGTCATCCAGGTGTATACTTACATGTAAAACACTTGAATATGGTTAAGTAAATACCTCTGAAAAATTAAAGTAGTTCACAAACAGGAAGCCCATTCATGTGGGATGACACTTTAACTGAAGACCCGCCTCTTCTCATTCATTGGTCAAGAATCCAGTCTTCATTTCAAAAGCATGACCTTGTTTGAAGTGGCTTCATGCTTGTGGACTACTTTTGAGAGGTATTTATTTAAAAATGTTTTAGCAGAAAGGGCATACTGTACATTTTGCATTTAATGAGTGTATGACTGGATGACTTGACATGTGTATTGAATGGCATTAGTAATTTGAATTTTTTTTTCGTGGATTTTTTTATGTATATATATTTTGATTGATTTTAATTACACACAAATAACATTCCATACAGTCAAATTTAACAAATCAAAGTAAAATTTAACCCCCACCCAAGAGAAAGAGAGAGGAGTCAGCAACTGAAGCTTCTCTATGAAAGGACCAAAAAAAGATATACTTTTCCCTGAAACATAAGCTTATTTTAAAATGTTATTGATTAGATCCTGCCATATTTTTTAAAACTTTGAATTGATCCTCTAAGTGAGAATTTTATTTTTTCCAGTTTCAAGTAGCATAGAACATTGGTTACCCATTGAATTAAGAATGGTGGGGTGGGATTTTTCCAGTTGAGCAAGATAAGTCTAAGAGCTAGTAGTTTAGTAAAGGAAATTACAGTTTGTTTATCCTTCTCTACTTTAAGGACGTCTGGGAGTACACCAGACACAGCTGTTAATGAATTAGGAGTGATTGTAACACCAAGGCTGTCTGATAGGCATGCAAAGATTTTTGTCCAAAACTTAGTTAATATCGTGCATGCCCAGAATATGTGGCCCAGTGAGGCTGGAGCTGGATTGCAACATTCACAGGTTGAATCTTGCTCTGGAAATATTTTGGACAATATTAAATTAGATAAATGCTGTTGATAAACTTTTAAATTAAATGACTGAATGCTTTGCACATATGGAGCACGAGTGTTTTCTGTGCATGGCTGCCTTCCACTCCTTTTTTGAAATATTAAGAGATTCTTTCCCCAATGTACTCCAGGGTCTTTGAAAGGAAGAGACTTTAAAATATTTTCATAAATTGTAGAGATTCTATCTGAGTCTTCAAGAGTGATAAATAATTCTTCTGGAATAGAACAAGGTGGAAGGTGAGGAAAATTGGACAGGTTCTGTTTAGCAAAGTTTCTAACTTGAAAATAGTGAAGGAATTGGCTTGATGAGAAGTTGCATTTAAAGCGTAATTGTTTGTAGGATGCAAAGACATTATCTATGTACAAGTCTCTTAAGTGTTTTG
Organism: Polypterus bichir lapradei; assembly: GCA_026402145.1. Classification (NCBI taxonomy): domain Eukaryota; kingdom Metazoa; phylum Chordata; class Cladistia; order Polypteriformes; family Polypteridae; genus Polypterus; species Polypterus bichir. The sequence goes on from JANRMT010062854.1 coordinate 40,782,923, forward strand.
TATATGATTGAGAAGGTGGAAAATGTTTGTTATGTAGAGGTGCCACAGATGAAAACTTTTCTGCCTTAAAGTGCTTCCTACAATGGTTTCATAATAAAGCATAATTGGATTTTTAGTGTAATTACAGTAGTTTGTATTAACTGGGGCACAGAGCAGGGAATAAAGAATAATAATAATAATGAAATACTGCAAGGTATTATTTCTATTGCAGAGCAGGCTTGTTTATATTTAATTTGTGTCAATTTCCAGGTCTTTATAACTTGTATATTTGCTGCCCAGTAATAAAATTGAAAGTTGGGTAGTGCCATGCACCCTTCTGCTTTAGGTCATTGTAGAGTTGCCCATTTTTCATATTTCAAATTCCAAAAAAGATGAAGTTACTATTGAGTCTAATTTCTTACAGAATGTTTTGTAAATGTATATGGGGATGCTTTGAAATAGAAAGAGCAGCGTGGAAAAGATGTTCATCTTAACAATGTTGATTTTCCCTGCTAATGTAAGGTGAAGGGTAGGCCATCTAGTCATGTCTTGTTTAATTTTTTCAGACAGCAAAAATTTGTTGAAAAAGAGCTTTATATTTATGTGAAATATTTACCCCTGGATATTTAAACTGATCTGCTAAGGTAAATGTCCAGCCCGATATTACATGCTATAGAATTCACTGGACAAAACACACTTTTATTTAAATTGATTTTAAATCCACATATCTTCTGAAAATCTGCTAATGCTTTTTAGACCGTTGGTACAGAATTTTGTGGGTCCGATATATACAGTTCCATATCATCTGCATATCGTGATATTTTCTGTTCACCTCCTTCTCTGAAAATCCCCTTTATGTCTGATGCGTTTCTAAATTTTATACAGCCAACGGTTCAATAGTGATTGCAAAGGTGATAAGGGGCATCCTTGTTAAGTACCACGTTCTAGTTTGAAGTTCTCTGAAATAATATTGTTAATGCGAACTGTGGCTTCCGGACTAGTATAATGTAGTTTGATCCATGCACATATATTTGGGCCGAACCCAAATTTGTGCAATGTGGTGAATAGGTAGTCCTTTTCAACCATATCAAATGCTTTTTCTGCATCTAAAGATAATAGCATCTCTGGGGTGTTAGATATAATGGGTGAATAATATTATATTAAACAAACGTTGAATGTTAGAATGTAAGTGTCTGCCTTTAATAAATCCTGTTTGGTCTTGTAATGTATTAGAAGGAAGCATTTTCTCAGTCCTTCAGGCTAGAACTTTGGAGAGTATCTTAACATCGTTATTCAAAAGAGAGATTGGTCTGTATGAAGCACATTGTAGTAGGTCCTTGTTCTTCTTAGGAAAGATAGTAATTAATGCTTGGCAAAAAGTTTGAGATTTTTTTGTCTTTAGCTTCTGTAAACATTGCTAGTAATAGTGGAACTAACTTATATTTGAGGTTTTTTTTTTATAAAATGAGTAGCCATAAGGGCCAGCTGTGTTCCCACTTTGAAGTGAGTGTATAGCATCTAGTAATTCTGAAAGTATCAGAGGTTTATCCAGTTCCGCAGCACTACCTATCTAGTATCTACCTGTGGCACCTCTAATGAATCAAGAAACTCATTAGATTATGTCTTATCTTCTTTAAACTGAGTATAATACAAGGATTTATAGTACTCTTTAAATTTGTGAGTTATATTTTTATGGTCAATAATTTTATCTCCATCTGCGTTGTTAATTGCTGTTACTGCATTACGGACTTCCTGCTTATGGATTTGTTGTGCTGAGATATTATTGGCCTTTTCTCTGTGTTCATAATAATGATGTCGCGATTTAAAGATGAGCGGTTTCAGTTTCTTTAGCATTCAAGAGGTTAAATTGTGATTGCAAAGACCTCTGAGGAAGCGTTTGTCTCTGTACAGTTCTCATCAGCTAATGACATGGGTTTAAGACACCAGCTTTCAGATGAGTGTGTAGGATGTAGTGATTTAAGCTCCATGATGAGAGGGGCATGGTCAGAGATAACGATAGCATTGTACTTACAAGATATGATAGTGGTCATAAAATTGTCTTTGAGGGAAAAAATAGAAATAGCATTGCTCTCTTTCTCTTTACCCCTTGTGAAACCCACCCTTACCCATTGTGCCTCTGCAAATGAGACAACCCACACTTTGCAAAGTCCTGGTCCTCTGACATGCCAAGAGAAGGAGCATGTCTAGAGCAAGAGCAAAATGGACCTCCCAGCAGTAGTGTTAAGAAGGTTAAAACTGATATATCTTGTGATGATACATGGATGTTTTTGGTATTGTTTGTTGTTGTCCAGTGTTGCTCACCATAGACTCACGTTCTCTAAGAAATGTTTTCATCTATGGGCTCTGTGAAAAAGAGATGGAAAAATTTTCTTAGCAATCGCTACAAACCACTTGGGGTAACATATAAAAAATATAATATTTGGGTGGAGTATTCCTTTAAAGGACACAATAGTGTGCTCAAAATTATAAAGATGAAGGAAGGTAATTTTGAAAGATTTTTAATGAAAGTCAGATTTTTTTTTTTTAAATTAACTGATGTTTAGTTGTTTGACAGTTTTTTGTTTTGTTTATTACTTCATATTTCTAGTAAGATATTGCTGGAGAAATCAATGATTTATTGTTATCTGAATGTTTGAGTTTTGAAGTTACCACTAATTTTACTACATTTGTTTTCTCATTTTCTACAGTATTTTCCCCTCTCCAGACCAGCAGCCCAGCAGTCCCCATATCCCATCTGCCTTAAACACAGGAGGTTCTTTACCAGACCTCACTAGCCTACATTTCCCATCACCTCTTCCAACTCCCCTGGATGCGGATGAGCCTTCTTTTCCTAACCTGAGTGGTGGAAGCAGTACAGGAAACTTAGCAAGCACTTTGACCCACCTAGGTATTGGCATGAACAACACTTTTAGTTCACAAGGTAAGATTTAAGAATCAAGGTGTCTTGTGTGTGATAATGTCCTTTTCTTTTCAATAACCCTAATATACAGTTAAGGTTCACTTGTTAAAGTAATTAATTAATTATAGATGATTGTAGCAGATTTTTTATATTAACAGCACAATGTTCTTTATGTATTTTGATCAAAGATTTGTCACTTGTTGAGTAGAATATGTCTGACGCATGAATCATTTATTAAGTTTCAAAGTTCTTTATGTTAAAACTGTTTTCTTTCAAATATATTCAAATGTTGAGTTAAAATTCTGGGAGAGCACATGCATAGTGCCTCTGAGGTACATTCAACTTCTTGTTGTCAAATTAATTACTTTCATACATTCTTTAAATTGGTGTTTCTTAATCTGTGGGTCACCCCATGCTACTCTGTCTGCACACTCGAAATAAGACCACCCCACACAGATCGTGTACCATATTAAGAAAATGCACAAAGAAAGTAGACAAACACAGTGAATACTGTGTTTCATCATCCAGAGGCCAAAATGGTTGAGAACCACTGTTTTAGACCATCAAACTGATTTTAAACAAAAAATTAATTTTCAGTACTGGTAAGAAATCCCAACTTAAATAACTACCACTGAAAGAAAAATGTTAAATGTACTTTTCCAACTTTATACTTGTCACAGGAGTAAACTTTGACTGATTAGAATAAGGACAAACATGCCAGTACTTCTATGCAAGTGTTAAATAAACCACATTTTGAAAACACCAATACACACTCATTCACAAATCACGTTATAATGTCTCAGTCGTTTAGCCCTCTACATCACCATGCACCCATCTTCCGCCACCCAACATGTTACATCAGCACTGTAGCTGCGTCAGAGTCATCCATCAGAGATTAGACTGCTAGTTTTATCTGCCCTTAGGGCTAACTGTATTGCTATGAATCTTTTGATCTACTTGAAGTTTTTCTTCCTAACTTTAACAGTGTGTTTCGACGATTGACTTACCAATGTTTTATATATTTCAACTTTTGTGTAAGCAACTGTTTATAAAGATATCTACTAAATAATAATGATGAAAACCTATAATTGTACAAAAACAGCCTGTTTAAATGAAAGGTGTAATTGATATTCATCCAAAAATACTATTACTGAAAATAATGTACAAAATGATATGAAAAATTATGTAATGTTACATATCATCATAAGCCTGATTTGTGACATTAAGTATTATCAATAAAATATAATCTATTAAGATCTAATAGACATTAAAATGTATTAGAATGTCTTGAATTAGACATCACTAAAACAAGATGCTCTAAAACAACTATGATCATCAAGCTTTAATAGAATAATTTCAATAACTAGCCTGTGATCATCAGCCTTTCGTATTTCTTTCCATCTAATTTTGGAAAACATTTGAGTCCTTTTATATTATACTTTATACAGTTTAACATAAAATGTAATGATAAAAACATAATTTAGAAATTGCAGATGATTACGCTTTCTTCCTATTCATCGCCTCCTGATAATAAACTGGATTTTTCTTTTCTACTTTTATCAGAAGAAATTTCACAAATAAAAATTAGTTGAAGGAAGTAAAATGTATTTTTTGTAAAAAGCTTATGTCCTGATTTAAATTCTGTCTTTATTAAGAATAGGCTCCTTATTTTTCATTCTGTAGATTTAAAAATAGCACACAGTGTTTTGATTATTTAAGATTTGTTTAGATTCATTTTAGTTCACATGTAGTAGATGCATTCTCTGTCTCTTTGTTATTGCAACTTTAAGGATGTCTCCTTTACTTGCTTACAAACTAGCTATTTGTAAATAGTACAACTCTAATGTATTCTCTGTTGCTATTAATTCATGTGTCTTTGCAGTAAAGTTTTTGCAGAAGTAAGATAGCCACCTGTGATTGCCAGTCACAAGAAATGGTTATAGCGAGTCCAAATATGCTACGCTGCTACCAATCAATTGAGTGGCTGATTTTGCAGTTTATTTGCAGTACATTGTTTTCTTATTTTTGGGTAAAGTCAGTTCCTTATCATATTTCCGCTGATTCCCCACTGTTGTAAGACTGATTTGAAAGTATAAGTTGAGTATATAATCAATCCAGAAAGCTGCTTCTGGAAGTTAGAAGTATTTTGCTTGCTCACACATTTCTTATAATTTATAAAATGCATGCAAAAAGTGATGATAAAATATATATATACACTGTATATATATTTTTTTCATGAAAATGTGGATTAAATGGTTCCCAGTTATTCTAAACACTGCCCACAAGATTATGCATCACATGTATACATGTATGCATCAGTCTTTCCTCACACGTAGTGCTGATATGTATTTTTTGTAATATGGTGACCAAAACTATATAAAGTACTCCAGGTGAAGCTTTGCTAGTACATTATATAATTTAAGGATAACCATCCTTGACTTGTATGCCACACTTTGTGCTATATAACTTAGCATCCTATTAGCTTCATGATAGCTTCTGTACACTATTTTCATGTAGTGACGACTCTGCTATGACTCCTAGATCATTATCATAAGGTGTACTTTCAAGTTTCAGACCTTTTGAGTATTTAAATGTAATATTTCTTATTTTTTTATGTAATACCTTACATTTAATTAAAATTAAATTTCACGTACTACAAAATTGTCCTACCCTGTGCTATCCAATTTCTTCTATAAAAATTTAGCTGTTTCTACATGATCTACCTTTCAACCTAGTTTGGTATCATTTGCAGAATTAACCAACCTCTTGTTTATATTTTTGACCAGGTTGTTTAAATATATTAAAAAGAGCACAATCTAATTCTAGAAAATAAAAATCTTCTCATCATAACCCCTTTCATCCTGTGTTTGAGCCAATTTATACCAACCTACACACTGCATCTTGAATTCTATTTTCTTTTTAGTTTGACCACTAACCTCTCATTTGGTGTCTTACCAAAAGGTTTCTGAAATACAATAATAGCAGACATTTCTTTTATTGTATGCTTTTGCTTATATTCATATAATTCTAGCATATTAGTGAAAGATGACTTTCACCATCTCAACCCATGTTAAGTATTTCTTAACATCTTTGTTCTTGACATGTGCTGCTAGATCTTTTCATTAATAATTGCTTCCATTAATTTACTTTTGATGCACATTAAGCTTATTGTCCTATACTTATAGTACTTGTATCATCCCAATCTCCTTTCTTATACAACAGATATTTGCTACCTTTCAGTTTTTAGAAATGACACAAGTGTGCAGAGATTTTTAAACAAATTTGTGTCAAGTGTTTATATATGTACTCATTAACTTCCTTAAGCATTCAAGGATGAATGTTAACTGGTACTTGGTATGTTTCAGCCAGGATTCCTCCCTTGACTGGGGTTCATATTCATCTTTTATGCCTCTTTTGCTCATTCTCAACTGTGTTCTCACTTAATAGCTTCCCAAATTACTTTATGTTTTGTCATACCTGTATAAAATGTAATCTACTAAACTTAAGTGTTTTAGTTTTTGAATATGCGCTGTACGAAAAACATTGTGAAATTTATTATATTATAGGTACTAGTAATGGCCCAATCACATCTATCCGCTAAATCCTATTTGGTTATTACAGAATACTAAATCTAGACAAACCTTCCCCTTGGTGCTTTAACATACTGTGTTAATAAGAGCCATAGATTATATCTATCATATCTTATCATAAAATCTAAATAAAAACAGTCAAAACCCTTAAAGTATATATTGTTCAAAAGCATGTGATTTTTAAAATTAGGAAAAGAGACAAAAATTACAGTTACTTTCTTTTCTCAGAAATGACATGTGTTTGAGCCACAGTTCACCCGTCAATGCAGGAGAAGCCATATATAAATGCTAATAACATGCTGTAGAGCAACATTTCCCAATCTGTGTGGCACAGAGGTATGGAAGGTGCACCAAACCTGTATTTCCTGGGTAAACCTCCGCCCTGCTCTGACAGTTGCGCAAAATTCAGCAGTGGTAACCCTCTAGCCCTACCAATAACACTCGATTTACCAAGGGGGAAACCATTGTCGGTTGTGCTTGATTCATCAAGGTGGTCTGTTCTGAAGTTCATGCTTGATTCACCCTTATTTTGGGGATCGCAACACCTTAAATGTTGAAAAGCACTGCTGTAGAGTATAACGCCCATGCTGGCATGCTGATCATTATGCGTGGTGAAAGCGCACATCTCTTCAGCTAATCCACTTCAGAATAGTATTCAGAAAATTTACATAGCATATCAAGCTTTGTTAAGTGCGTTTGATTTGGTTCAGGCTAAAATGCCATTGTGCACAAAGGCTTCCCTTCTCCCCATCACATATTGCCCGGCCAAGCAATAACAATGATTATTTGGCTATTTTTCCAGCAGTTAATTCTGCTGGAAATTGCATATTTTGATCATTATGCTGTCATACTTAACTTATATGGTATAATCAGAGCACATTGAGAAGCTATTCACCTTTCCATGTTGAATTCAATAGAAGATGTACAGCGCTTTAATTCTTTCTGAGGTTCCAGCCAGCTTTTATTGCTACACTTCTTGATCAGCTTGGGTGGGTTTGTTACCTGATCTAAGGTGAGAATAGACCATGTCTATTACATATTCAGCAGATAGACACTGCTTCTCTGCCCATTGTCAGCTTTTCTTGACAAAGATTAGTGTCAGTAGAATGTTTTTAGCAAATTGTGCCTTTCTGAGTGGATTTATATTTTAGTTTGTTCAGGTACTCGAGACCTTAAAGAACATGCTACAAATAACAAAAAGCTTTGACACAATGGCCTATTATGCATTTTCAACTAATTCCTGTACATGATGAGAACATTTGTTTTTAACATTTTTTTTTTGTTTTGGAGCAATTGTAAAGCAGAATATGATCCTGACCCACTAACTATAGTAATCCCTCCTCGATCGCGGGGGTTGCGTTGCGCGGGGGTGAAAATCAGTGAAGTAGAAACCATATGTTTGTATTGTTATTTTTATATATTTTAAGCCCTTATAAACTCTCCCACACTGTTTATAAATATTCCCTGCACAGTTATACAGAACTAGCAAAATACCCGCGCTTCGCAGCGGAGAAGTAGTGTGTTAAAGAAGCAATGAAAAAGAAAAGGAAACATTTTGAAAATAACGTAACATGATTATCAATGTAATTGTTTTGTCACTGTTGTGAGTGATGAGTGTTGCTGTCATATATATATAAATATATATATATTTACACACACACACACATAAACATATATATATACATATCTATACATATACAAATATATATACACACACACACATATATACATACATATATATATATCTACATATATACACATACATATACATACACACATACATACATACACACACACACACACACATATATACACACAAATACATATATATATATATATACATACACACACACATATATAAACATATATATACATATACATACATATCTACATATATACATACACAGCTATTTCGTATGAGTGCAATACGCTGCTTGTTAAAACGGATAACTCCCGCTCTTGCGTGCAAGTCTGCGTGGATATTATGAACTATCGTATTTGTTCAAGTTCTATTTAAATTTTAAATAGAAGGAATTTTTATTTAGTCGACAGAAATATCTTTGGTAGGAATGGTAAAACCAGACAGGAATATTATTCCTGAATAAATCAACTCAAACCTTAAACAACTTATAATATTTTGCTCCATAAAAATATATCCTGTCTAAATTATACAAGTTAGAAATAAAGTAAACGTTAAAAGAACAAACATTCAAATTTCTTTACTCTTATGTAATTTTATATAAAAAATAAACTTAGATTTTAAATATCCCAAAAGATTTTGCTCTCCATAAAAATATATCCTGTCAAAATTATACAAATTCAAATATGAACATGCTGCATAACAAAACCTGGAAATATAAATAAAATGTGTTCCTTTCAGCAATAACAAATCAAATCATTCAGTTGTCTTTGCTCATATGTCATTTTAGAGCTGGACGCCTGGCATCTTTTTTTGGCAACAAGTTCGTTTATGTTTGGTGTGAGGTTCTGTGTTGTGGAGATTCTCAGGATGGACTGCAGGTGCTCATGAGTGAGGCGACTCCTGTGTGCTGTTTTGTTAGTCTTCATCACTGAGAAGAGCTTCTCACACAGATATGTGCTACCAAACATGCACAAGGTTCGAGCCGCATGTAGACGGACTTTTTTTGTTCTTCAAAGTCACTAAAGCGCCGTGCGCTCAGTTTATCAGCAAAGTGCGTATTTGGGAACACCGTAGTGACGACTTGGTTCAACATTACTTGGCAACAGGGAAAGTGGGGCAAGTTGCACTGGTGCATTTGTGTCTCCCATAAAAGCAGCTTCACTTGAAATCACTTTGTGATTGTGCACGGGTAAAAACGTCCGCTGAAGTGTCAGATTCTTATTTAATTCTTCTGCTTTCTGTATCTTCTGCATTGCATTCAGGTCTTTCAGGTTACCCTGATGTTTTGTCTCATAGTGCCGTCTTAGATTAAATTCTGTAATTACAGCCACATTAGCTCCACATTAGTGGGCCGGATGTGTTTGACTCATATGGACTAAATAGAACTTGAAAAGAAATATTTTTTGGAATGTGATCGCGCAAGTCAGTACATCGAGCCCACATGCTATTGTGGTTTTGCTTGTGTACTTCAGTAAGTTACCGTCCCCTCGCTCTTACTTTTTTACCGTTCATCTAATGAATACACTGAGTATGGCTTTACCAAAACAATCATTGATCGCAAATAAAGTATTCATTATTCATGAAGCTTCAATAGGTGAATAGGTGATCTGTCTTTCTGCGTTAACCGCATGCGTTTTCATACGTCTCAAACTAAGGGGATGCGAGGTTAAAATAAATCGAGAAGCGCGCGTACATACTTAGTGCATCCCCTCTCGGGAATCGAACCTCGGACGTGGGCGCTACAGTCGAATGCTTTAGTATCGCGCCATGGCGTGTGGTTTATCTATTTGAGCGTAGCAGTGTAATTCAGTTTTTGTTCAGCACTGTTTGGAACTGTTACTTTTTGTCTGCGCACTGCGTCAGTTCACGTGAGCTGCTGAATGTGGTTTTATATGTCACTCGCTCGCTTCTAATTGTTTCGCTGCCTTCTTAATTATATAATGCATGTTTTCTAAAGCGCGTTTTGTAGCTCTTCCTGGCTTTCTACGTAATGCGTGATTACGTGAGAGGCGTGATGATGTCATACGAACTCCGCCCCTCCATCTGAACTCCATTACAGTAAATGGAGAAAAACAGCTTCCAGTTATGACCATTACGCGTAGAATTTCGAAATGAAACCTGCCCAACTTTTGTAAGGAAGCTGTAAGGAATAAGCCTGCCAAATTTCAGCCTTCTACCTACACGGGAAGTTGGAGAATTAGTGATGAGTCAGTCAGTGAGTGAGTGAGTGAGTGAGTGAGGGCTTTGCCGTTTATTAGTATAGATATAGCCGCGTATCGCAGCGGAGAAGTAGTGTGTTAAAAAAGCTATGAAAAAGAAAAGGGAACATTTTAAAAATAACGTAACATGACTGTCAATATACAGTATTTGTTTTGTGAGTCTTACTGATTGTTGCTGTCATCAAGGATTTGATTATCATTTCTTTCAATCAGGTTCGTATTTGTAGGATGTGTTGTGTTCAAGTTACATTCCGTGTTTGTCAATCGTTGTAAAGATGATAGGTTTCATTCATCGATTCGTTTCTTACTGCATCAATAAACAGCTCGTCTTCTTCTTTATCTGAGACCTGACACACTGCATGCACTGGTTTTTTTTTACACTGTCTTCCTTTAGCGGGACATTGACTTTTTCCACTGTGTGCTTTGTTTCCGCAGTAGCTGGATTTATGAATATGCTTGTATGTATCAGACGCTTCATATTTTTTTGCTGCTTTTTCAATTGTGTAATTCGGTTTTTGTTCAGCGCTCTTTGGAACTGTTGTTTTTTGTCTGTGCACTGCGTCAGTTCACGTGAGCCGCTCGGTGTACATGCATCGAAGTTTCCCAGCTGTGCTGGTGCCATGTCGTGCTATGTCCATGGCTCGAAGTCCCGGCACTTAAAACTTTCTCTCGCAGTTTCGCTGAGTTTGTGCCAAACACCACCCTAACCATGTCATCTTCCTCTGCATAAGCACAGTCCTTCACCCGTGAATATTTACCCGTGGCAGTTTGCTATTGGATTGCCGCTGACGGACGGCCTTATATGGGCAGGCACTAAATTACAAACGCCAGCGGCAGCCTGTCTATGAACTTAATTTAAAGTTTAGGTTTACATCGTGCTTTGTTTCCGAAGTAGCAGAACTCATGAATATGGTTGTATATGTCACTCGCTTGCTTCTTATTGTTTCGCTGCCTTCTCAATTATATAATGCATGTTTTCTTCAGCGCTTTTTGGGCCTCTTCCTGGTTTTCTACGTACTGCGTGATTACGTGGAAGGCGTGATGATGTCACACAAAACTCCGCCCCCACGGGTTTCAAGCTCATCTCCATTACAGTAAATGGAGAAAAACAACTTCCAGTTATGACCATTACACGTAGAATTTCGAAATGAAACCTGCCCAACTTTTGTAAGGAAGCTGTAAGGAATAAGCCTGCCAAATTTCAGCCTTCTAACTACACGGGAAGTTGGAGAATTAGTGATGAGTCAGTCAGTCAGTCAGTCAGTCAGTGAGTGAGTGAGTGAGGGCTTTGCCGTTTATTAGTATAGAGAAACCCTTTGTATTCTCTTAGATATTAGGTAAGATTCATTGAAATTATGTATGTAAACACATTGTTTATATACAGTAAAACCTAAATATTATTTTAAAGATATCAAGCATCTCCGATATCACATATGTTACAGCCATTACGATAGACAGGCCACCAGCAATAAATACGTACAATGCAGGAAAAATTGTATACAGTAAATGTGTGTACAGTGACACTAAACGTACGTACATGTAATAAGTACTGTACTTAGAAAATTAATTATGGTTACTCACCAACAGTGACACGACGACTTGTCCAATAATGATGAGTATAGTTTTACTGCACAACAAAGGAGAGCGTTGCAGCTCTTCTAAAGGAGCCTCTTTAGGAGACTGTGTATCACCGCTGTTGTTCTTCTTCCGGCAATCTTCAATCCATATCCCTAAAGCAGATTCCATCCGGACTACCGCCTTATTACGTCCACTTACAACTCGTTTTGCTCCCTGGTTAAAAGGACACTGCGGCCGTAGATCTTATATTCTTTTCCTCCTTTTTAAATAAAAAGAATCATGGACTCATTGATGCCGTAATGGCGTCCTACAGCAGTGTAACTTTTCCCTTCCTTCAACATATCCAAAATTTTGACCTTTTCGGCAATCGTTAGCCTCTTCCGATGGCGCTTGGGCACGGCCCCTGAAGCAGTAGCAGGAGCAGATCGTTTTGGAGCCATAACAAAGGGCTTGACTACGCACAAAGATAAACACAAAAGAACACAAAAGTTAACTCTTTACACAGCGAAACACGTTGATACTGAATAAGCGAGACAAGACTTCCTGCTTAACGCCGCGGAATCGAATTTGGCGCTCCGTCATTGAGCCAATCAGCACACAGGCACTTAACTGTGTGCTCTGATTGGTTAGCTTCTCAGCCATCCGCCAATAGCGTCCCTTGTATGAAATCAACTGGGCAAACCAACTGGGGAAGCATGTACTGAAAGTAAAAAGACCCATTGTCCGCAGAAACCCGCGAAGCAGCGAAAAATCCGCGTTATATATTTAGATATGCTTACATATAAAATCCGCGATAGAATGAAGCCGCGAAAGTCAAAGCGCAATATAGCGAGGGATTACTGTATATGCATATTATTGTAGCTGAGTTTGGAATTTATTATTTTAGAATTTGCTGAAATTTTCAAAAGTGTCAGAGCATAGCCTGAATCACCAAAGTTCCTCATTTTAGCTTCAGTCTCCAGAGGGTTTAATGTATTACTTACTTTACTTTGGCCTTTTTAAAGTGGAACATAACTTGGAAAGTTATGTGTTATATTTCACCTTTTCCAGGGTTTGTCCCTGCCTTGTGCCCTACACTAATTGGTATAGGCTCCAGCCCACCCTGCAATCCCGTCTGGATTAGGTTAGAAAGTGACATGACATGACTGCTGCCTGTCCCTTTATGTGAAGTTCTAAACCTGGCCTGTTCTAAACTTTCTTCCCTTCCTTTCCCAATTTTAAATAGTCTTCAACTAACCTACTCATAAGCTTCCCTAATACATTGGTGCCCCTTCTGTTCAAATCTAACCCCACAAACCCCATCTGTTCCAGTTGTAGTCTCAATGTCCAATAAACCTATGCCCTTCTGTCCTACACCAAGCTTTTACCCCCATTGTATAGTCTCAGCCTGTCCTGGACTGGCACCAAGCACATGCAGAACATCAAAATAGACCTTCTTGTCAGTTCTGCACCTCGGCTTAACACCTAACTGACTGTCTACATTTATGTATGTCATTTGCTCCAACATGGACAATGACAGCTGGATACGTCACCACTTAAGCCTAGAACCTGTCTATTCTTTCAGGCATATCTCCTACCAGTGCACCCGGAAGACAGCAGATCATATGAAACTGTCTCTGGAGCAGACCAGTGTCTGAATACCCAACAATGATCAGCTCCCTAGCTATCAACACATGTCCCTTTCTGGGGGTTCATTTTGAGGTGATTTGTTGGGACTCTTCATATCTACCAATCACCTCAGGGTTATTAGAGAATAGTCCAGTTCTCACTCATCCCTACTAATTACTTGACTTAAATAAGCTCATTGATTGTCATGTTTTTGTGAAATGGCAAATGGACCTTACCTTTAGCACATATCTTCAGTTTGTAATAGGCTTAATGCAGGATTGTGATTTCCCTACTTTGAATTCTGTCATTTGGGTCTTTGCTCTCCACCCTATGCCCTTTCAGGCATTCTGTTTGCCTAAAGCCTAAGTTCACCACACTCTCTCTTTTTATAAGCTAGGTTCTGTTTAATTTGAGCTTAATGTTAAGCTAACACCCACACAAACCAGACAGTGGACGACAAACACACAAACATTACAGTAAAAAGCACAAAGCTTAGCTTTCAAATTCTTGATGGCTTTTAACATGATTTTACACAGATGTTAAATATGTACATGCACATGCTTGAGGCTTTTTCTGGGTACATGCTAATTGGGTTATAGTGAGAGTGCATGTGAAAGTTTATGAATTTAATTCACAGTAAAAACAGCTGTGCACTGGCAAAAGTGTAAAATGAAGGCTTTTAAAAGTTGACAATTGACACAGAGAGAGAGTGACGGAGAGTCATCTCAGGTTAACTGGAGATGGTGATTGGAGGAATGTAAATCATTTTAAACACTCCTCAGTTGAAGCTGGAGGCATGTGAATGTTTAATTCACAACACAAATAGACTAGTAATACATGATTTACTATCTTAGATTTTATAAGATGAATCTGATAATTGAAAATTATATAAAATAAAAAATTATATATATTTTCTTCTCACAAAATTAATAATGAAGTTTTTGCAATGTCAGACTTGCTGAATGTTTGGATTTGTACAGTGGACCTTCCAAGGAGGCTGCTTAAATTTTCCGGTAAAACCTAAGTCCAAAAAGTTGAACTTTTCAAAGTAAATTAACTTTCCTACCTTTACTGTGGGATAGATGGTACAACATCATTGAAGGTCAGGCAGTTTAATAAACCTTTTTACCACCCTGTTGTGTATTAATAGAGTGGTAGGGGGTGCAGTGTTAGGCTTCCTGCTATCACAGTTAATCTATAAAATTGGGATATTCAAATATAATAATACATTTTTATTTATATAGTGCCTTTCCCATGCTCAAGGCACTTCGCAGAGTTTAAGATAGAATGGCAGGGTATACAGTATATAGCATTGTACAAACTAGTTAAATAAATAAAGAAGATTAAGGCAGTAAATTCTGAGAAAAAGCAGACAACATAACTGGTGGTATAGCACACACACATAGGTTACATGAGCATCTTGACAGACAGGTAAACTGAAAGAAGGGTAATAAAGTCAAGTAGAGACAAAAGCCTTCCTGAACAGATGAGGTTTGAGTTGTTTTTTAAAAGAATTCATGGGGTCAGCTGACCTGATTAATTTTGGTAAGTCATTCCAGAGTCTGGGCGCTATACAGCTGAAGGCCCTGTCACCTATGGAGTGTAGATTAGTGTGGGGCACAACAAGATTGCCAGAATCAGTGGACCGTAGTGGGCGGACATGCACATAGTGATGGAGAAGGTCACTGATGTAGTTTGGCGCAAGGTCGTTTAAGGCTTTGTAGGTTATTAGTAGGATTTTATATTCGATTCTATAAGACACAGGGAGCCAGTGAAGGCGGAGCAGGATGGGTGTGATGTGCTCGCTGCTGCTGGTTCGAGTAAGGACTCTTGCAGCCAAGTTTTGAATAAGCTGGAGCTGTGATATAAGATTAAAAGGGGCAACTGCCAGTAGGGAATTACAATAATCGATGTGGGATGTGATAAAATCATAGAGAGGAAGGAACGAACACAGGATATATTACAGAGGTGAAAGTAAGAAAGTTTCTTAATGTGGTTTATGTGGGCGGAATAAAAAAGGGAGGAATCAAAAATGACACCAAGATTCTTTGCAGTAGAGGCAGGTCTGATGAGATCACCACCAAGATGGACTGGGAAGGAGCTCATTTTATTAAGTTGCACTTTAGTCCCAATTTGCAGGAGATCAGTTTTGTTGCAATTTAATTTTAAAGAGTTCTGCTCCATCCAGGTATTAATTTCACTGAGGAAGGTTGTGAGCTGAGAAAGCTCTGATGAAGTTCCACGTTTAACATTGAAATAAAGTTGAGTATCGTCTGCATAAAAATGATAACCCAGTCCAAAGCTACGAATAATATAGCCAAGGGGAAACATATGAATACAGAAGAGAAGAGGGCCGAGGACAGAGCCCTGAGAAACTCCTTGTGTGACTGACGCTGAGCTGGATCTGCTGTTGCCAAGACAAAAAATTATTGCCTATCAGTCAGATAGGACTTGACAAACTGGAGGGCAGTGCCAGAGATACGCAGCATGTTCTCCATTCTGGACAGTAGAATGTCATGTCTGACAGTGTCAAATGCTGCACTGAGGTCTAATAGAATTAATATGCTGGTTTGTCCAGAGTCTGCTGCCATAAGCAAATCATTGTTTACCCGTAGCAGAGCAGGTTCACAGCTGTGCTGCGCACTGAAACCAGACTGAAAGGGTTCCATCAAATTATTAGAAGTTAAGTAGTTGGTAAGTTGGGAAGCTACAACACGCTCAAGAACTTTTGACAGAAAAGGTAAGTGGGAAATAGGCCGAAAGTTGTTAAGATTGTTGGTATCAAGACCAGACTTTTTTAACATTGGGGTTACAGAAGCGATTTTAAAAGTGAGCGGCACAGAGCCAGTGTCAAGGGATGAGTTTATTATTGTTGTAACAGTCGGGTTTATGGCATGAAAGCAGGATTTAAATAGTGTGCTGGAGATGGGGTCCAGTACACAAGTAGTCGGCCTCATTTTACAAAGCAGGCTATTAACAAACGCAGATGTGACTGGTGAGAACTTAGAGAAGGAGCTGGATGGAGTGGGAAAACAGGGAGAGATATAAACAGATGATGTATGTATGTTAGTTGAATTATTTAGATCTTTAATTTTGTTACGGAAAAAGTGGAGGAATTCCTCACAGACTTCAGTAGAAGAGGTAGTTGGGCCAGATGTGGGTTTGATTAGTTTATTAACTACAGAAAACAAAACCCTTGGGTTATCGTGGCCACTTTCTATTATTCTGCCATAATGGGTGTTCTTGGCAGCAGTTAGTGCTTCTCTGTTAGCTCTTTGGTGGTCAGAGAAAGCCTGGATGTGAACGGTGAGGCCAGTCTTACATGATATTCTCTCAAGGCGTCAGCCAGCTGCTTTCATAGATCGCAATTCTGAATTATACCATGGAGCTGAACGCTTAAAGGAAACCGCCTTATGTTTTAAAGGAGCTGTTTTATCTAATGCTGAATGAAGAGCTGTGTTATAGTGGTCAACGAGACTAGCTAGTGTTGACGGAATAGGTGCAGACAGTAAAAGATCAGAAATGGATCTAGAAAGGATAGAGGGACAGATATTTTTAAGGTTTCTGTAAGAAATTTGTCGTTTACAGGTAAGAGGAGGGAGAGGCAATGAGACAGTGAAAAGTACTGCTTTATGGTCAGAGAGTCCCAAATCAGTGCTGTAAATGTTGGCAACAGATTGTCCAGAAGTACAGATCAAATCCAATATATGACCACCAGAGTGGATGCGAAAATCAACATGTTGTGTCAAGTCAAAGCAGTCCAATAAGGATAGGAATTCCATTTCTCAGTTTAGATGTAGTAATGTCAATATGGATGTTGAAATCACTGAGAAGGATAATTCTCTGAGAGTAAGAGCTTAGGTGGGTTAAAAGTTCAATCAGATCAGATAAGAAGGATGCATTGTATTTTGGAGGACGATAAAGAACAATGAGTGAGACGGGACATTATTACATTATTAGTTTAAGAGCCAGGCACTCAAAAGACAATGGACAGTCAGTTGGGATTTGTTTGATGTGTAAATCTACTCTTGATAATTACTGCGAGTCCACCGCCTTGTCTTGAGCTGCGGGGTTCTGTGTGGAAAGTGAATCCAGGTGGTGTCGCCTCCGTGAGAGATGTAAATTCATTTGGTTTTCGCCAAGTATCCATTAAACACAGTATATCAAGTTTGGTGTCAGTGATGAATTCTGACAGCACCAATGCTTTGCCATTAAGAGATTTCGAATTAAACAATGCAATATTAGTTAATGAGGCTTCTTTTTTCTCAGAGCCGTGATCGGAGTTTATTTTCACATAATGTAAACACTGGCACACTGACACTTCTATTTCTAGGGCCATGAGAAGGACGGCGTATTCCTGAGCAAATGCCAGCGGTGGTGTTTCCATTTGCAGCCCGGTAGTGGCTGCAACCTAACTCACGATGTACATATTTCGGGTGTCGCAAAATCCCGGCATCTTTTAGGATGTTCCATTCAAACCATTTGCTCTGGACAAACTGTTTAATAAGAAGAAGCTTGTCATAAAGAGTATAACATAAGAGTATTTTAGCATGATAGTGAGTAATACTTATCTGACAGCAGTGGAGAAGCAGCAGAGCACAGCGGAGCCAGTAGAACAGGTAGGTGTAGTAGTGTAGATGAGCAGCGATAACAAAGCAGCAGAAACAATAGCAGTAGGAGGCAGCAGGATTTGGAGATTCCAACATACAGCCATAAACAGTAACGCTAGGTATTACAGGCGTGATCACCCTGGAGGCACAAGCCAGTTGGGTATGAACATCAGATCAGTTCTTAGTCGTAGAGTACTGTAAAATGAATCAGGAGCAGACCAGGATAGCAAATATAATCAAGGAGATTAGATCGCCAGATACAAAGAAATGTTCATAGGGCTCGTCCCGTGATCCACAGGTTCACTTGTTCCCAGTCAAAGTAGAGTCCATAAAATCTGTAAATATTAACGAAATCAACAGCAACAACATTTATTTATATAGCACATTTTCATACAAATTAAGTATCTCAAAGCGCCTTACTTGATGAAGAAAAGAGAAATAAAAGGCAAAGTTAGAATTAAAATAAGAACACTAATTAACATAGAATAAGAGTAAGGTCCGATGGCCAGGGAGGACAGAAAAAACAAAACAAAACTCCAGACAGCTGGAGAGAAAAAATAAAATCTGCAGGAGTTCCAGACCATGAGACCGCCCAGCCCCCTCTGGGCATTCTACCTAACATAAATGAAACAGTCCTCTTTGTATTTAGGGTTCTCATGGAAGGACTTGATGATGATGGTCATGTAGACTTCTGGCTTTTAATCCATCAATGTAGGATCATCATGGTGCTTTGATTAGGTGGTGGTGGCGCAGGTCGCCACCACAGAAAACCAGGAAAAGAAACAGAAGAGAGAGTAGGGGTTAGTATGGATTTTAGAGCCACCATGAATAGTTATGATAATAAATTGAATATACAGAGTATCAGGATTAAATTAAAATGAAGTTATGAGAAGGCCATGTGTTTTATCTTGGTAGAGTAATACAGTATATATATTGCTCTATTTTCCCCTATTGTATTATTAATATATAGCCTTAGAATGCCTAATCTCACAGACTTACCACAGTATATAACTTATCCCCACATTTCCTTCTATATCTATAACCTCAGGCAATTAGATGTGGTAAAAAGACAAGCAGGAGTTAAGTTACACATAAAATAATGTATTACTGATAATATTCATAAATAATAACAAAATGCAAAGTACATTTGAATATTGGCAGCCATATAACCTGATAAAATGGTGATGAGTAGTTCAGGTGGCACACAGACTTGTAGTTACTTAAAATGTCTCTAGGTAAGGCATCATTGGTGCTCAGCTTCCTTCAGAACAGGCCTCAAGCCTGTCTCAATATGGCTGAAGCTGTGCTCTTCATTGTGCTGTTCTTGTCAGTTCATGGTGTGATGGTCTTCATCAGTTGTTAACAAGAGAAAGATACTTCTTCATCATCACAGGTTAGCAAGAGAGAGAGAATGAGATAAAGCAAGCTAATTTATGGGTTTTCTGTCCAACCCCTACAACCAATAGGACATCATGGTACTTAAAGACCTCTGAGACAAGCCAATTCCAAACAGCCATACCCCAGACCAATGGGGGAACATCTTAACACCTTCCACCCCCCAAACCATATGTTAAACATCCTGGCTTCCTTGCGGGGGGTTGAAAGAGTTTAACAGAGAAACACTCGCCAAACTGGTTTAAGACACATCTCCCAAATCCTGTCATAAAGGAGGCAAACAGGAATGCCTCTCACCTAAGTAACACTAAATTACATTGCTTTGGCTAAATTATAAATAAAGACATACAAAACATTTATCAAGTTATATGCAAAATGTTGCATCACAACACTATGTTAAAGTAATGACTTTTTAGCAGTTTTTTTAAAGTGCTCCACTGTATTAGCCTGGCGAATTCCTATTGACAGGCTATTCCAGATTTTAGGTGCATAACAGCAGAAGGCCGCCTCACCACTTCTTTTAAGTTTCGCTCTTGGAATTCTAGGCAGACACTCATTTGAGGATCTGAGGTTACGATTTGGAATATAAGGTGTCAGTCATTCTGATATGTAAGATGGAGCGAGATTATTTAAGGCTTTATAAACCATATGTAGTATTTTAAAGTCAATTCTGAATGACACAGGTAACCAGTGTAGTGACATCAAAACTGGAGAAATGTGCTTGGATTTTCTTTTCCTAGTTAGGATTCTAGCAGCTGCATTCTGCCCTAGTTGCAAACGATATATGTCTTTTTTGGGTAATCCTGAGAGGAGTGCGTTACAGTAATCTAGTCGAAAGAAAACAAAAGCGTGAACTAATTTCTCAGCTTCTTTCAATGATATAAGAGGTCTAACTTTTGCTATGTTTCTTAAGTGAAAAAATGCTGTGCTAGTGGTCTGATTAATATGCGATTTAAAATTCGGGTTACAGTCAACAGTTACCCTTAAGTTCTTTACCTCCGTATTGACTTTTAATCCTAATGCATCAAGTTTATTTCTAATAACCTCATTATATCCATAATTGCCAATCACTACAATTTCTGTTTTCTCTTTATTCAGCTTGAGAAAATTATTATGCATCCATTTAGAAACACAAATAAAACATTGTGCTAGTGAAACAACAGCGTCGGGGTCATCAGGTGCTATTGATAAATACAGCTTCGTGTCATCAGCAAAGCTGTGGTAACTTACGTTATGCCCTGAGATAATCTGACCTAACGGAAGCATGTTGATTGAAAAGAGCAGCGGACCCAGGATAGAGCCTTGTGGAACACCATATAGGATATCATGTGTCTTTGAATTGTAATTACCACAACTAACAAAGAATTTTCTACCTGCCAGGTAGGATTCAAACCAATTTAAGACACTACCAGAGAGGCCCGCCCATTGACTAAGGCGATTTCTAAGAATAATGTGATCAATGGTGTCAAATGTGGCACTCATATCTAAGAGGATGAGAACAGATAAATGGCCTCTGTCTGCATTTACCCGCAAGTCATTTACTACTTTAACGAGTGCAGTTTCTGTACTGTGATTTGTTCTAAAACCTGACTGAAATTTATCAAGAATAGCATGTTTATTGAGGTGGTCATTTAACTGCATAATGACTGCCTTCTCTAGAATTTTACTTAAGAAAGGCAGGTTAGAAATGGGTCTAAAATTTTCAAAAGCAGTGGGGTCAAGATTATTTTTCTTGAGTAGGGGTTTAACTACAGCAGTCTTAAGACAGTCTGGGAAGACCCCCGTATCTAATGATGAGTTTACTATGTCAAGAATATTATCATTTAGCACGCCCGATACTTCTTTGAAAAAACTTGTTGGCACTGGGTCAAGGATGCAGGTGGAGGGTCTCGGTTGAGAAATTATTTTATGTAAATCAGGCAAATCTATCCTGGTGAAAGAATTTAATCTATACTAATAAAAGGCAAAGCCCTCACTCACTCACTCACTCACTCACTCAGTCAGTCAGTCAGTCAGTCAGTCAGTCAGTCAGTCAGTCAGTCAGTCAGTCAGTCAGTCAGTCATTCATTCATTCATTCACTTCCCGTGTAGGTAGAAGGCTGAAATTTGGCAGGCTCATTCCTTACAGCTTACTTACAAAAGTTAAGCAGGTTTCATTTCGAAATTCTACACATAACGGTCGACAACGTCCGCCATTTTGAACTTTCTTATTTATGGCCCCATCTTCACGAAATTTGGTAGGTGGCTTCCCTGCGCTAACCAAAACCGATGTACGTACTTATTTCGGTGGTATGACGCCACTGTCGGCCGCCATATTGAATTTTCCAAACGTCACAAATTCTCCAACTTCCCGTGTAGGTAGAAGGCTGAAATTTGGTACTTATTTCGGTGGTATGATGCCACTGTCGGCCGCCATATTAAACTTTTAACGGAAACTGATGTACGTACTTATTTCGTTGGTATGACACCACTGTTGGCCGCCATATTGAACTTTCCAACGTCACTAATTCTCAAACTTCCCGTGCAGGTAGAAGGCTGAAATTTGGCAGGCTCATTCCTTACAGCTTACTTACAAAAGTTTAGCAGGTTTCATTTAGAAATTCTACGCGTAACGGTCATAACGGTCAACAACGTCCGCCATATTGAACTTTCTTATTTACGGCCCCATCTTCACGAAATTTGGTAGGTGACTTCCCTGAGCTAACCGAAACCAATTAACGTACTTATTTCGGTGGTATGACGCCACTGTCAGCCGCCATATTGAACTTTCCAACGTCACTAATTCTCCAACTTCCCGTGTAGGTAGAAGGCTGAAATTTGGCAGGCTCATTTCTTACAGCTTACTTACAAAAGTTAAGCAGGTTTCATTTCGAAATTCTACGCGTAATGGTCATAATGGTCAACAACGTCCGCCATGTTGAACTTTCTTATTTATGGCCCGATCTTCTCGAAATTTTATAGGCGGCTTCCCTGCACTAACCGAAACTAATGTACGTACTTATTTCGGTGGTATGATGCCACTGTCGGCCACCATATTGAACTTTTCAACAGTCTTTGTTACTTATGGGCCCATCTTCAAGAAATTTGGTACATGGGTTCCCAACGCTAACTGAATCCTACTTACGTACATATATACGTCCATAGCCTGCAGCTCAGTCACTGTGTGAGGTGGCGTTGGGTCCCCCATCCCAACACCTCCCACGTTGTTGGCTGCCTGCCTATATAAGACGGTCCGTCGCTCCGGTCTCTACATTCCCTTCCTTGCTTCGCCACGGGATTCACGTCTCCCTACTGATAACTACAGCCTTTTTGTTTAATCCACGGCTTCTCCGCTGTTTTATTGTTTGTTTATTACAATTATAGTTATTGTATAGGTATTTTAGACTTACTTTACATTGCTCAGGTACCCATTTCCTTTATCATTCCAACCCCCATTACCATGTCTATCGAGGTGATCACTATCGATCAAAGAACTGTCACTTACTGAGTGGTTTCCATGCCCAGAGATGGCACCTACCTTTTCCATTCTCTTTGTTACATATTGCACGGCCATATCAGGCTCACTCTTGATATCCGGAGGAACATTGTGTCTTATGTATTGAATGACTGGGACAGGTTCAAGGTGTGGACTGATGACGGTACAGGAGATAATTATACTACACAGGAGCACTATAAGAGTGAAATGCTTAAGCCCTTCACCTATGGTTCTGCATGTGAGTTGATGGCTGCCGCTGAATTGTTCGGTTGTCGCTTTCAAGTGTACCGAAATGGCCAAATATTTTACACCTTTCGACAACCGCCAATGCCTCTTAAACATCTTAGATTCACAGGTGACGATTTCAGTAGTGGACACTTGGATGTTTATGAGTGTTTAAACTCTCAAAAGCTGGATGTGATTTTTCTCGATTAAACCAGTTGTGTGCTTACAATGCTTGACAGATGCCGAATGTCACTTCAACACAACAAATCCTGCAAATACTATCGTAATTGAAACAAACCATGAAACTCAAACCGATTATGACAGCAGCAATCCAAGCTGTGAGATTTGAGACAAGATTACTGTTCACATGGCCAACTGTAAGTTACATGCTCAAGAGTAAGCTCAGCGCACAGCTTGGTCATGTTATAACCGGAGGGCCGAACTGACAACATGGTATACAAAGAGATCCTTAACAAATAATTATTGGCATATTTTCCCTCAGTTTAAAAAGGTTAAATTTTCTTCTTAATAAAAATTTTAAGGCAGTACTTCGCCGCTGCGAAGCGCGGGTATTTTGCTAGTCTAAACTAATAAAAGGCAAAGCCCTCACTGACTGACTGACTGACTGACTCATCACTAATTCTCCAACTTCCCGTGTAGGTAGAAGGCTGAAATTTGGCAGGCTCACTTGTGTGCTCACTTACAAAAGTTGGGCAGGTTTCATTTCGAAATTCTACGCGTAATGGTCATAACTGGAAGCTGTTTTTCTCCATTTACTGTAATGGAGATGAGTGCGAAAGCCGTGGGGGCGGAGTTTCGTGTGATGTAATCACGCAGTAAGTAGAAAAACCGCTGAAGAAAACATGCATTATATAATTGAGAAGGCAGCGAAACAATAAGAAGCGAGCGAGTGACATATACAACCACATTCATGAGTGCTGCTACTACGGAAACAAAGCACGGTGTAAACCTAAACTTTAAATTAAGTTCATAGACAGGCTGCCGCTGGCGTTTGTAATTTAGTGCCTGCCCATATAAGGCCGTCCGTCAGCGGCATTCCAATAGAAACACTGCCACTAAATATTCACGGGTGAAAGACTGTGCTTATGCAGAGGAAGATGAGATGGTCAGGGTGGTGTTTGGCACAAACTCAGCGAAACTGCGAAAGAAACTTTTAAGTGCCGGGTCTTAGCTGACATTACATACAGCCATGGACATAACACGAGATGGCACCAGCACAGCTGGGAACCTTCGATGCAAGAACACCAAGCGGCTCACGTGAACTGATGCAGTGCATAGACAAAAAGCAACAGTTCCAAAGAGCGCTGAACAAAAACAGAATTACACAATTGAGAAGGCAGCAAAAAAATATGAAGCGTCTGTAACATACAAGCATATTCATAAGTGCAGCTACTGCAGAAACAAAACACACGTTGCAAAAAGTGAATGTCCCGCTAAAGGAAGACAGTGTAAAAAAAAAAAAACCCGTGCATGCAGTGTGTCACATCTCAGATAAAGAGGAAGACGAGCTGTTTATTGATGCAGTAAGAAACGAATCGATAAATGAAACCTCTTATCTTTACAACGATTGACAAACACGGAATGTAACTTGAACACAACACATCGTACAAATACGACCCTGATTGAAACAAATAATGATAATCGAATCCTTGATGACAGCAACACTCAATAACACTCACAAAACAATTACTGTATATTGACAATCATGTTACGTTATTTTTAAAATGTTCCCTTTTCTTTTTCATAGCTTCTTTAACACACTACGTCTCCGCTGCGAATATATATATATATATA
Organism: Polypterus bichir lapradei; assembly: GCA_026402145.1. Taxonomy (NCBI): domain Eukaryota; kingdom Metazoa; phylum Chordata; class Cladistia; order Polypteriformes; family Polypteridae; genus Polypterus; species Polypterus bichir. The sequence goes on from JANRMT010062854.1 coordinate 40,807,979, forward strand.
TATACCCCGATCTACATACTCTCAAATAGATAAGCTACACACCATGGCGCAATTGTAGAGGCTTCCCCTCTATCGTCTACATCCGAGGTTCGATTCCCGAGAGGGGATGTACTGAATATGTACGCGCGCTTCTCGGTTCATTTTAACCTCGCATCTCCTTGGTTTGATACGTATGAAAAAATATGCGGTTAACGCAGAATCATGTTACGTTATTTTTAAAATATTTCCTATTCTTAGCACAAGCACACCTGAGAAGCTTCGATGCATGTACTCCATAACAAAAATTAACGCATTTAACGCATTTAATCACACTTTCAATTCCAAGCAAAGGGGAACTTTTGTCAATGCATGATTTCCTGGTACATCGAATACACTGATGCACACATCACAGCTACAAAAATGTTAGAGTCGGAATGAAGCGCCTTCCTACGACTGATCGGAGGAAAATTTCATTTCAAAAAACTACCCGAGCGAAGCCTTGATAAAAGCATGGTTTTGTGCACACTAAAATTTAATGGCACAACGTTGCTCCAAATTCCGCTGTTCCATTTTGCGTGACGCACAACCAAAAACACAACTTCGCTAATAGCAGTCACAAAAATCACGTAGTTAACGGAAGGAGTTGAAACTCGCACTGAGCTATGGGAGGGTACTGATACACGTGCTCTATCAAGGACAACAGTGCAGCGTTGCCAGATCGCTTGCAGTGTTGCCAGTCTCATTACTTTTCTGCCACACCTCGTATAATGCCAGAAGATTTTTTAACTGTCTTTTCAGTTGAAACTATGTCAACAGCAGCTCTCACCTTAGTATTAAATCTTTCCACCTTGCTGTTTACATTATCCTCGCTATTATAGTTAGCACTATAAATGGACTGATTGCTTAGAATGTTTGTAAGTTTTAAAGCTGCTGATGAATCAAAGAAGCCTTTTTTTAACAATATGCTTCTCATTAATGTTTTCTATCAATAGTTCTATATCTATACTAATAAACGGCAAAGCCCTCACTCACTGACTGACTGACTGACTGACTGACTCATCACTAATTCTCCAACTTCCCGTGTAGGTAGAAGGCTGAAATTTGGCAGACTCATTCCTTACAGCTTCCTTACAAAAGTTGGGCAGGTTTTATTTCGAAATTCTACGCGTAATGGTCATAACTGGAAGTTGTTTTTCTCCATTTACTGTAATGGAGTTCAGCTGGAGGGGCGGAGTTTCGTATGACATCATCACACCTCTCACGTAATCACGCATTACGTAGAAAGCCAGGAAGAGCTACAAAACGCGCTTTAGAAAACATGCATTATATAATTAAGAAGGCAGCGAAACAATTAGAAGCGAGCGAGTGACATATAAAACCATATTCAGCGGCTCACGTGAACTGACGCAGTGCGCAGACAAAAAGTAACAGTTCCAAAGAGTGCTGAACAAAAACCGAATTACACTGCTACGCTCAAATAGATAAACTACACGCGTGGCGCGATAGTAAAGAATTCGCCTGTAGCGCCCACGTCCGAGGTTCGATTCCCGAGAGGGGATGCACTAAGTATGTACGCGCGCTTCTCGATTTATTTTAACCTCGCATCCCCTTAGTTTGAGACGTATGAAAACGCATGCGGTTAACGCAGAAAGACAGATCACCTATTCACCTATTGAAGCTTCATGAATAATG